>CAKNXH010001584.1:67326-142136 GCA_932178445.1 Andricus quercusramuli
CAATTTCATTTCAATTTCATTTCAATTTCATTTCAATTTCATTTCAAGTTCATTGTATTTCAATATCATTTCAATTTTAAAACGATATCTTCAGTAGCGAACATTATTTAAGAGGAGAACTATAATAAGCAGATTACGTTTACCCGTTTACCCCAATTACCATAATTTTTTTAATCCTTCTCTTAAGACAATAAATGAAACCACATTAATTAAATCGATATCTTTAGTATCGACAATTGTTTAAGAGGGATGTAATAATCGGATTATGTTTACCCCGGTTTACCCCAGTTACCATATCCTTTTCTTAAATCTTTCTTTTACGGTAATAAATGAGATCATATTTATTTCAATTTTATGCCAATATCTTCAGTACCAAAAATTATTTGAAAGGAGGGCTGTTATAAACTAAAATAATTCAATTTCAATTTTTAATCAATATCTTCATTAACGAGAATTACATGAAAGGATGACTGTCAATAAGCGGATTATGTTTACCTTTTTTCTAAAACCTTCTTTTCATATAATAAACTAAAATTTCATTTAAATTTTTAAACGATATCTTCAGTCGTAAACATGATATAAAAGCAGGCTTGTCAATAAGCGGAGAATGTTTACCCCAGTTACTATAATTTTTCTAAACTTTCCTTTAAAGGTTATAAATGAAATCAATTATCATTTCAATTGAAAAGCAATATTTTTATATCTTTATTAGCATAAATTATTTTAAAAGAGGGCTGTAACTAGCGGATTATGTTTACTCTAGTTATTATAATTTTTCTAAAGCTTCCTTTTAACATAATAAGCGAAATCAATTTCAATTTAATTTTAAATTGATATCTTCAATGACGAAAATTATTTAAAAGGAGGACTGTCAATGTTTAGCCCAGTTATCAAACTTTTTCTAAAGCTTTCTTTTGAGATAATAAATTAAATCAATTTCATTAAATTTTAAAACGATATCATTAGTAGCGAAATTGATTAAAAAACAAGTTTTTCAATAAGCGAATTATGTTTGCCCTCGTTACCACACTTTTAATAAATCTTTCTTTTAAGATAATAAATGAAATCAATTTCATTTCAATTTTAAAACGATATCTTCAGTAGCGAGAACTATTTAAAAGGAGGTCTGTAATAAGCGGGTTATATTTATCCCCAGTTACCACACTTTTTCTTAAACTTTCTTTTGAGATAACAAATTGAATACGTGAGTTTCGAAAGTTTGCTCAAATGTGCCCGGATTGAAAACAAGCGTTGAAGTAATACATAAAAAACTAGTTTTTCTTTATACATAAATGCAAAACCCTCATTTGTTCACCGTTTACATATATCGAAAATGGTCGATTCCGCATCGTGCGCGAAGGCGATGAGCAAAATCCCCAACGTCGGTGAGCAAAATGCTTTCACCTGTGAGCAAAATTCTCTCCATGGTTACCAGAACATTTTGCTCCTGCTTTTACTACTAGTGCTATTTAGGGTCGTAAACGGCTACTATTTTAGCATCGTGTTGTGTCAATGAGGTTATATTCGATGTCTGTAAACCGTAAACAATCTCAAGTTTTGCTTTGTAATTTGTAAAGGAAAGTATTATTCGATCTACGAATCCTCGCCTTCGAGTTCGTGCTAGACCTTCACACTCGAAGTGATATGCTTATGATTAAAAATATTACTTTTTTCAAGATATACAACTTTAGAGAATTTTTTTCATATAATTAAAACATTATTGTAATTGACACTATATTCATGTAGCACAATAGGCTTTATAGTTTAAGTGCCAGGGGGCCCCTTTGATGGATTGTTTTTTCAAAGGTTCTTATAGATAACACTTAAATAACTCTGAGATGGTAAGGGTTTGTGAAAAGAGTAGAGTATGAGTTGGCGGTAAACTGTTTGAAGTCTTTTATTAAATAACCAAATAAACTTTTTTTAAGCATATGAAACAGGAAACATATCTCCACCTCAATTTTCACTCTTATTACACACTTTTCTAATAATTTGTCGAATAAAAGTCTTCAGATGAGTTTTTATATAATAACGAATGATCCATCGCGGTGCTCGTTAATACTCTTCCTAGCGACATGGTTTCGGTATCTCTCAGCACACACACTCACACACACGCCATGAAATTCAGACAATAACCGCAAAGGTACTCACTCTCTCAAGGACAGTATGTTGAGAGACAGTATGTTAAGACAGTATGTTAAGACAGTATGTTAAGACAGTATGTTATACTTGAAAATGATAGAATAAGTATAAAAACATCGTGACTGCAAATATTTTACACTTCTTTAAAAAAAATAATGAACGGTTCAAAATAAAATGTACAATAGATTTGTAGAACACTTTTTAAATATAAATTCTCTTAGTTTAATAAAAGTTATCTAAAACGAAATCACATAAAAACGAAGTGTCTTTCAAAAGTGTCACTTGAACCACATAATGGTTAAGACTATCCGATAATTCAGCAGCCTCGAATAAAGAGATAGGTAACAAGCAAATTTTAGAGATCGATCGATCGATCGAATTCTGTGGTAGCACTTTTAACTCTAACGGTGCGTACACATTTATCTTTTCCCGTATAATTCCGAATGATGCAACCCAATGTCCATTTTGAAGGGGGGAGAGCATCATGTTTCATTAGGACCATATCGCACATCTTAATGCTGGGACGCTCTTGTTGTCATTTATAACGTTGTTGCAAGGAATACAAATATTCAACGTTTACCTTCGCTAAAACATTTCCCCTATACGCTGCAAAATTTGCCAGCTAGTCAATCGATTTTCTGGAACGAGTTCTACAGAAGGTTCAGGGGAACAAGCAAGAGGGACACCCATCAGAAAGTGACCTGTTGCCAAATACGAGAAATCATCAGGATCATTAGAATGAGAGCCTATTGGAAGCGAGATCAAGCAGGCTTCTATTCGAGCTAGAGTCGTAGTAAATCCTCAAATGTAAGGATATGCGAACCTCATAATTAGGTGCTGCTAGTGAAAGAAAATGCCACGTAGTTCCCTCTACTAAAAATAGTTGTAACAAATCAGCATCTTTTTTTAGCTAAGCTATATTCTGTTCAAATTGGAGATCAGCATATTGAAAGGTTCATTGTCGCTCTATAAAACCGAGGGTTTACCTCGAAGACCGATAAAACGTTGATAAGATACTGAAAACCTTTGAGAAGTATAGCCAGAAACAAACTCAGCTGGGTTGTCCGCTGTAGGAAGATGTCTCCACCTTGCTTGTGGAATACGCTTTCGAATTTGAGCAACTCTATTGTACACGAATGTGCGCCAAGAAGAAGGATTTTGGTTGAGCCAGGATACGAGTAACACTACTGTAGAGTCTATGAGGCATTCTAATGGTACATCTTCAAATCACATTCTTTAAATAAAAAAGCAAAATGCTTTAACCAGCATGTGATCAGCACATAATTCAAGTAGTGGTATATTCACGAGCAGAAGATCGTCATCTTCTCGACACGGTGGTCAGGAAGGATGAATAGGTATGACAAAAATGGCAATAAAATCCGTTTGCAGGATGATATTCGGGCACAAATATGCATCAAAAATCCGTTCGAATTGAAATCCTAGCTGATCCTGTTCACGAGATATCGTCAAATTACGTATTTCAGCTAATTATGACTTTTATACAAGGTATGTATAGAATAGATGAATATATGCTAGTTTAACACCCGTGTTTATATATATATATATATATTTCTGCTCGGTGGGTGCCTATCACCACTAAGCAGCGCGTCCTCGGATAATTTTTTTAAATCAGATGTAATTTTTTCGGCCAAAGTGAAGCTATCTCTTCGAACAAAATAGGAACTAAACCATTTCAGAAGAGATGATTCACGAATCCTTGCAGAATGTGTAGTTCGGAAATCACACATTTTTTCATGAAGTACAGTTCATCATCTTCTTCAAAGAGAGGAGGGTTGACTGTATTGCGACAATCTTTAGCTTTTATTTTATTTTTGCCTAGAGATTCAAATTTATTACAATCTTTTTTTAAATCTCCGTAAGTCTTCAACTGAGTACTTTCATCATGAATATCTTCAGAATTTTTATTTGACGTGTCTTGTGTGTGACGTAGTTCTATTAAAGTAAAAAAACAATAGGGACAAGGTTACTTTGCTGATACAGTTTGTTGTCCATTCACCAGCAGCAAAACTTTGAAATCTGATACATATTTGAAGGGAATATCGTTAACTATAGTCAATTTGACTAATAAATTGAGGTTTTCATAGGTTTCTTTTATTTGAGGCACTACGCACAATAGTATCAATTCCTGAACACTTGTTAGTTTAGCTTTTGTACCGTTACTTCCCTTGGCACTTTCAGTAATTGCAGAATAATCTTCAGTCAAAATTGTCATCGAAATTTTGAAAAACCCCTATACTCCATCCGCCATTAATTTTATTTTAGGTATACCAATTTGACCCCGCTTTTCTACAACTGCGTCCAGCAATTCTTCAGCAGCTGCCCAAATCACAGGCCTATTTTCTTCTTGGTCGTTTTCAGTATCAAACTGGAAAACCTTATCCTTGTAAACATCTTCTAAAGTTCTTAATTTTTGCGATATGTTTTGCTCGTATGATACACGAACAGATTTCCTGCCTGCGTTGCTTCTCAAAAAACTCTTCATTTTTTTCATGTGGTTGCATGAAACACCAGAGTTTACATGAAAATTGTCTAATTTTTCGGCATGAAAAACAACTTGCTTATTTGGTTTTGGATTCACAGCTACTCTTATTTTGGAACCCAGAGTATTTAAAGTTATTTCTTCACCTTGTTGTTCAACACTAGATCTTCTTGCTTTCAAAATTGAAGAAAAAATTTGATTTTGTTGCTTTTCAGGTAACTTTCCTACTATTTTCAATACATTGTCACGGGCATTGTTTTCTGACTTAGAAGTAGAAACACAAGGATGATAAGTGCCTTTACCTACTTATTGAAAGCACCTTCTACACATTCCAAACGAATCCCTTGATTCTTTTTTACTCGGTTCGGATTCATGAACATGAACATTTTTTGTGCCATTGAGACCATTAGATGCATCAATTTGATTCGAAACATTGAGCATATGCCTTCTACCTTTTATAGGTTTTGAATGACCTTTAAATCGTGCTACTCGACACACGTAACAGTTACAATTGAAAGTCGTTCTAGTTTCTTTCAGTAAAATTATCTCGTCATAATTTGGCATAGTTTGTAAAGGTCTTGTGAAAATATTTTTTCCCCGATTAGCAAGTGCATGACGACAAGAGCTACAAATACTTAACGGAAATTTCGAACTAGATGTATCGAAACATATATTAATGTATTTCCTGATCAATTCTTCGTTGGTCTCAGATATAAGAAAATCTTGTGATCTTTTTCATCCGAAAATTATTTTTCTACCACAAGGTGCACATACCTTCATCCTATTCTCTTCATGATCACATTTATGATCTATATTCTTCTTTAGTGGAGAAGAAGCCATATTTATCCGTTAGCATGCCACTCAAACTTGATCTCTAACACGGAAAATATAAAAAATTTCCAAGACACAAACAAGATAAGAATCACCCAAAATCTTCTGACTGATCCTAGCCTTTTATGCACTCAGGGAAAAGGTTATCTTGAAACAAAAGCATCGTCCTCTTGCCTGTTTTGTTTTGAATGACGTGAATATATTTTTTACACAAACAGAATTATTTGGTTAAGACAACTGAAAATCCTCTCAACCTTAAATTTAAGAGGAAATTCTAATGATGAAATAGCTAGAATGCGCAATTTTACGATATCTCGAGAACAGGATCAGCTAGGATTTCAATTCAAACAGATTTTTGATGTATATTCGTGCCCGAATATCATCCCGCAAACGGATTTTATTGCCATTTTTGTTATGCCTATTCATCCTTCCTGACCACCGTGTCGAAGAATACGTTGATACATCTGAGCGGAATACCTGAAGCACTTAGACCTGAATTCAAAAACTATCCGAAGCTGGATCCCAATGTAGACCTGAATGTTTGAAGTGAATGTCCTCCCCAGCATAAATTCAAAAGCTCTTTCATGATTGCCAGAAGGACAATCGTGTAGCAATTGATCAGATCTTACTGCTTTGCCTTCATCAAATAACACGTCTTCGACGTAAACCTCATTTTCCAGGATTGACTCAGCTCGTGGAAAGTCAGATCCTTCATCTTTAGTTCATTGCTTGATTACTCGGTTCGCAAGACAAAGTGCACAAGCAGTTGCGTAAGTTACAGTAGCCAGTCGCCAGACTTCCAACTTAGCTTCCGGAGAATACCATCAAATGTGCTGATAATCACAATCACGCGGATCAACCATGATTTGTCAAAACGTTTTTTCTACGTCAGCTACATAAACAAAGCGATGCTCACTCCATCGAAATATAATAGGAACTGAATCACTCATCAATTTTTGACCAGTATGTAAAGGAGCATTCAAGAAAGTTACGTTGAGAGTGAGGCTAGACGCACTAAATACTTGCTGCAGATTAGTAGTAGAACTACTCTCTCTAAGAACTGAATGACGGAAACATCTCCATGTGACTTAGATTCTGATATTTAAAGATAAATTCTGAATATTCTTCGAAAGTTTCTGGTTTAGCTATTAAGCGAGACTGTACCTTTTGTGAAATTAGTTAGGCAATAGAATTAAGTACCGACCAGAGGGCAATTGTCGATGGAAAGACAACAAATGTTCTTCACAGCGAACTTCTTCTTTAGCTAATTTCTTAGATGTACCAATGAACTCACCAGATACTTTACTATCAAGAGCAATATGATGCGATCCCCGTACCGACAACGGCCTCCCTTGAGACGAAACATTGTTATTATCCGACTGACAAGCAATAGTTACTCAAGAGATAGTATAATTGCTTCTAGTATTTGATTGTTTGGAGGCTACTGAATTATCTTAAAAAATCCCTAGATTCATAGTACTATAATGTATTGTGTTTACGATGGCACTTTGCGCATTTAACCTTGATTGAGAAAATATGTGCAGGTTATGACCAGGCGAAGGACAATTGGTACAAGCATGATTGCGAAAAAACCGTTCCCTTCTTTTATCAACAGGTAACCTAAAGTGAGTAAATTTGAAAAGTGTAGGATTCTCTTTACAAAGAAGGCATTTAGAATTAGAAGAGGCTACTTAGCTCTCAACTGATGAGCCTTTTTTATATTTATTTTTATCAGAGAATCCTATTTTTGATACTTGAATTGCTTCCAAGCTTCTGATTCTAGTTGCTAAAAATTCATCTAAGGTTTCATAAGATGGATATTCAGTGGTAAAGCTAAGCTGAGTCTCCCACTCTTTTAAAGAAGCTATATGGAGGCGTCGAGTTGTCGAAAAACGATAATATCTTCCCAGTGCTCAACTGGACGTTTGAAATTTTTAAGCACTGCAAGAGCCCCATTAGTAGTATCGAGAAGCAATTTCAAATCAGCTACGGAATTAATATTTACATTAGAAACATTAGCTATCGCTTCTAAGTATGCACCTACTGTTACCCTTTTATTATCATAAACACTGCAAACAAACAATATGCTGAATAAAGTTTCGTTATTAACAATTAAGGCTTCAAATAAATCACGAAAATTCTCCCGATCAGAAAAATTACTCGAAAAAGCAGGAATATTAATCTTATGTAACTTAGGAGTATTAGAATCATGTCGAATTGTACCTTCTCTTAAAGAAAAATCATCGGGTGGTTCATGTGATGAATAAGTATCGATTTGAGAATTAATATAATCCAAAGCACTGAAAATGGCAGCCTCCATTTTCAAAAACTGATTTTTGTTTAAGTAATCGACTGAAAGCTTTACTTCTGCTGAAGCAAGAGTTTTTACTTTCAAATCCAAAGCCAAACATTTTTCCCCTGTTTGTTTAATAAGGTCTAAACGCCCTCGTGCTATGGTTATATTACGCTCA
Source organism: Andricus quercusramuli (assembly GCA_932178445.1). NCBI lineage: Eukaryota > Metazoa > Arthropoda > Insecta > Hymenoptera > Cynipidae > Andricus > Andricus quercusramuli. The sequence goes on from CAKNXH010001584.1 coordinate 75,271, forward strand.
TCCTTCGGAATCTTTTTAAAATTTGGTTCTGTGCGTACAATAGCCTCATGTAAGCTCATGAGCCCGGTGCCTAAAGAATCCATTTTTTAAGATGAAATGACAACAATTAATAAATATACACAGAAGAAGACTTGCAAAATACTCAACACAAACATTTTTCTCTCTGTGGAACATAGCAGTATAAAAATGCGAGGAAATAAACAAATACATATTGACAATTTGGTCACAAATTCGAGTGAACGTACAAGAATTGGTTAAATTTTGAAAAAATAAATTAAACGATTTTGCTCGTGGTTGCGCTGAAGCTTTTCATGATACATAATTAAGAATTTACTTGTCAACATTCTGACTTGAGAAAACCTTCTTAAAGCTGAAGTTAACAACTGGAAAACGTGATCGCTTAAAGAGAAGCATACATGCTAGAAGTTTTTCTTGTAGAACGAAGTTGATAGTGAGTATGGAATGACATTCCATACATGATGACATTCCATACATGGAAACAGTCAGCTGTGCAGATCAAAATTAGACAGTCCGCCGATCGATAAAGTTGATTAGAGAGATGTTGATTCCTTGAGATAGAGAGTAAGTACAAAGCTCACTGAGTCATCGACTGGTAAATGGTTTCTCAAACAGGAGGGAGAGAGAGAGACTCACATCGTTATGTTTAACACATACACACACAACGATGCAATTGATACTTGCATTTTCCACTGTCTTTCTCTCGAGTCAAAGCTTTCGTCTGGACACCGCGTTATTCCAAAGTTTAAAATCTGTAACCGACATGACGCCATAATGGTTTAGTAATGCTCACGATTTTTGTGAACTTTCTGGAACAATTGTTGCACATTTTTAGTTCCTGATGCATCTCAGATCCCGGACGAGCTCCCAAATGTTAAAAGATGAAGTACTTTTCTTGAAGATTCTTATAGATAACACTCAAATAACTCTGAGATGATAAGGATTTGCGAAAAGAGTATGAGTAGCAGTTGGCGGGAAAGTCTTTAAAGTCCTTTATTTAATAATATAATGACAAATTTTAAGTTAATGAAAGAGATAACATCTCTCCAGTCAATTTACACTCTTATTACACACTTTTCTAATATTTTGTAAAATAACAGTCCTCAGATGATGTTTTATGGAATCACGACTGATCCGTCGCGGTGCTCGCTGGTAGGCTTACTAGCTACCGGATTCGGCAGATCTTCACACACAAACACACACACGCGTGCGCGCGCATCCTCTTGATCGTGAGTAAGCGACTTGATACACACACGAAATTCGGACAATAATTGCAAAGGTACTCACAATCCTAACAAATATGAATTATTTTAATTGATTTTAATTTATTATATCATAATAAAAACAAGAAGGTTCTTCATATTTCATTGATTTATTCACGAAACCAATTTTCTAAATTTTCGAGAAATTTTTGAATGGTAATTAGGCTTCAGGCCAAATGAAATTCTGCAAAAAAGTAAAATGATGTTGAGTAATTATTTGAAAAATTTGGGTTTAGACGCATTTATAGAAAATTTTTTGGTAAGATTATGCTTAAGTTGATCGAATTGATTATGTTCAAAAATTCGGAAATAAAAAACTACTAGAAGAGGAAATTTCCCAAAAAAGGACTTGAACCATTAGGGTCGTTGCAAAAGGAAAATAAATTAGTTTTTCAAGTTTAACATAGAATATAAAAATTGATAACCATTTTTAAAATAAAGAAACAAACTTTTGTGGTTGGCAGAAGCGATTCAACAACTCAAGGTCCTTGATTAAGATTTGGTGGTTTGAAACACGGATTGAGAGAAATCTTCCGTTCGCTTGAAAAGAGACACGTTTCTTTGATATCAAAAAATATTCCTTTGGATTTATTCATCATTATCAATTCTTTGTTTGAGAGAAAGATTCTTTCATTCAATTATTATAATTATTATAACAATTTATAATTCCACAATAAACGAAGAAGGTTTTTCGTATTTCATTTATTTCTTTACGAAACCAATTTTTAAAATTTTAAGAAAGTTCCTAAATACTAAATAGTATAAATTTTCGAATATAATTTATACTTGTCAAAAATTGAGCCATTTCAATGGGAAATATTGAAATGCAAGAAATGTAAAAATTTAAAAATGACTTATGAAATGAAGATTCAAAATTTATGCAAATTCGAATTAGGTGAGTTTAGGTTTGAACAATTATAGCATGAAGTCATGAAAAATTTAAAAATTCTGAATTGATCACAATTAAAATTGAAAATATTTACATTCTGTGCATTCCAATCAGATAAAGTTCAATCAGAATCAGTGAATTACTCCCTGATTTCCAAATTGAAGAATTATAAATCGGATTTCTTTAAAATTATGTTGGATGTATTTAAAACTTTAAAAAGTACGGAACAATTTCGAATTGTGAACGTGTTCTCTAAATCCGAATAAGTGAAAAATAACTGAAAAAATCAGTAACGATTCACTAAAAATCTAGTCGCATGTCACAGGTTTTCCAGTTCGGAAAATCCTGAAAATTTCAGTGGCCCTTACTGTAACTTCAGTAAATTGTTCTACTGTAACAAAATAAAGGAAACTAGTTTTAATTGAAACGTTCAAAATTCAACGACATAGAATTCAAATTTAAATCATTCAGAATTAACTCATTTCTAATTGAAAAATTGAACTTTTTTTTTTAGTAATAAATGTTTAAAAAATTCCACAATGCTCACTTTAAATCGAACCGATAAAAATGTTTAAAATTGAGGAAATAACATGAAGCCTGACCTGCTCTCTAATTACCATGCTGATTTCTGGGAGTGGTTAGCAGTAATCGCTCAAGGTCATTTAACATTTTTTTAAATATTTGTAAATCACGGGTCAAAGCACAGTTTTTAATCGAACGAGAAGTCATACATATCTTAAAGTAAAATCCAACGTAATAAGCAATTAATGATTCAAATTTAGAAAAGAATACGTAAACGGAGTAAATATTTTTTCAAATAAACAAAATTATTTCAAAATACAAAGAAAATTTTTTCAAATTATCACAATGAAAATTAAAGAAATGTATTGAAACACAAATACTCCAACACTAATAAATAGAATAGAACTACTTTTCTCTACAACATATTTCTGTTAGCCCTTCTTTGCACTTGCGAGAGAGATAAGCCGTAAGCCCCTAGCAGTGGCTGCTTCAACTACACAAATTTTGGCGCGAAATTCAGAAGTCCTATATCCTGATTTACATTTTTCAGCACCCTATCATCATTGCATACACTTTAATTAAATTGATTGAAAAATTGAATGAGGAATTTATTAATTTTAAGATCAATAAATCTGGAAATTCTAATAAGTAATCTATAAATTCTAATAAGCTTCCTATTAGTGAGTGAAAGTGAAAATGAGAGGAAACCAATCAAAGAAGAGAATTCAATCGTTATCTCATTGCTTTGACCTATTTGTCAGGCAGTCAACTATTTACGTATGATATCGTTTTGATAAGCACTTTCTATACTCGCATAAGCTTATGTATCAGGAGGGAAGAATTCGATTACGAAATTCATAATTGTGAGACGTGAGTACCTACAGTGCCATGAAAAAAATGAGGAAAAGCATATCGCCACGTCTCTGATAATTCGCGATTGAAATTCCCCAATTATTTATTATTACATCCATCATTGCAATAATTAAGTTTCATAGATGTCTACAATTTTAGAAGGAACAAAATTGCACTAGAATAAGCACATTACAAGGCACATAGTAAAATAGATCTTATATATTTTTTTGCATTATAATTTACTAAAAGTTTTATAAAAGGATCAACAATAAAAAGTCATACATTTATTTAACTAATGCAATTATTTGAAATTAAATGCATCTTTTACTTGAAAACAATTTAGTTCAAAAGTTGCATCGGAAAATGCAACAATTCTAGAATGTTTCGAGACTACGCAAATTAGAATGATTAGAAACAAACAAAATAAGATGCAATAAATTAGGTCAGTAGTTTATCGGTTAAGTTCTCTCATCTAATAATGATTGCTTGAGATACGAACAGGCTAAAATAAGACTGTCAGACAATTCGTTGCTTTCAATTGCATTTTAATTATCAATGAATCACTGATGATTGCATATTATTACATTTCAATTCAATTCCAATTGAGGTCATTGGGCACTTGAATTTTAAGAACCCTTATTTTAAAAGTGCATCTTAAATTCTTCATTATTAATGCCACAGCCTAAATTCAAACGTTCCAATTTTGCTAATTCTCTTCTATTTTCTTTAACAGCATATTTTTCAATTAATCCACTATTGTTTAGAAGCGAATTAATGAAAAATTATTTAGTTTAAAATAAACGTTTACCCATGCAAAGAATGTTATCTACTTATTTGTATGGCTTCCTCAAGCAATGCTGATATAGCTCTTAAATTTTATTTATTGACAATACAAAAATTATTAGAATGACTTTAGTATATTCAAATAAAGCTTATAGTGCTGTTATTTATTTCCAAGAAGACAAATCTAAAAAATTCTATTAATGAATTCAAAATACTTCAAGGGGATTCAAGGGAATGAATCAAATTTAAAAAATTTAGATAACTCTGGAGAATTGAAAGAAATTAAGGTGATTTCAAACGACTTTAATGGAGTTCAAGGAAATTCTAATTATTCAAATGAATTTCTAGCATTTAAAGAATTTCAAGAATTTTCTAAGGAAATCAAAGAAGGGATCACAAGATTTGACAATATTACAAAGTATTAAAGAGAATACGAAAAAATATCAAAGAATTAAAAACAATACAAGGAATTCGAAAGAATACAATGAATTAATAAGAGCTCAAGTTGAATTGAAAAAATTGAGAAGAATTTAAAACAATTCAATGGAATTTCATGAGATTTCGTAATATTCATAAAGGATCAAAAGATTTCAAAATAATACAAATAATAAAAGGGAAATTAAGGTGAATTAAAAAAAAACTCTAGATAATTTAAAATCATTCAAGGTGAGTTAAAATAATTTAAAGAATTCAAAGAAATTCAAGTTCAAGGTGAATTAAATAAACTTCAAGTAAATTGAAAAAATGTAAGGTGCATTTAAATGACTTGAAGGAAAATCAAATAATTCAAAAGAATTTTTAAAAAATGTTATAAAGAAAGATTAAAAGATCCATGAAAGGATGAAAATATTTGAAAATAATACAAAGAATAAAATTAAATTCAAGGTGAATTAAAGGGAATTCAATTTGAATTCAAAAAGCTTCAAGGGAATGCAAAACAATTCGCGCCGAGAAAAATCCTGACGCTACAATCAACAATATTTTAAAGTTTCTCATTTTTAAAACTTTAGCAACAATTTAATGACATTTTTTCAATCCAGTAATTTATTGCTGTTTATATAATCAAAGCATGTTCAATTCCGTATCTAATCAGCTTTTTTTGATAAAAAATGATTATTTGATTTGAAGTAATAAAATTTTCAACAAAATAGTTGAATTTTTAACCAAATTGTTGAATTTTCAACTTACAAAGATGAATTTTCAACCAAATGATCGAACTTTGAACAACAAAGATTAAACTTCAACCAAAAACAGTTTAATTTATAACGAAAAAAAAGATGAATTTTAAATCCAAAAGGACGAATTTTCTGTCCAAATAGACTAATGTTAAAAAAAGTTGAACATTAAACAAAATATTTAAATTGTCAACAAAATAGTTGAATTTTTAATGAAATACCGAAATTTTCTGAATACAAAAATGAATTTTCAAGCCAGTAGTCGAATTTTGAAAGAAAAAATATTAAACTTCAATTAAAATAAATTGAAAGCAGTTGAATTTTCAACACAAAAGGTTATTTTCAACAAGAAGATGAATTCTCAACAAAAAAAAAATGGGATAGTTGATATTAAAAAAAAAAACGAATTTTCCAAAACATAGTTAAAGTCTCAACCAAATAGTTAAATTTTCAACCAGCGATGAATTTTAAACTGGGAGGATGAAGCTGCAACCAAGAAAATGAATTTTTCACAAAGTAGGTGAAATTTTAACCAAAAAAAGACCAATTTTCAACCCACAAGACGAATTTTTCATAAACATTTTTAATTTTCAACCCGCAAGTGTCAATTTTCTAACAAAAAGACGAATTTTGAAAAAAATAATTGAACTTTCAACCAAACAGATGCATTTTTAATTAAACTGATGAATCTTCAACCATAACAAAATTATTGTCAACAAAATAGTTCAATTTTCAACTCAGAAGTTAAATTTTCTAACCAAAAAGATGAATTTTCAACCAAAAAGATTTGTTTTCTGTCAGAAAGATGAATTTTCAACTGAAATTATTAATTTCTAAAAAAATGATTTTTTAATAAAGTGGTTCAACCTTCATCCAAATAATTGAATTTTCTACCAAAAAGATGACTTTTCAACAAGTAATGTAATAGTAGATGTTTCAAACAGAAAGTATGACTTTTGAATAAAATTGTTGAATTTGCAACTAAATAATAAAATTCCTAACTAAAAGTATAATCGTCAGGGGGAAGCAACTGAGAAAAAATAAATAAAAATACAAGGCAAATAAATTACTAATAATAATATTATATCATGGTAGCCCCAAACTTCATTTTCAAAATTCCCTAATTTTACTCTCAACAATTTTTCATTTTCCCTGGCATTAATATTCAGATACCAGAATCTTAATCTTGTAAATTTGTCAACACACAATTTTTTGTGAACGGAATGAAACAATTTCAAATTCAAATAAAAAAAAATCAAATTTATTATATAAATTCCCTGACTTTGGCAAGATATTTTTCAAAATCCTTTCCTTTCCCCGACCAATAAAATTCTCTGACTTTTCCCTCATTACCAGGTTTTTCCTGACCTACGACTACCCTGTACAAATATTGTAGCAGAACTCTGTCAAAGTTCAACCAATTCTAATCAATAAAAGCTCATTACACGCGGAATTGATTTTACTTTCAATATCTTGACAGCAAAAATTATGAGGTTTGAAAATTTTTAATGAAATTGTTGTTAAAGTTAAAAACAATCGAGAATAAATAAGTAACTTTGAATTATTTTCGATTACAGATTCGTGATTTTCACCGGGATAAAATGAACAATCTATTGTTAAAAAGTTGTTTTTCTACTTTTGAAGGAAATGAAAAATTACAAGTCAAATGAAAACTACCAAAAAACGGCTCAGAAGAGTTTTTTTCGTTCGGCAGAGAGTAAGTTTAAAAACCTATTTTTTCTTTAAGGGAATATAAATTCCAAGATCTTTGATCTAGAGCAAAATTCAAGGACTTTTCCAGGTTTTCAAGGATTTCCAGGACGCTAGACACCCTTTAGTTTCAAGAGAATTCAAAAGAATTCAAGGGAATTCAGAACCAGCTATGCACCAAAATTTCGTAGTAGATAGCCCCTTGCTAGAAAATTTGAAATAAAAAAGGATTTAAAAATGAGACGATATATGAATCATTTGAAGAAGCTGAGGAAGAAGCACTGAGTGAACAGAACAATAAATAAAATTTAGGTTTGAAAGGAGGAAATTAAAAATGAAAAGCGCATTTTTGAGGAAAGTGAATCTTGTTTTTCAAAAGCTGGATAATCTGACGTGGAGAATTTCGGTTTAACGATGACGAAATATGCTGTTAATGACTAAGTTTGGCACAGCAAAACATTCCCACAGCATAGCCATAAACGTTTCATTACTGGTTGGCATACTGGTATTCTTTTTGTTTTATTTCAGAATATACCTGTTTGTACATACACAACTGTGGAACCGTTATTTTTGCACACACCATCAACCAATAATGAACTCGATGACCCGAGGAAGTACTCAAGAAGGCATTTTTCAAGCTCGATTCACCATCCTTCAAAATTCGCAAAATAAAATCTAAAACTCGACATTTTTCTATTTTAAATTTACCACCTCTAAAACTCAATATAAAATCCCTTCAGATCTTACTTCTTTTCATTTGGTTAATTTGTTTATTTATAAATTAATTTTTTATTTGAAAATAAATCAGTTTTAGTTGAACATTTTTTGCACAACAGATGGATACTAATTTTGCTTTGATTTCCTCATATAGGAAAAATGCAGTTTACAAACATACGGTGAGTTTACAAATCATATCTGAAATGGGCAACACGACAGGTAAATATTAGTTTAGTAATGTTTAGAGAATCAAGAAAATAAAAAAAAATACACGTTGCTCTTATTATCAGATATCTAAAGATAAGAAATTTGTTTCCTTCTTTTAAAAAGATGTTAAAAGATTAATCCTATTTCTGAAATAAAATCAATACAATAAGAAGAGGTGAATTAATAATAATGATAAAATTATAAAATGAAAATTAAGCAATTGAAAATACTTTATCCAGGAATTGATTAAATTAAATGACGATAAATCTAGTATAAAAAAATTTTTCGATTACTTCGCATTCTCGTGATGCTTTTTGTGGCCATTTCTGTCTTGTAATTTTGTTTTTTATTTCTCTTTTATTAATCGAGAAGTTATATGCCCCATCAGGAGAAACTGGTTGGGGACCTGTTCGCCAGGAAGAAAAAAAGAGAAGCATGAGTTACATAATCAACGAATAGATAAAGATAAAGAGATTCTTGACGGAGACTTTCTTTGTTTACATTTTATCAAGTTCTTGACAATTTCTGTTATTGGTGCTATACTTTGATTACAGTTACGTACTTCACAACTACTTAGGGGAAACATTGTCTAATTAATGACGACTTATCTCTAATTTTGTAAACTTTCAAATTAAAGTCCAACTCAATGAATAATTTTTTTTATTTATAATTATTTTAATTTATCTTAACCCAATAAACGTATCTTGAGATAAATGATTATTTATTGCGAGTAAACTATCTATTTTCTAGACTAAAGTGTAGGGGCCGAATTCTATAACTGCCTATACATTTTTCTCTCGATCCGAATAAGTAGATATTAATGAAGTTAGGGGCCCGAGGGGGAGGAGGGGTTTCAAAAATCTCTGCATGAACTTACCTCGGGGGGAGGGGGGTTAAAACCATTCTTACGTAATGTCTTACTGCGTTAATTATTGTTTTAATTCGAACGATCTCAGTAGCTACTACTACTCCCAAAGTCTAATATTATTTTTTCAAATAATAAGAATCTTCTGTTTATGTCAAATAACAACGTGTTTTAGTTTTTCTAATGATATGTAACTATTCAACGCTATTTAGAAAAATTCTAAGTTAAATATTACGTAAGAAGGGGCGGGGTCATGAAATCTTATGTATCCTTACATGGGCGGTGGGGGGGGGGGGGAGTAAAAAATGGCAAAAATCGCCCTTACGTAATTAATGAATGGCCCCTTACACTGAAACTTGGATTCAAGGCGTCCGGTTTATGTCCTTCCGATAATTGATGCTACGGCGAGAGACGCAGCGTTACCATGCGTTACCATGCATTATGACTGTCTGGATTTACGCCAAGGTCACTGCCAGCAATGTCCCAGATCCGTCATAAATCCAAGTTCCAGTGTAGTACCATTGCGTTTGACTCTTAAATTAATAATTTCATCACTTTCTGTTAAATGAAATGGTAAGACGGAATTCGTAAGGGTATACTAGAAATGGTGACGCTGATTTAATCATACGATCGCAGACTAAAAAAATACGAGTATATCAATTTATAATATAATACGTGTAATTCAATCATAAAGAGTATGGTATGCACTTACTGAAATATGGTAAATACAACTTATTTATATTTGTGATACAAAGCTGTAATATGTGTTGGTATTATATGAAATGTGTAATTTCTATAAACATTTGCCTGAGTAAAATGTTTACGTTTAGCAATACCCTTTGTATGAATGATTTACCCGTCTCGGTTTGTTTTGTTTACAACAGGCGCATCTCGCTCGCGCCTGTCCGTCTGCCTTCATAAGCAAGGTAGCCAACTATCTAGACCCAAAATGCGGGACGGCTGGACCTTACCACTGAAGACCTTTTTTTTAGGGGAAGGTTTTTGAAATAAACGGAAAAACTAAATAGTCTAGATAGTTGGCTACCTTGAGCATAGTACGAAAAACGCGCGTATTATAAAGTTGAAATAACCTGAATAAGCTTATACTGATAAAAAAGTATAGATGATATAAAAAGCATAGTAAATGCGGGACATGCGGGGCGCTACCCCAATTTTCCGGGACACTTTGCGGGACAAATTTCAAAGCGGGACAGAAGGTACTAATGCGGGACGGTTGGCTACCTTGTTCATAAGCAACAAAAGAAACGGATGGCCAAAACAGACATCCTGTATGGCTGTATCTATACAAGGAAGAAAATAGGGTTCATCTAATCATAAATATTGTTGTACAACCTATCTATTTCTATCAGTGTATTCTACTAATTTGCTTACTAGTACTAATTCAATGAGTAGCAATGAATTGCTAGGGAAACATATTTTCTTATACTTTCCGATGGCTTTTGAGTTTCAATTAAGAAAGTTTAACGTTTACACAATTTATATTCTAATTTATTATTGTTATATTGATCATTATTCTGCACGAACAATACGATATTCAAAATTTATACAGTATTTTGAAATAAAATACAGCAGTAATTTTTAAAGTGTAATTCAGTGTCCCGTTGCCTTAAGGCAACTTTAAGGAGAAAGATATGACAGATTTAAATTTATACTATTATAGTATCCCAATGACTAAACAAAATTTGAAGAAGTTGACAAAGATTCATATTCAACCAAATGGTGGAATTTTCAAACAAGGAAGATTAAAGTGTAACCAAAAACAGTTGAATTTTAAAACAAATATGCAGTGGAATATTCAAGCCAAAGAGACGACTTTTCTAGAAAATTTTCATGTTTCAACTCGAAAAGATTCATTTTCCACAAAAAAGTTTATTTTCAAAAAAGACGACTTTAAGAAAATAGTAAAATTTTCAAGAAAAAATTATACTTTCAATGAAATAGTGGAATTTTCGAACAAAATAGTGAATCCTCAACCAATTAGATGAATTTTCAACAGAGAAGATTAATAAATATGTTTTTCGGTAGTTACGTTAATAAATTTTGTTGAGGCCTTTACCGCTTTTTATGCTTTTTAAATACAAAATTTTAACATAGAAACCGGTATAGGCGTCAATAAAATTTTATAAACAAAATTAATGTTCTAATGTTGAATTGTTAACTAAAAAAATAAATTTTCATCCAAAAATGAATCGAAGTTTGAACAAAATAGTTTTTTTTAACTAAAATGATAAATCTTAAAGAAAAAAAAAAGAATTTTCACCAAAATAGGTCTATTATCAACCAAATAGTTGAATTTTCCACGATAAAAAGATCAAATTATAACCAAACAGTAATTTCCAACTAAAAAAGGTAAATTTTGAACCAAAAAAGAAATGAATTTTGAACAGAATAGTTGCACTTTTAACTGAAATGGTAAATCTTTATGAAATAAAGGAAATGTTCAACAAAAGAAATTAGCACTTAACTAAACTAGCTGTGAATTCGATCTCGAGTGTTTCCACTTTGTTTGTATTTATAATTATATGGTGCTCATTTCACGAGCACTTTGCTTCCCGTTAGCAAATGTATTTGCTTCCTCATAGAGGAAGCGTTAGTTATTTTTTTCAATAATAGACAAACCAAAGTCTTCATTTTGCTCAATTTAAAAATAGAAACTTACCAAAAATGAAAAATTACAAAATAATACAAAAAATGTTTTAAATACAAAGACAAATCAGACAAATTAAATCTTGCGTTCGAAATAATAATTTTTTGAGCTGGAAAAGGGAAAGGAAAAGTTCTGTCGCACCCTATCCCTTTCCCAGCTTTATGATTTCTTCACAAAAATTGTCATAATATTACTCTATTTGAAAATCTATGATCAAAAAGTCTTTTCTATTCATGCATCAACTTTTAATTATGTCGATGAAAAAAGTTGTTCTGTTTGAAACTGATGATTCAGATATTATGAATGAGCAGAACTTCCCTAATCTTCAATAAAGTGTATTATTATTATTATAGATCAATCGATTTGCCTCGAATCAAGAGATTTTTCCGTTCTTGCATCAATTTTGAATTATTGTACTGTAAAAAGTTTTACTATGAAAAATCGTGTTTTCAAATATTATGCAATTTCCATACTCTTCAATTAAATGTATGAATATTAAAGGTCAATCGATTCGTCTCTAATCAACACATCTTTTCTGTTCTTGCATCAACTTTGAATTATGTTAATGAAAAAAGTTTTACTATAAAAAAACGATTTTCAAAATATATAAATAACCATAACTTCCCTACTTTTGGATAAAATGCGTTATTCTTATAGGTCAATCGATTCGTTTCGAACCAAGGAATCTTTTATACTGTTGCATCAACTCTGAATTATGCTAATGGAAAAAGTTTTACTATAAAAAACTGATTTTCAAAATATGTAAATTACCATAACTTCCCTGCAATTTGATAAAATGCATTAAAATTATAGGTCAATCGATTCGTTTCGAACCAAGGAATCTTTGACATTTTTGCATCAACTTTGAATTATGCTAATGAAAAAAGTTTTACTATAAAAAACCGTATTTTCAAATATTATGCATTACCATAGCTTCCTTACTCTTCAATAAACTGTATTGATGTCATAGGTCAATCGATTCGTCCCAAACCAAGGAATCTTTTACATTCTTGCATCAACTTTGAATCATGCTAATGAAAAAAGTTTTACTATAAAAAACCGTATTTTAAAATATTATGCATTACCATAGCTTCCTTACTCTTCAATAACATTTATTAATATTATAGTTCAATCGATTCGACTCGAATCAACACACCTTTTCTGTTTTTGCATCAACTTTAAATTATGTTAATGAAAAAAGTTTTACTATAAAAACCCGATTTTCAAAATATATAAATTACCATAACTTCCCTACTCTTTGATAAAATGCATTATTATAGGTCAATCGATTCGTTTCGAACCAAGGAATCTTTTATATTCTTGCATCAACTCTGAATTATGCTAGTGAAAAAAAGTTTTACTATAAAAAACCGATTTTCAAAATATATAAATTACCATAACTTCCCCACTCTTCAATAAAATGTATTAATATTATAGGTCAGTCGATTCGTCCCGAACAAAGGAATCTTTTATATTCTTGCACCAACTTTGAATTATGCGAATGAAAAAAGTTTTACTATAAAAAATCGATTTTTAAAATATTATTGAGTGCTAGAAAAAAATGCAATTAATATTTTTAGAAATCCTTCGGTCAGTTTCAAGATATTAGTGAGGAAAATATGCTCTCCAAATTTCATCAATTTATCTGCAACCGTTTTCTAGTTATCGTGTTCACAAAAAAGCGTGACATCCACACATCCACACACACATCCGGACAATTGCTTAGAACATTGTATTAGACATTTTTAAATTAGGGAGGGTTTGATTAAATGAATTTAAAAATTTTGAAAAATGTCACCATTACAAAGCTTCCTCTATGAGGAAGCAAAAGATGATTTTTAGCCAAAAAAATTAATTTTCAACAAAATACATGATGAATTTTCAACAGAAGAGTTCAACATTCAACCAAATGGTTGAATTTTTAACTAAAAAATATCAAATTTCGAATAAACAGTTCAATTTTTAACTAAAGATACATTTTCAACAAAAAATTAATCGAATTTTGAACGCAATAGTTGAATTTTCAACTAAAAATATGCATTTTCAACCAAAACTTGATTAATTAAATTTTCAGTATAAAAAACTAATTCGAAATAATAACAAAATAAAAGAATATTTCACCAGTTGAATTAAACTGAAAAATGATAAATTTTCAACAGAATACATACATTTTCTACTAAAATGTTTAATTTTCAAGTCAAAAGGACCATTTTCCCCCAAAACAGTTGATTTTCAACAAAAAGTTAATTCACGACCAAATAAGTTAATCTGCAACAACAAAAAAATGCATTTTTTACAAAGTAGTTCATTTTTAAACCAGGAAAGATCAATCTTCAATTTAAAATATTAATTTTTAACCAAAGATGGAACAGTTACATTTTTAGTGAAGAAAACCAGTTCTCAACAGAAAAAAAACGAATTTTCTGCAAAATAGTTAAATTGTCAACAAAAGAGATGAATTTTCATATGAAATTATGCATATTCAACCAAAAAAAAGAATGAATCTTTAACAAAAAAAGACAAATTTTTAACCAAAAATGGAATCTTTAAATTTTTAATTTAAATAACTAATTTTCAGCAACAACAAAAAAATAATTTTTCATGAGTTTAATTTAACTAATAAAGGAGAATTTTCACAAAATAGTTTAATCCTCAAGCAAAATGATGAAGATTCAACGAAGGAGATTAATTTTCAACCCAAGAATATGAATTTTTAACAAAAAAGTGAATTCACAACCAAACAGTTCAATCTTCAGCTAAAATAATGAATGTTAAAAAGAAATGATTTTTTACAATGTAGTAGAAATATTTCCGTTTTCGGTACATAAAATTGATTCTCCAATAAAAAAAATAATAATAAAAGAACGAATTTTTAACAAAATAGTTCAATTTTTAACCGAAGGGATGAATTTTTATCTAAACTGATGCATCTTCAACCAAAAAATAAATGTTCAAGAAAAGAGTCCATTCTGACAAATATTTAAATTTGCAACCAAAAAGTTGATTTTTTTACCAAGAAGATTAATTTTCTACCAAAAATACGAATTATCAACGGAATACATGAATTTTCAACAAAAAAAAAAGACAAATTTGTAACCCAAAATGGAATAGTTAAATTTTCAGTTAACAAAAATTAATTTTCAATCGAAAACTAAACGAATTTTCAACGAATTAATTAAATTGTCAACCACAGAGATGAATCTTCAACCAAAAAAATTACTTTTTTAACAAAAATAGTTCAATTCTCAACAAAGTAGTTGAATTTTTGACCTACATTTTTGAACTAAAAATATAATGTTGAACTTTAAACAAAACAAAAAATTAACTTTCAAGGCCATGTGAGCGTAACCTCAAATTTTTCTTAACATTTTTTTCAAAATCAACTTACGTTCACACGAAACGCGATATCGAGTGGAAATTTTATGAAACTAAATATGAAGCACTAAGAAACGCGGCTCTGGTCCTAAATTTTTATAATTATGCAAAAAGCAAAATAAAAATTTTGTTGTAAAAAATGTTTTGTATACTTATAAAAATTTAGGACCAGAGCCGCTTTTCATGGTGCTTCATATTTAGTTTCCCCAATTTTAAACTCGATATCGCGTTTTGTGTGAACGTAAGTTGATTTTGAAAAAAATGTAAAAAAAAATTTTTGAGTTTACGCTCACATGGCCTTTACCAAGAATAGCTCGATTTTATTATTGAATTCTATTCACCCAGTTTACTTTTGAGCGAAATAATGAGAAGCGGGGAGGTTTCTAGAAAACAATGAAAAGAAAATTTATCATCCGAAAACGTACAACCCTCCCCCCCCCCCATCCAATTGGTAATGTATTTTATGAACGGCCCCTAATCTGTTAAATTATTCTGCCACCTAAGTTAATATTTAAATTATGTCAATGTTCTTAATTGAAAAAAATTTCTAAAGAATTTAATTATACGAAGTGTCTCGTCGTTCCGAAATTCGGGATAAGTAGTCCAATAATTTTCATAAGTCCGGAATTTTCGTAACGAATAGTCCATCCCCTTTTCCGATTCCCCAAATTTTTTTGGGACGATTAGACGCAACCTTAATAAAACCCTTTAAATCTTGTGAAATTCCTTGAAATACCATAAAATCCCTTGAAATCTTCGAAAATCCTACCAAATTCTTTGAAATCCCTTAACATCTTTGAATACAGTAAAATCGTCTAAAATCTCTTAAAATGTTTCGAAATTGTTTGAAATCCATGGAAATAGTTTTAATCTCTTGAAGCCCAATCTTTTAAAATTAGTTGAAAGATTTAGAAATCCCACAAAATCCTTTTAAAATTTAAGTGATTCTGCCCTCTAAGTTAATATTTAAATTATAGTCGTCCCGAATTTCGACTAGTCCATCCCCTTTTCCAACTCCCCCAATTTTTCGGGACGACTAAACGCAGCCTTAATTAAAAGTCTTCTCATACCAAAATGTCACAAATTGTGACGAAAGGAAGGGGTGAGTCAAAAATCACTAAAAATAGCGTCACTTCAAATGTGGACGTTCCCTTACTTCGAAAACAAAAAAAGATTATACTTTTTTTATCTAGAGACCGAATCCATTTCAAATCAGGCAGGGGTCTTACACTTGAAATCGCAGAATCTCTCGGGGACGAAATATGCTGTTTTCTAGAGGAAATTAGGCGATACTTTTTTTTCCAATTTGCAACAAAAAAAAAAGTTGAAAAGATATAAGTATTTGAATTTTCAAAAAATTAAAAATCGATTTTCTCAAAAAGACCCACTTTTAAATTTTTCGCCGATTTTTTTTAACTTGTACTTCAATAATGAAGATATCTTGTAAGTTTGATGCTTGCTAAATAACTTTTGAAGCCAGGAGAATTATTTTATGACCATCTTTTGTGATATCTTTTATAGTTTGCATGAAAAATTCAAAAATTACATTTTTAGGGGGAAAAATTCTCCTGGCCTCAAAAATGGCTTAGCCTTCATGACGCTGATAAGATGCCTTTCTTTTATTAGTAGAAAGTTTTAAAAAATATTCAGAAGATTAAAAAATGTGGGGTTTTCAAGAAAACCTTCTTTATTTTTTTCTTCAAATTTTGAAAACATGAAAAAAAATATTTTCTGGAAAACCTCACCTTTTTTATTTTTCCAAATATTTGTATAAAGTTGTTACTAATAGAAGAAAGACATCTTATCAGCATCATGCGGACTGAACCATTTTTGAGGCCGGGAGAATTTTTTACCCCTAAAAATGTAATTTTTGAATTTTTCTCGTAAACTATAAAAGACATCGTAAAAGAACAAGAGACATTTTTCATAGAACTTTTTTAGACGTGCAAACTTTCATCCTAACATTTTTTCGTGTTTATCATTGTTTCCAAGAAAAAGTAGAAAATTCGATTGTAAGAAAAAATAATTCTCCTGGCTACAAAAATTATTTAGCAAGCATTGAACTTGCAAGATATCTTAATTATGAAAGTCCAAGTTCAAAAAAATTGGCAAACAAATTAAAGGTGGGTTTTTTGATTAAATCGATTTTTAATTTTTTTCAGATAAACCGCTACCATTTTGTTAATATTAAACCATTTTTTAATTTTCCGGCGCATTTTGAAAGAAGACGATGAACGCTATTAGGATCAAGAAAAAAATAATAAAAGAATCGGGTTTTTTGAAGAACATAGCACAAAATTCAAATACGCATAACTTTCCACACGAATATTTATTTTTTTATTAACTTAAATTATATCAGACGAAAATTCTCCAAATGAATGAAAAGGATCCGAATCTCGATTCTTGAAAAATTATTATAGAAAATCATTATAAGCAAAATTATTTAACGCAGGATTTAACAAAGTTTAAGGAATTTCGATGAACTTTATGCGATTTCGTCAGATTTCATAACAATTTCGGGGGATTTTAAGGATTTCCAAACATATTAGGAGGTTTACGAATGATAAGGATTGTAAATGGATTTTATCGGATTTCTAAATATTTCAACTAATTTTAAAAAATTGTATCGGTTTTCAAGAGATTAAAAATATTTCCACACATTTCAAGGAATCTTGAAACACTTCAAGAGATTTTGAATAACTTTTACTTCATTCAAAGATGTCAAGGGATTTCAAAGAATTTCGTAGGATTCACAAATATTTCAAGGGATTTCTAGTGAACTTTGGAAAACAAATTGAATTAAATTATATTTGGAGGGATTCCTAGCTATTTCAAAGGATTATTGAGGAATTTCAAGAAATTATACAAGATTTTCAGGATTTTCAGGAATACTTCTAGGGATTTCAAAGATTTATAAGGATTTAAGTATTTTTCAAGAGAATTTTAATGAATAAATTTAATTTAGTTTCAATAGCAGAGAATTTCCATGGGTTTTAAGCAATATCGTCAAATTCAAAACAATTTCAGGGCATTTAAAAGATTTCCAATTATATTAGGAGGTTTACGAATAATAAGGTTTTTAAAAGGATTTTAATGGATTTCTAAATATGTCAACGAATTTTAAAATATTTCATCGGCTTTCAAGCAATTGAAAACATTTTCATACATTTTCAAGGAATTTTGAAACACTTCAAGAGATTTTGAATGACTTTTACTTTATTCAGAAATGTCAAGGGATTTCAAACAATTTTGTAGGATTTCCAAATATTTTATGGGACTTCTAGGCAACTTTTGAAAATAAATTAAATTTTATTGACTTTCAAGGAATTCTTAGATATTCCACAAATTTCGAGGGATTTTGAGGAATTTCCGGTTTTACAAGATATAAGGGATTTTATTAAATCTTCAAGGATTTGAAGGGATTTAAATTATGAATAAGTTTAATTCAAATTATATTTCATGGATTGTAAGGGATTGTAAAGGATTTTAAGCAACACACAAGTTTTCCCCGGATTTCGAAGAACTTTTAGAATGTCCAAAGATTTCAAAGGATTTCTAAAAACTATGGAAAACAAATGAAGTTTCATTGAATGTCAATGGATTCAAAGCGATTCCACAGATTTCAAAATTTTTTAAGGTATTTCAGGGAATTTCAGAAGATATAAGGAAATTATTAAATCTCCAAAGATTTCAAAGATTTCTAGGGATTTTGACGTTTCTTCTAGAGAACTTTAATGGATAAGTTGAATTCAAATTATATTTCAGGGATTTTGAGGGATTATAAAGGATTTTAAGAGAGATAGATATTTTAGAATGTCTAAAGATTTCAAAGGATTTCTAGAAAAATATGGAAAATAAATGAAATTTCATTGAAATTCAAGAGATTCTCAGAGATTTCACAGATTTTAAGGCAACTGAAGGTATTTTAGGGAATTTTATAAGATATATAAAGGATATCGGTAAAGCTCCAAGGATTTCAAGGGATTTCAATGATTCTTAGGGATTTTAACGTTTTTTCCTGAGAACTTTAATGCATAAGTTTAATTCAATTTATATTAAAGGGATTTCCAATGATTTATACTTCACGGAATAAATCACATTTTATTTTAAGGGATTTCTACGTATTTCAGCAATTCAACGAGATAAGATTAAGATTTATAGGATCTCTAATTATTTAACAGATTTCAAAGATTTTTCATATGATTTAAAATAAAAATTTAACAGTTTTTAAAAATATTAAGGAAATTTGCAGGTTTTTGCTGTGCAAAGTCTAAAATGAATCGTTCTTTTGTAGTTTTCTCTACTTTTTACATTAATTCCTTCAATATTTTTATGTTATTTATTCCAGTGATGATTGTTCTATAGTTGTTTTCCATATAATGATTTTCTATTGAAAATTCCCTATAATCCATGGAATCTTTTGCAAACCCATGCAATATTGCAATCTAGTGTACACCAATAATCCGAGTAATTAACCCTTCGAACTTCAATGATCAGAATTAAAATTAAAACTAAATTAATTAATGAAATTTAAAATATAGACATAATGAAGTGGATGAAGCGGAAAAAATGAGTCTAATAAGAAAATGACTTCCACGAAGCAACATCTGTGCTCTCACAGCGAGAATTTCACGTTGAATGGGAAGGAAAGGGTTAACGAGGGAATTAGGGTTTCTTTTTATTTGAAGCTTAAATGCCCGCATGAGATATTATTTACTACGATTGGGATGATTAAGGCGATAATTTCATGATTTGATAGTAAACAGTTTTTCTTCATTTATATTTTTTCATTCTTGCATTAAAAGTAATAATAATAAATAAATAAATAAATCTGTTAAAACATTGATATTACAGCTATTTCTTTCTAATTTAAAAATGAAATAAAACTATTCAAAGGGCATAATATAATTTTTTTTTGGTAACTATTCGAACATTCTTTTTTGTTTCAACTTTCCAGAGGTTGTTAACCGATTATCTTTGTGAAGAAAAAGTCTGATTAACCTTTCTAGAAAACTCTTTTAGATTAGTTTGATACCCATATCTTTCATACTTATGATTAGATAAATTATTATATTAGGACTATTATTATGTAATTATTACCTACTAAATTTCAGATAAATTAAGGGAAATATTTTTGCTCTTTAAATAATTTTTTTTCCTCAAACATTCTTTTCCTGCATAAAAAGGAATTAATGGTGAGAATCTTCCGTTTATACGTTCCCACCCTTCATGAACTTTTTAAAAAAAATTGCAATCATGACATTTTTGAAATTTTTATTAATTTGTACATTTCATTTTGTGATATCCAACAAAACTTGTAAATCCAAAATGATTTTTTCCCTATAAATCGTTAAATATCTCCGTATTTTTTATTTTTTCGTGAGAAATTTTATACTCTGTGGAATTTTTAGATCTTAAAAGTTGAAAAATTCTACCTTTATTTCGCATTTTCGTGAAAAATTCAAACCTTTAGAAAAATCCAGGTGCAAATGCATTTTTGTAATAAAAGACACTAAATCGTAATAATGTGAGAATTGTTTTTTTTTTTTTTGTAAAAAATTACAATTACTTGTAAAATTTGTAGTCTCTTGTAAAAGTTGTTAAAATAACTTGAAACTACAAGCAAAAATTCTACGATCCACTTTTTCAAAATTTGATAAATAATTACAAATTTATGCAAAAAGTTACAATTATCTCATTTTTATAAATTATTGGAATTTGTCTATATTTATTTTACAAATATATTTCCAGCTGGGAAATAATCTCAGCAGCTTCCCAATATTACTTTTTGTTGAAAATAGACAAAAATTATCCAAGAGAAATGTTTATTTAAAAATTTAATTTGGAACATTCTTTTCCAAATAAAAAATAATGTGGGCAGAAATTGATGAAATTCTGTTGACCCATATGGAAAAATTGAGTTTTTTGGGTGAACTACAACTTTCAACTAGCAATAGTTTACGGCTCTTAAATTTTCTTTATAAAATTCGATTTTCAAACAAATATTTCGTCCTACCAAAAATAAGATAGCTGAACAAAAAGTTTTTCGATGATTTTAAGAATCAAAATAATATTACTGATAATGTAATTTAAAATAAAAATCATGATTTTTAATGAGAAATTTTTCAAACTTACGAATAACATTTATTTTACCAATTTTTTTTACAATTGATTTTTTCCATCCTAAAGCTTCTTACCAGTTTTTGAAAAAAGGTCGAATTTTCATAAATGATGGCTCTTTTGAAACAACTCTACTGTCTTGAAAGTAAATTTTTCTTACACAAAAATTCATAAAACAATTGAAACAAAAAATTGTAATCACTACATTTAAAGATTATTTACTTATTTTCAAAAGTGAAGAACGCAGACTTGCAGTGAATTTTTTTTCGAAAAAAGCTATGATTTATTTAAATTCAACCATTTTTAAAAACTTGATAAGAAATGACAGTCAGAAAAAATTCAGTTAATATAATACTACATGACTGATAATAACATTTGAATTTTATGAATGAAATCTTAAAACAATTTTTTTCGAAAGAAAATATATTTTTTTAAATCATTATATTTGAAGATTATTTAGTTATTTTCAAAGGAGAAAACAGTAGAGTTGTAGGGAATGTTTTAAAGATTTTTATTTAAATTTTTAAAGATTCAAATATAAAAACTATTGTTGAAATCATTATTTTTCGTAAGTTTTAGGTTTTTTCATAATAAATAATGTTTTTCTTTTCATAAGACATGACTGGTAATATCATTTCAATACTTAAAATCAAGGGCTTTCAAATGATTTATACTTTTTCAAATGAATAAATCTTTAAACCATCAAATTTCTTGAAATCTTAGGAATCGCTAGGAATCCCTCGAAATTTCCTTTTATTTAATTTATTTACCAAAGTTCACTAGAAATCCCTTGAAATCTTTGGAAATCCTAAAAAAATCCTGTAAAATCCCTTGAAATATTTTTCCTATTGTTTGTAAATCTGTGGAAATATTTTTCATCCCTTGAAAAGTGATCTTAAAAGCGTTTTATCTTAATATCGCTCATTACCATTTTTTTTAAATTTGGTTGGATTTTAATAAATGATCGATTTTTTTTCGGCGAATACATTCTCTACAACTCTAATGTTTTCAATTTTGAAAGTTAATTTTTCTAAGGATAAAATCGTTAAACCCATTTTTGTAAAAAAAAATGATTTAAAGAAATAACTGTATTTGAAGATTGTTCACCAATTTTCTGAATTTGAAACAGTAAAGCTGCAGAGAATGTTTTCTATGAAAAAATCAAGCAATGATTTAATAATATTCAACAATTTTTTGAGCAATGGAAAGAAGCGATAGTAAGCAAAAATAAACTGATTATTTTTCGTAATTTTTAAACTTTTTAAAATAAAAAATGTTTTTTTCATAAGACATGACTGACGATAACGATTTTAATTCTTAAAATCATAGAAAACTGTTTTCTTTAAGAGGCCTGATTTGTGGAACGAAAACTACCTTGAGGTAGTTGTAGTGCCAAAAATCAGATTTTTGAAGAAAAAAAAAATAGTTTTTCTATAATTTTAAGAATCAAACTAATATTACTGATAATGCTTTTTCAAATAAAACATATTATTTTTTAACGAAAACTTTTAAACTAACAAAAAATATGTATTTTAACAAACGTTTTTTCCAATTTAATTTTATTATGAATTTATTTTATATTACTGATTTTCTTTTCATAAGACATGACTGATAATATCATTTCAATTCTCAAAATCGTAGAAAACTTTTTTCTAGAGACATGACTTTTGGCACGACACTACCTTAAAACATTTGTTACAAGACACACATTTTTGAGAATAACATTAAAAATTCAGTTTTTCACAGCATTTTTTATGAAAAAGTTTTGTTAACTTTTGGGAAATAAAATAATGAATGTTTACTAAATTTTTCCTCATTAAAAATTGAATTTACATTCGGGGTTTAAGACGTTTTTTTAAAGTATCAACATAAATTTTCAAAAATGTCTTGAAAGCTATCATAATTAGTCATTACAAATCTCTTCGCAGGAGTTCATATCACAGCTAGAAGAATCCATAAAAACAGATTCATTTTATCGTCAAAGGGGGTAGAGTTTCACTGTCAACCGTTTTAAAAATGTATCACGTCTTTTTCAGATAAGTCGGAATCCAACTGATAACCTTCTTCTTCTTTTCTTGTTTGATTACTTCTTGATCTTGTTATCATCAATAATTTATTCCACCATTCATGTTTTATTATTTATTCATGGTTTACAATGAAATTTACGTTAAAGAAGACCAGATTAATTCGCTCAGAACAGAAAATTAATATTTTTCAGGTAGAATCGTGAAAAATTGATTTTGGAGAGGAAGAATTTTGGGGCGGGGCGAGGGGGGGGGGGGATTTATAGAGCATTTAGGAGAATTTAAAACATTTTTTGTTTAAACAAATATACATCATAATTTAAGCATTTATTTTTACAAAAACATTCTAAAGTGAAATAAACATATACTTTTTTCAATTAGAGAGTTGCTACAGGTCATGTAATTTCAGAAAGTCAGGATATGTCTGGGAAAACCTGACAGAGTTAGGGAATTTTCGATAAACTAAATTTGGAGTTGATTTTATTGTTATGGTTAAAAAACGCAACTATTTGATATAAAATTAATCGGTTTTGGTTGAGGATTCAAACTATTTTGTTGAAAATTCATATTTTCTGGTTGAATTCAACTATTTTTGGTATAAAATTTAAATCCTTTTTGATAGAAATATCAAACATCACGTTTTTCGTTGAGAATTAATCTTTTTTGTAGAAAATTCAACTACTTAGTTGACAGTGGAACTAATTTGTTAAAGATGCATTTATTTGGTTGATGATTCACCATTTTAGATAAAAATCTTTATTTTTTGGTTCAAAATTTAATTATTTTGTTGAAAATTATGTTATCTAGTTGAAAATTAATTGTTTTCACTGCAAATTTTACTCGTACATGTTTGGTTCAAAATTTATCTTCTCAAGTTGAAAATTGAAATATTCAGTTGAAAATGTATGTACTTTTCTAAAAATTCATCTATTTTGGTAGAAAATTCATCGTATTGCTTGAAAATTAATTTCCTCCTATTTAGAATTTATTTTTTGAACCGAAATTGTAACTGTTCCCTTTTTTGTCGAAAATTTATCTTTTTTGATAGAAATTTGATCTTCTTGGTTGAAAAGTATACTGTTTCGTTGATAGACTACTTTAATTTCATTTGAAATTAATTTTTTAAATTAAAATTTAACTATTCTATTTTTAGTTGAAAATTTATCTGTTTTAGGTGAAAATTGAAGTATTTGTTGAAAATCCGTGTTTTTTGGTAGAAGAGTGCTCTCATTAGTTTTCGTTAAAAAATTATCTGCTTAGTAGAAAAATTAACTATTTTATTTTTTTGTTAAGAATTCATTTCTTCCATTGAAAAAAAACAAACAATTTAGTTGAAGATTCGTTTTCATTTTGTTGATAGAATATTTAACTTTTGGATTGAAAATTTCAATATTTGGTCGAAAATTAATATTTTTTATTGAAAATTCATCATTGTGATTAAACATTAATTTCCTTGGTTTAAAATTAGTTTCTTTTTAGTCGAAAATTAATGTTTTTAGCCGAAGAGTAACTATTCCATTTTTGCTCGAACATTTATATTTTTAATTGAAAACTAATGAATTTGGTTGAAAACTCGTTTTCTTGTTTAAAATTTACTTTTCAAACTGCAAATTGAACTATTCTGTTTTTGGTTTGTAAATTTATCTTTTTTAGTTGAAAATTTATATATTTTATTGAAACTGTATCTTTTTTTGGTAGAAAATTCATCTTTTGAGTCTAAAATTGAATTATTTAGTTGAGAATTCATTTTTTTTTGTTGCAAATTGATTGTTTTAACTGAAAATTTGATTCTTCTATTTTTTGTTAAAAAATCTTTCATTTTTCATGAAAAAAAACTATTTTGTTGATAATTCGTTTTTTTGTTGTTGAACATTTATTTTTCTTACATTTTAATTATTCTAATTTTGGTTGAAAATTGATCTCTTTTACATCAAAACTCATGTACTTTGTTGAAAATTAATCTTTTGGGTTTAAAATTCGACTATTTGATCAAGAATTCATATTTTTGGTTAAAAATGTATCTTCTTGACTTGAAACCACAACTAATAAGTGTTTGAAATATATTAGGAAACAAATTTTTTTGTATTAATATTATTAATCTTCTATGTGTTTGGTTGGTTTTATACCTAGAAGAATTTAGAAACTGGGACATTGTAGCAACCCTGAATAAGGCACTGTTTAATGTGAATAATGTTTTCTATTACATTGAGTTCTTTTATCATTTAAATTTAGCGCCCTTTCCAATTTGAAACGATACATTTTCCCGCGAAATTTAAATAATGTAATTATTATTAATGAAGTTAGAAAATGCGATTTTTTAAATCATAATTAAAAATGCTCATAAATGCTCATTAAATTCTCAAAGCACATAAAGGTCGAGCATATTCTCGAGCATATTCTCATGCTCGTGAGAATTTCTCCGAGCACTTGCACTACTCTTTAGAAGACTAAGGAGGACCCGATTGTTTTGATTTTATCTTTTGTTGACAAGTGTTTGTGGTGTAGTGGATTTGTGAATTTGTATCTCAGAGGGTTTATACACTTATTACTTACGGATGTGACGAGAGAAGGACACGGCCAAGTGGTCGAGGCACTGAAAAACTGAGCTGCAACCTCGATGGTTTTGTACCGCCGTATTCAGAAAAACCGGAAAGTTCGTATTTTCGAAGAGGCACGTGAGAGGGAATAATCGAGGAAGAAAGAAAGGGAGTCAGGGAGAGTTAAAAAAATGAGAAAAAAAATTATAAAAAGAAAAAAATAAGGACTAGAGGAAGGGAGGAGAGAAGAAAGAGGAAGGAACCGGAGACACAACGAGGAGTATCTCGACGACGGGCACAACAGTACCTTCTCGTCGAGCGTTCGCTGTCGCACTGATCCGAAAAACATTCCGGATGGGGTCTTAATATCCACTGATTTTCGAAAAAGGTAGGGGCATAAGATTAATATTTGGGAAAAAGGAGAAACGAAGAAAGGAAAGAAGAGAAGAAAACGATAATAGGGAGCTTATCACTTATATGGGCCCCCATACCCCCATACCCCTATGATTCTCCCCCCACCCCTCCCCACTTTGTCGTACCAATACCATCCCTCCCGAAATAATAAAACCGAGCGGGGTTGTTGATAATGATGAGAAAGATGTCCAAATCTCTTTCTTTTTAAGGCATTATTCATTTCAATTTGTGTGATCCAGATTCCATGTAGTTTTCTTTATTAGCTTTTTTTGAAATTCAGAGTTCTTTTTCGCTAGGGGCTGGGCATAAATTGAGTAAAACTTTTTTTTCTGAAATTCTGAACCGCGTAAATTTCCTTTGTTAGGGTCCGTACGTTTTAAATCCTCTCATCCTAAAAACAAAGACGATTGTGTGTGTGTGTGTGTGTGTGTGTGGGGGGGGGGGGGGGGGGTAATCTTACTGTTTATTAAGAATTAAGAAATTAGTTCAAGTTTCAACCAGGAAGTTGAATTTTAGCCAAAAAATTGAATTCTCAACGAAAAATGGAATAGTTGATATTTTGACAAAGAAAACATTTTAATGTTAAATAAAAAACGTTTGATTTCAGCGAAGAATGACGAATGTTCAACAAAATAGCTGAATCCACAAACAAAACAGATTAATTTTCAATCAGTTCAATTTTTTACCAAAAAAGATAACATTCCTACAACCGAAGAAGTGAATTTTCAACCTAGAAAATTTATTTTCTACCAAAAATGTCTTTTTAGTATAAAATCAAACTTTTTGTTTGAAAATTCAACTATTTGGTAAAAATTTATGTATTTTGTTGAGAATATTCGTCTTTTCTGATAAAATCTCAATCTTCTTAATAAAATATTCCATTATTTGTTTAAAAATTCGTTTTATTTTGTAAAAAAATCGTCTTTTTGGTAGAAAATCAATTTTTTTTTGGCTGAAAAAGCAACTATTTGGTAAATATACGTATTTTGTTGAGAATTCGTCTCTTTCGGCAGAAAAACAATCTTTTTTCCTGAAAATTCAACTATTTGGTAAATATATGTATTTGTTGAGAATTCGTCTTTCTTGGTAGAAAATTAATCTTCTTGGTTGAATATTCATCTATTTAGTTCAAAATGTATGTATTTTGTTAAGAATTGTAGTTTTTGGTAGGAAATCAATCTTCTTGATTAAATATGCAATTATTTGGTTAAAATTTGATTTATTTTGCTAGAAATTCGTGTCTTTGGTTGAAAGGCAATCTTTCTTGCTGAAAATTCAACTATTTGGTAAATATGTAATTTGTGGAGAATTCTTAGAAAATTAATCTTCTTGGATAAATATTCAACAATTTGGTAAAAAATTTATATATTTTTTGAGAATTCGTCTTTATAATAGGAAATTAATCTGTTTGACTGAAAATTCATTTTTTTGTTGCTGAAAATTCAACTACTATTTTGTAGAAAATTTAACTGTTTTGTAGAAAGCTCGTCTTTTTGGTTTGAAAATTCAACTGTTTTTGTAATGAAAATTTAACTATTCCATTTTTGGTTAAAAATTTACATTTTTTAGTTTAAAATTTCAACTATTTGGTTGAAAATGTATGTATTTTGTTGAAAAATGATCTTTTTGGTAGAAGATTAATCTTCTTGGTTAAATATTCAACTATTTTGTAATATATATTTTGAGAATTCGTCTTTTTTGGTAGAAACTCAATGTTCTTGATGAAACATTCAAATATTTGGTTAAAAATTGATTTATTTTGTTAAAAATTCGTCATCTTGATGGAAAATCAATCTTTTTGGTTGAAAATTCAATATTTTTGTAGAAATTTAAACTGTTTCTATTTCTGGTTAATGAATTATCTTTTTTTGTTTAAAATTTTAACGATGTGGCTGAGAATGTGTGTAATATTTTAAACATTCGTCTCTTTTGGTAAAAAATCAATCTTCCTGGTTGGAAATGCAACTATTTGGTTAAAAATGTATGTATTCTGTTGAGAATTCTTCTTTTTTTTGGTATAGACAATCAATCTTCTTGGTTCATATTCAACAGTTTTGTTCAAAAATTATATATTTTGTTGAGAATTCGTCTTTTTTTATGTTGACAATTAATCGTCTTGGTTGAAAGTTCATTTTTTGGTTGAAAATTCAACTATTTGATTGAAAATTCAACTGCTTTATAGAAAACTCATATTACCAAAAGAGACAATATTTCAACATATCACGTAAATTTTCATCTGAGTAGTTAATTTTTTTAACTGGAAAAAACAGATTTTTTTAAAACTAAAAATAGAATAGCACAGTTTCATTAGAAGAAAGGTTGAATTTTCTACCATAATGTTTAATTTTCCAGCGAAAAATACGAGTTTTCTACAAAACTCTTAAATTTTCAACACGAAAATATGAATTTTCAACAAAAAAGTTTTATTAAAAAGTTTAAAAAAATAATTTTTAGCCCCCCCCCACCCCTCCAAAACGAAATTTGAACAAAGCAGTTGAATTATTAACAAAGTATACACACTTTCTACGAAATAGTTGCATTTTCAAACAAAAGGATCAATTTTCTACAAAAAAGGCGAATTTTCTACTAAATATATGCATTTTTAACAAAATAGTTAAACACTTTACTGAAAAAGATAAATTGTCTATTAAGAATGGAACAGTTAAATTTTTAGTTGAGGAAATTAATTGAATTTGTTAAAAATTCCTTTTTTTGGCTGGAAATTAATTTTTATAACTTAAAGTTTAACTATTCTACTTTTGGTAGAAAATTGAACTTTTTTAGTTGAAAATTGAACTATTGGTCTAAAAATTTATGTATTTGGTTCTACTTTTAGTTGAAAATTTAACTATTTGTTTGACAATTCGCTTTTGTTGGTGTAAAATTAATCCTCTGGGCTCAAAATTCAACTATTTGGTCGAAAACTTATGTACTTTCTTCAAAATTCGTATTTTTTGTTGAAATTTAATTTTTTTGTCATAAGTGCTACTGCTTGGTTGAAAGAGAATCTGTTCAAGTTGAGGATTCAAGTATTTTGTTGAAAATTAGCTTTTTTCCCAATGACAATTAATTCCTTCAACTGAAAATTTAACAGTTCCATTTTTTAGACAAGTTATATTTTTTAGTTAAAAATTTAACTATTCGGCTGAAAATTCATGTATTTTGTTGAAAATTCAAATATTTTGTTGAAAATTCGTACTTTTTTGTTGAAATTTAATTTTTGGTTAAAAATGCTACTGTTTGATTGGCAACTAATCAGTTTAAGTTGAGGATTCAAGTATTTCGTTGACATTTTTTTTTTTTTGGTTGAAGTCAATTGATTTTTATTTAAAATAAAAAAAATTTTGTTTGAAATATCAACTATTACATTTTTCGTTGAAAATTCAACGGTGTTTTAAAAAGTTTTTGTATTGAACATTAATTTTCTCAACTGAAAATTTAACTATTCCATTTTTGGCAAACAATTTATCTTGCTTAGTTAAAAATGTAACTGTTTTGCTAAAAATTTATCATTTTTGGTAGAAAATTAATCCTTTTGGTAGAAAATTCAATTATTTTGTGGAAAATTCGTATTTTTTGTTGAAATTTAACCTTTTCTATTACAAATGCTACTGTTTGTTTAAAAACTATTATATTTAAGTTCAAGAGTTAAGTATTTTGTTGAAAATTAGTCTTTTATGGTTAAAGACAACGGATTTTTATTTAAGATTAAAATCTGTTTTGTTTTTTACTTAAGATTAAATTTTTGTAGTTTGAAATATTAACTATTACATTTTTCGTTGAAAATTCATCTTGTCATGTTGAAAATTCAACGACTTTGTTGAAAAGTAGTATTTTTTAATTCAAAATTAATTTTTTTCAACTGAAAATTTAACTATTCCATTTTTGGTAGACAATTGATCTCAGTAAAAAATTGAACTATTTGGCAAAACATTCATGTATTTTATTGAAAATTCATCTTTGTTGGTAGAAAATTAATCCTTTTGGTGAAAAATTAATTTATTTTGTTAAAAATTCGTATTTTATTGAAATTCATTCTATTTTTATTAAAAATGTTACAGTTTTGTTAAAAACTAATATGTTTAAGTTGAGGATCCAAGTATATTGTTGGAAATTGCTCTTTTTGGTTAAAGTCAACGGGGTTTTATTTATTTAAGATTAAATTGTTTTTGGTTGAACATATCAACGACATTGTTAAAGTTTATTTATTTTCTTGGTTAAAAATTATTATTTTTGCAACTGATAATTTCACTAAATGGTCGAAACTTGAACTGTTTGGTTAAAAATTAACTTTTTTATTGAAAACTCAAGTGTTCAATTTAATCTTTTTTGTAATGAAAATTTAACTATTCCATTTTACGCTTACCTTTAATTTCTGCTGAATTATTTTGAATTTAACTAAATAGTCAACTTGATTTGAGTCCTTCGCCCATTCAACTTCAATGGATTGAATTTGATGAATTAATCACGTTTTTTGGTCTTTACTCTGATTTGATAATTTGTTATCAACAAAGTTTCGCATTTGATTTTTTTTGCCAAATTTAAATTATATACAGCACTAAAATCTAATAAAACCCCTTCCCCGCCAAAATATGATGGGAAAAAAGTTTTACAGTGATGACCATGAATCTATGTTTTGATCCTGACCTTCCACTTTATCATGCCTCAGAAAGGGAGAAGACAAACAGAAAAAGGTGAAAAGCGGAGAAGATATTTCATATTATGTAAAGTTTGAAGACAAGATAAAAAAGTAAAGGGAGCCAGCATTTCAAAAAAAAGTAATACGATTATGCGGTTGCATAAGCAAACGGGTAAGTAATAAATCGTCGAGTGATAAAATTAATTCTGTGGTTATGTACAGTTGACGACAATAATGTTTCTAAAATTTGAAATTAAGTGAAACCTTCTCCTTAGAATAGCCCCATTCTGATTATTAAATTTCAATTGCAATTTGCAGGTTGATAACTGAAAAAAAATTATTTCTTTGATATAAAGAATTACAATTTTAAATCTTCCTAATTAAAAAATACTCGAATTTCCAAAATGTACCTAAAAAAGTTGAAAGCGTCTGAATTTCCAAAGAACTAGAAAGATTCAAGCTTCCGCATGTTAAAAGGTGTCAGACATTATTAATCCATCCAAATTTTGAAACGAGTCCAAATTTTCGAACAGGCAAAAATTGAAATGTGCACGAAACAAAAAAAGTTTAAAAAATGGTGGAGAAGTAAAATCTGAAAAAAAGCGTACGAATTTCAAGAGTTAAAAATTTGTAGAGAGTCCAGAATAAAGCACTCGAATTTTAAAAAGTTCAAAAATTTAAGGTTTCCAAATTTAAAGAAAAAAATACTCGAATATTTGAAGTTCCAAAATTTAAAAAAATGAAAGCACTTGAACTTTAGAAGAATAAAAAATGTAAATAGTCGGAATTTTCAATTTCCAACCAAGACAGATTTTCCAGGCAAGGAAAAAATAATTCAACTGAATTGTTCAATTTTCAAGCCAAAAAGACGAATTTTCTATAATACCATTGAATTTTTAGCCTGAAAATATGAATTTTGAACAAGAAAGTTAATTTTTAACCAAGTAGTTGAATTTTCTAGAAAATAGTTTAATTTTCAACCCGAAAAGATGAATTTTCCACCAAGAAGATTAATCTTTTACAAAAAAAAGAGTTTTCAACAAAATAGTTGCATTTTAAACCAAATAAATGAAATTTTAACCAAAATGATCATTTTTCAAGAAAGTAATTCAACTTTCAACCAAGAAAGATTTTACAGTCAAGGAAAAAAAAATTCAACTAAATGGTAAATTTTCAAGCCAAAAAGCCGAATTTTCTACAATACAGTTGAAGATTATTTTTTTCACAAAAAGACGATTCTTCGATAAAAATATTAATTTTCAACTTAATAGTTGTATTTTCAACTAGAAAAGATCAATCTTCAACCAACAATGAAATAGTTAGATTTTCAGTTAAAAATCTCAATTTAAAGAAAAACGAGTTTTCAAGAAAATTTTTCAACCAAATAAGTGAAATTTTAACAAAAATGATAAATTTTTATGAAAGTAATTCAACTTTCAACCAAGTATTTGAATTTTCAACCAAAGAAAATTAATATTCTCAACAATAAATATAATAGTCTATATATTTACAAAAAAATATTTAAGTTGTTAATAAAAAAAAAGTTGAATTCAACCAAAAGACGAGTTTTTAAAAGAGATGACATTTCTTCTAATAGTTCCTACTTGATAAACAAATTAATTGTAAATAGAAAACAGTTAATTTCAATTAAACAAGACTAATTTTCAACACAATAGTTACATCTTCAACCAAATAGATAAACATGAACAAAAATGATAAATTTTAATCAAAATAATTCATTTTCAAACCAAGCAGTTGAATTTCCAACAACAAAAAAAAGAATATTCATCCAAACACTTGCCTCTTTGACCAAAAGAGATGTAAATTCTACCAAAAGAGATTAATTTTTAGACAGAGACGAATCTGCAATATAAAACATAAATTTTAAACAAAGTAGTTCCAACTTTCAACCAAGTAGTTGAATTCTCAATAAATAAAGATTGTATCTCAACAAAAAATGTAATAGTTGCTAATTGAACCAAGAAATATTTCAATTTTAAATAAAAAACCTAAGGGATGAATTTTCAACCAAAATGAGGAATCTTCACTTGGAAAAGATCAATTTTCAGTTAAAACACTTATTTTTAACTAACAAAAAAGTTGTTTAAGTAGTTAAATTTTCAATCAAAGAGATGAATTTTCAACTAAAATGATGAATCCTCAAGCAAACAAAAAAATTAATTTTCTAGTAGAACTTTCAATCAAGTAGTTAAATTTTCAAACCAAAAAGATGTCTTTTTAAGAAAATAGTTGAATTTTCAACCAAAAGAGATAAATTCAGAACCAAAAATATAACCGTAGACTTTTTAATTAATTCAGTTCGAATTGAAGCGAAAAAACGAGAAAAAAGGGGAAAAAGGAAAAGTTTTTTGCAGATAGAGGAAAAAGAGGAATGCTTTAAAAAGGGGAAAGAGTGTAAAGTCTGATATTTTCGTAAAGAGAATCATATCGTCTGATTTTGAAGTAATGAGAAAAATGACACACTACTAACATGGCTGACTGTACAAGATAGGAAAGAAGCTCGGAGCCAGACACGACGTGGAGCTCGAGGGAGTTCCATTCGACTTGCCAGACTGCAGAGTGGATCTTATACACGATGTAGGAATGTAGGATGGAACGAAACGAGTTAGTCTAGACCGTAATGGAATGAATAGAATAGGATAGAACGAGCTTAGAAGAGACTGTATGATTGTAGCGTCTCTACACCGTACAGTGTACATTGTACAAGGGGCACGTAAAATGAGTCGTCGATTGAAACTAGTTTCAATTCGTCGCGAGATAAATTTGCCGACCACCCAGAGACGCTGATCAGCCCCAGGCAGTCTCGCCTACAATCTCTCCTCAACACAAACTCACCCCTCTGGCCTGTTGTAACCATAAACCATAAACCAACTTCCAGAGCAGAGCTTATTCCAATTACATAAATTGGAACCACTTTAATGATTTTTTTTCATAATTCATATTTGAAGACTGCCTGCCCCCATTCTATAGAATGCAACATAGAGGGTACTCAATTTCGAAATAGAAATTTGGAAAAATTTACAACATTCGCCAAATGTAAGCGAAAAATTTTTGTAGAATTTTGTAGAATATTCTGGAATTTCTGGCATCTAGGTAGAAGCCTTAATCCTACAAAAGTATCTACATCTACACTTCCTCCCCCCTCCTCTGAAGCACTATCTTACTCTCTTTCCTCCCACACACACTCTGCCTATCACTTTTATACATACTCTCTTTCCCCCTTCCTCTGAATCTCAACCTCTCTCTTCATCACTATCACACTATCTGCCCTCTCTCTCTCTCTCTTTCTTTTTTTCTCTTAAACACACGTTTTCTCCCTATCACTCTCAAACTCTTTGTATCCGATCACTCTTAAGCATGCCTTGTATTCTTATCACACTCTCTCAAACATACCCACTCTTTATTTTCCACTCTCTCTCTGTCTTTTTCCCCCATTTTTTCTATCTCAAACTATCTCTGCATTGCTCTCACACTTGCAGCCCTTCTACCACACCCTTTTTATCTCAATCTTTCTCTGCTTTGCTCTCGTTCTAGCTGCTCCTCCTCTCTCACATACTCTCTCTTTTTTCTTACAAACACACTTTTTCTCCCCATAACTTGCAAACTCTTTTTGTATCCGATCACTCTTCTTTTATTGACCTCGCACTCTCAACGTCTCTCAAAAACACAAATACACCCTCTCACAGAAACACACTCTCTTAAACATACCCACTCTCTCTTCCTCCCTCTTTATTTTCAACTCTCTCTCTCTCTGTCTTTTCCCTCCATTCTTTCTATCTCAAAGTATCTCTGCATTGCTCTCACACTCACATCCTTTCTCCCACACCCCTTTTATCTCAATCTTTCTCTACTTTGTTCTCGTTCTAGCTGCTCCACCTCTCTTACACACACTATCTCTTTTCTCGCAAACAGACTTTTTCTCTCAATAACTTTCAAACTCTTTTCCTTTCCGATCACACTTAAACACCCCTCGAATTGACCTCGCACTCTCTATGTCTCGCAGAAACACATACGCACTCCCTCAAAGAGACGCACCCTCTCAAAGAGACATACTATCTCACAAGAGACATACTCTCTCACACGTACCCACTCTCTCTTCCTCCCTATTGATCAACACTCTTTCTCTCTGGCTTTCTCCCCCATCCTTTCTATCTCAATGTATCTCTGCATTGCTCTGACACTCACATCCTTTCTCCCACACCCCTTTTATCTCAGTCTCTCTGTGTTTCGCTCTCGCGCCAGCTGCTCTCGCCTATCTCTCACACTCTCCCACTTTTTTTCTCGCAAACACACTTTTTCTCCGAATAACTCCCAAATTCTTTTTATATCCTATCAGCCAAACATCCCTTGCATTGACCACGCACTCTCTGCGTCTTTCACGAACCCAGATACACTCTCTCGGAGAGACATACTCTCTCAAACACACGCGCTCTCTCTTCCTCCCACTTTACCCTTAACTCTCTCTGCCTTTCTTGCCTTTCTTCCTTATATTTTTTATCTGACATCCTCTGTGCATCACTCTCATACTTACAGCCTTTCTCCCACACTCTTTTTATCTCAATCTTTCGCTTCTTCGCTCTCGCAATAGCTGCCCCCCTCCCCCCCCCCCTCTCTCACACACACACGTTCTCTCATTTTTTTCGCAACTTTTTCTCCCAGTAATGTATATACCCACTGACAGAGACATACTTTCTCAAACATACCCACTCTCTCTTCTTCCAACTTTATCTTTGCAGCCTTACTAGCACACCCTTTTTATCTCAATCTTTTTCTATTTCGCTTTCGTACTAGCTGCTCCTCCTCTCTCACACACTTTTTTTTCTCGCGAACACACTTTTTCTCCCAATAACTTTCGAACTCTTTTTCTATCCGACCACTCTTAAATACCCCTGAAATTGACCTCGCACTCTGTGCGTCTCGCAGAAATACACACGCACTCTTTCACAGAGACATACCCTCTCGACATACCCATTCTCTGCTTCGTTCTCGCACTCTTTCTATATTTCTCCTCCACTTTCACATTCTCTCTGTATTCTCACCTCTCAAACTCCCTCTGTGTCGATTCCGCAACTCATGTATTCTCTCTCTCTCTCTCTCTCTCTCTGTCCTACACACACATACTCCCTTTCACTTACTCTCATTTACACTTCAATATACATGATAATATGTTGTCAGGAGGGAGACGGGGAGAACGAGTGTAGGGATTCTAGCAGGGAACAGGGCGTGTAAATATGAGGAGAAATTTTTGGAAGAAGGGGGAAGTAGGCTGGTTAGGGAGTGTTGGTGGGAGAAGGAGAACAGGAGAGGGGGTGGGAAGATGGAGGCTGAGAGGGAAAGGTATTTTAGAATGATTCGACTGCAGATGGATGAAGTGAGAAGGATGCACGAGGAAGGAAGGAAGGTTTATGACTTGTTTAAGCAAAACGGCATGGAGAGAGAGAAGACTGAAGGGGAAGAGAGAATAAGAGAGTCAAGGTTTAACGGGAACTATGTGTGGATTATGCCAAGGGCAAGAGCGCAATATTTATGTGAGAAAGGAGAGAAAGGATGTCAGGAGATTATAGCGAGGATGAGGTGTGGGTGCATGGGGGGTTTCAATAGGTTCTGGCTCTCTCGGGAGAAGAGGATGTGTGAACTCTGTGGAAAGGGTGATGCAAGAGTGGAGCACGGGTTGGAGGAGTGCGTGGAGGTGGAAAGAAGTGAGATACGCATGGAGGTATTGTTGCATGAAAAGGGGGAAAAAAGGGCAGTAGCATGGGTGAAGGAAGTTATGGGTAAGATGGAGATAAGAAGAAGAAAGAAGGAAGAGGAATGGAAACGGAATGATTGTAAAAAGGAGAGAAGTAGATATAAGGAAGATGTGAATATTGTAAATAGTAGATAAGTAGTAGGTATTAGAGCGAAAACACAGGTTGGCAAGCGAGGCAATGCGAAAAAGTAGGGACATGCGAGCGAGGCGAGGCGAAGCGAGGAAGGCAAGGCGATAAGAGCGTGCGGCCTCGAGATAAGGACTGGATGGATGTTAGTTTTTAAGGGTTAGTTTTAAGAAAATTCTGTAAAAATGGAAGTGTAAGCAACTCAATTTTTTAAGGCCAGCGGGCTGAAAAATAAACGTTCATCTACCTATTAACATACTGGAACATGTTCACAAATTAGAAAGAAGGGAGGGGGTTCAGTGAGAGACAGAGAATGTCATAGCAAAGTAGGCAGAGTTTGAGATTAAGACGAAGAGAGATTGTATATGAGAGCGATTCAGAGGAAGTCTGAGAGTGAGTGGAAGAGGATGAGAGAGAGGGGGTGTGAGGGTGATCTTATAATTGCGAAGAGATGCATAGGAGTGTAACAGAAACAAAGAGTTTAGGAGTGTGTGTGTAAGAGAAAGAGAGAGAATAAGAAGTAAAGAGATTACGGAAAATTGGGAGGGATGGAGTTTCAGAGTTAGGGGCAGCGAGTGAGTGCGAGAGTGCTGGTTACAAGGATATTAAGAGTGAGAGGGAGAGGATAAGAGTGAGAGAATGTGTGTGAGATTGATATAGAAGGAGTTTGACAGTAACGTAAGGAGTTTGCGCTTAAGAGGAAGAGGGATAGTATGGTAAGGGCTGAGAGTGTGAGAATGAATCAGACAGAGTTGAAGATTAAGAGAGAGAGAGAGAGAGAATGCGTGTGTTCGATATAGAGGGACTTTGCAAAATTTTGAGAGTGAGGGGCAGAAAAAGCGTGTTCGAAAGTAACTAACAGAGCGTGCGAAATCACTTACAATCAATGAGATAACGAACGGTCACCCATCCAATCGCTACTCGCACCCGAAATGGTTTGACGCCTGAGATCTCAACGAGTCGAGAACCACCGACCAACTACTGCCATCCGTAAATCTAAATATTACTTTTTCATAGTACACTGTGATTGAAAATGATCGCAGATCTGAGATTCGTAAAGCACCTTAAAGGCGGACGGTCAATGACGTATATTTTTGAGCCCGACTCCGAAAATAATTTTTTTCATGAAGATACATAGAAACTCAAACAGACGCGAACTACTTTGTCCGCAACTTATCACATTAAAATAATTTTTTGACGCAATCAAATTAAATGATTCATCTTTTAATCACAATGCTTCTTCTTATCTTTTGTAGTTGATATTTCCACTTACCGACCCTCCTCCTTTTGAAGTGACCGCCTTTGTAAAAAAAATTGCCCTAATTGAAATTCAGAAGAGCTTCAAAGATACATAAGGTGTGTTCCAAACTTTAAACGTAAAAATATGAAAAGTCCGAAAATTAAAAACATAACTCGAATTTGGAATTCCAGTTTTAATTCGCTTGAATTTTCGAAAAACCTAATATCTTATATTAAAAAGGACTCCAGAATTTGAAAGTTGAAAATTGAAATTTGAAAGTTTCGGAAATTGACAAGATTTGAAATTCACAAGTCCTTTATTTAAGTAAATATCAGTTGAATAAATATTTTTCTATTAAAACTAAACTAAACTAAACTTAGTCTCTCCAATTAAAATTGTTGGAGAAAGAAACAAAACCACAACAAAGTCAGATTTTTAATGTCAATGTAAAAACCTAAAAGAACTGATACCAAGATAGATAAAACTGAAAAGCTTAATACACAAAATATTTTAGGAAATAAATGATAAGATCATTTGTACTGGATTATACTGTTTTGATAGCACATGTCATATTATTTACCGACCAGGTGTTTTTGTGTAAACTAGATTTTTTTTATTAACGTTGAAACATATCTTATGTTAGTTAAACTTTAATTCAAAATAAAACAGTCGAATGTGTTACCTTGAATAATCTCTCTGCAATTTACGATATATCATGTTTTTCGTCCTTTTTTGCGTGTCGTTCACATCGAATGTCAAACATATCGACATTATATATGTATTCTATATATAAATGTATTTCTATTTCTATTCTATATATAAATAAATATTTATTTCTTAATGAACTCATTAACTTTTGATGACCTACTCTAATTGTGAGGAAAATAAGGTTTAATATATAGACAGAATTCTGATAGCCTTTAATAAATTAATCCGCTAAATATATACATTCATTCACTTGTTCTTTTTTTAGTTTTTTCCAGTAATCGATGACCCCACATCATTAATTGAATTAGTTAATTAATTGCATCTCTCCATTTTCATTAGTAACCTTATCCATGCGTTTATTTGAAACAGAAATAAATTGAAGTTTCAAAGCGACCAAAATTTTGAAGCATCCAAATTCAAAATTTTATTTTTAAATAAATATATTTTCAATTTGAAAAACAAATTGGTTTGAAATTAGAAATGTCATTAAAATTTTCAAAGTTATATTTAGCTATGCCTTCTGAATATAAAATCGTCATAATTTGAAGAGTATTGCAAATTTTGAAGAACTCGAAGCTTTTAGGAAACAGAATATTAAACCAAGGGTTTAACCATAACCACTTTCGGTGTACACCTCAATTCAAGAATTCAAAGAATTCAAAAGAACGCAAAGAATTGAAGGAAATTCAAATGGGATGAAACAACAAACAACTGAAAGGCAATTTAAATGAATTGAAGGTGAATTCAAAAGACTTTAAAGGGTTGTAAGGGAAATTAAAAGAATGTAAAGTCTTCAAAGGAATTGAAGGATAATGAAAAAGCTTTAGGAGAATTCAAGAGAATTCAAGAAAATTCAAAAAAATTCAAAGAATTTAAAGAGTTAAAAGAAATTCTAAGAATTTAAAGGACCTAAAATTCTATTTCAAATCATAGAGACAGTGCAATTTCAAAACACACAATAATTATTCGCCTCCTAAAGAACGTTTCGAGAAAAAAATTATTTTCGCGAAGTTATAAGTACTTGAAATTTAAGGGGTGTTTAAAAAAACAAGCTTTTTCTCTAAAGCTTTATAACTTTTAACCTAATTGAGATATTTGAGTTTTATCTCCGGACTCTGGTGACGTGAATGGTTTTATTTTAATATTCGCCAGAAAATCAACAAAATGTTTTTAATTAATAGAATAGCGGCGGTTTATCCGAAAATATTTAGAGTCGATTTTATTAAAACCCCCACCTTTTGTTGCTAAATTTTATTTTATAAATTGGTATCGGAATGAGGAAAATTTTTTTTTGGAATGACTGAATTTTTGCATTTTTGAATACATGGAAAGTACACTTTATGGTAAAACACGATTTTTCTATTTTATCCTACTTTTTCTTGTGAGGATAACGCGAAAATTCAATTTTTCGGAAAAAACCCCTGAAATTTCAAATAGTTACAACTTCGCAAAAATGATTTTTTCTCCTCAAAACGGTAAAATACGTGTCGTCCTATTTTCTTTTTAAAAAACGTAATTAAAAGGCAAATTATTCTGTGATTCCAAAATAATTTAAATTAGTTAATTTAACTAAATATTTAAAGAATTCAACAGAATTCGAAAGAATCAAAAGAAACTCAAAAATCCAAGGGAGTTCAAAAGAGTTCGAGGGACTTCGAAAGTTTCTGTAATTATTTCAATTTAAAAAATTAAACAATTTAGATATCTTTTCGAATTACTTGGCAAACTTTGATTTCACAAACTATATAAATTATACTGATAACTTTGTATTTAATTAGTATTGGCATTTATATTATATCACTTTAAATATAATTATTAATTAATTTAAAAAAATGTTTTGATTTTCTTTATATATAGAAAATAGAAAGAGCAAAACACAAGATTAAAAAAGTTTTTCCCTATGCAGATGTTAAAAATTCTATCACTCAGAGAAAAAGTTGTCTTGAAACAAAAGCGTCGTCGTCTAGCCTGTTTTGTTTTGAACGACGTAAATATATTTTTTACTCGAATAGAATTATTTGGCTGCAAGCTTGGGTGAAGATAGTAGCATAAGGAAAATGTTTGCTGCAAAAAGATTCCTGTTGAGACAAATGAAAATCCTCTCAACCTTAAATTTAAGAGGAAATTCCATTTACGTCACAAAACATCCTTTTGCCACGAGAGGACATTTCTCTGAGCGATAGAATATGATCTCTTAATCAAATTTATGCAGACTCTTCTTGAAATTTTTGTACCAATCGTTTGAATAGTGTAGGCTGTCGGCCTTTCTAATTGCCAAAAAATAAATTTTTCTCCATAGAATCTACTGAAACTCGAAAAATAATCATCGAATCAAAATTTCCTGATAACCGGGTGAAGAATTTCATCCAACAGACTTATCTTAAAATTTGTGTACCAGCTGGTTAATAAGTGTATGCTGTAAGTGTTTCTAATTAATAAAAAATCGATTTTTCTTCATAAAAAGTACTAAAACTGGAAAAATACTCAACGAATCTAAAAATCCTGATAATCTTATAAAAATTCCATCTAAGTGACTAATCTTAAAATTTGTGTACCATCTGTTTAATTAATGTAGGCTGAAGGTGTGTCTAATTACTGAAAATTCAATTTTACTTCATAAAAAGTAATAAAACTAGAAAAATAATTAACGAATCTAAAATCCCTGATAAACTGATAAAGAATTCCATCCAAATAACTCATCACAAAAATTTGGTATCAGTTGGTTAATTAGTGTAGGCTGTAGGTGTATCTAATTACTAAAAAGTCGCTTTTTCTTCATAAAGAGTACTAAAACTCGAAAAATACTCAACGAATCTGAAAATCCTGATAATCTTATAAAGAATTCCATTTAACTGACTCATCTCGAAATTTGTGTACCAGTTGGTTGATTAGTGTAGGCTGCAGGTATGTCTAATTACTAAAAAGTCGATTTTTCTTCATAAGAAGTACTAAAACACGAAAGAATAATCAACGAATCTAAAATCCCTGATATAATGATAAAGAATTCCATCCTACTGTCTCATCTTGATATTTTTGTACCAGTTGGGAAATAAGTGTAGACTGCAGGTGTCTCTAAATACTAAAAAGTCGATTTTTCTTCATGAGAAGTACTAAAACTCGAAGAATAATCAACGAATCTAAAAATCCTAACAATGTTATGAAGAATTCCATCCAACTGACTCATCTTGAAATTCGTGAACCAGTTGGTTATTTAGTGTAGGCTGCAGGTGTCTTTAATGACTAAAAAGTCGATTTTTCTTCATAAGAAGTATTAAAACTCGAAAGAATAATCAACGAATCTAAAACTCCTAATAAACTTATAAATAATTCCATCCAACTAAATTATTTTTAAATTTGTGTACCAGTTCGCTGATTGGAGTAGGCTGCAGGTGTGCCTAGTTACTAAAAAGTCGATTTTTCTTCATAAAAAGTACTAAAACTCGAAAAATAATCAACGAATCTAAAAATTCTGATAATCTTATAAAGAATTCCATCCAACTAAATTATTTAAAAAATGTTCGTACTACTTCGCTTATTAGAGTAGACTGTAGGTGTGTCTAATTAATGAAGAATCGATTTTTCTTCATAAAAAGTACTTAAAATAATCAACGAATCTAAAATTCCTGATGAAATGATAAAGAATTCCAGCCAACTGACTCATATCAAAATTTGTGTACCAGTTAGTCGATTAGTGTAGGCTGCAGGTGTGTTTAATTACTAAAAAGTCGATTTTTCTTCATAAGAAGTACTAAAACTCGAAAGATAATCAACGAATCTAAAACTCCTGATAAACTTATAAAGAATTCCATTCAACTGAATTATTCAAAAAAACTTTGTACCAGTTCGCTTATTAGAGTAAGCTGCAGGTCTGTCTAATTAATGCAGAATCGATTTTTCTTCATAAAATGTATTAAAACTCGAAAAATAATCAACGAATCTTGAATCCTTGATAAATTGATGAAGAATTCCATCCAACTGACTTACCTTAAAATTTTTGTTCCAGATGGTTAATTATTGTAGGCTGTAGGTGTGTCTGGTTACCAAAGAATCTATTTTTCTTCATAAAAAGCATTAAAACTCGAAAAATAATCGACGAATCTTTAATCCCTGAATGAAAAATTCCAACCAACTGACTTATCTTGAAATGGGTGTACCAGTTGGTTAATTAATGAAGGATATGTACTCACTCAAAAATCAATTTTTCTTCATAAAAAGTACTAAAACTCGAAAAATAATCAACGAATATAAAATCTCTGATAACTTGATGGAAAATTCTATCCAACTGAATGATCTTTAAATTTGTGTACCAGTTGGTGGATTAGTATAGGCTGCAGGTGTGTCTGATTACTGATAAATCGATTTTTCTTTATAAAAAGTACTAATATTTGAAAAATAATAATCGAATAAAAATTTCTTGATAAACAGATGTAGAATTCCGTCCAACTGAGTTATCTTAAATTTTGTGTACCAATTGATTGAACAGTGTAGGATGTAGGTCTATATCCAATTATTAAATAATATATTTTTTCCCATAAAAAGTCTCAAACCTCGAAAAATAATAATCGAATCAAGAATTCCTGATAAACTAATGAAGAATTCTAACCAAATGACTTATCTTGAAATTTGTGCACCAGTTGGCTGATTAGTGTAAGCTGTAGGTGTGTCTAATTACTAAAAAATCGATTTTTCTTCATAAAACATACTAAAAATGGGAAAATAATTAACAAATCAAAAATTCCTGAAAACAGATAAAGAATTACATCCAACAGACTGATCTTAAAGTGTACCAATTGGTTAATTAGTGTAGGGTGTAGGTATTTCTAATTACTAAAAAATAGTTTTTTTCCATAAAAAGTTCTAAAAAACGAAAAATAATCAACGAATCTAAAATCCCTGATAAAATGATAAAGAATTCCATCGAACTGACTCATATCAAAATTTGTGTACCAGTTAGTTGATTAGTGTAGGCTGCAGGTATGTCTAATTACTAAAAAGTCAATTTTTCTTCATTAGAAGTACTAAAACTCGAAAAATAATCAACGGATCTAAAATTCCTGATAAACTGATGAAGAATTCTGTCCAACTGACTTATCTTATAACTTTTGTACCAGTTGGTTAATAATTGTAGGCTGTAGATGTACCTACTTACTCAAAAATCGACTTTTCTTCATAAAAAGTACTGAAACT
This sequence comes from Andricus quercusramuli, assembly GCA_932178445.1. Classification (NCBI taxonomy): domain Eukaryota; kingdom Metazoa; phylum Arthropoda; class Insecta; order Hymenoptera; family Cynipidae; genus Andricus; species Andricus quercusramuli. The sequence goes on from CAKNXH010001584.1 coordinate 119,080, forward strand.
CGAAAACTAATCATCAAATCAAAAATTCCTGATTAACGGATAAAAACTTCTATCAAAAACGGATGTAGGTTAGGTTGGTCCCAAAAAAGAATTACAAATTCACCCGGAAATTTGTTCAAATCCACACAAAGAAACTCATTTTATGTTTGAAACAAAAATTATGTTTAGAGGTTCTGCAAACCCCATAAAGTTCATCACGTATTTCCCATAAGAAAAAAATACTTTTTTGTAAATTTTATTCACAATCATCAGTATTAGGAAAATCAAGTTTTAACTCAACATTTCTCTTCACAATTAGCCATATAATACGAATCAAAACTTTTTTTTTTAAATATCACACCCACGAGTCTGTTTTATAGGGTCCCGAAAAAATCCCATAAGAGAAAAATTGTGTTTTGCGAGTTTCTGGCGCTAATAATTATGATTTTTTAAATATATAAATTGCTTATAATACATCAAATACTACTTTCTACTGATAATTAGATGTTTGCATACATTGCTTAAGCAGTGTATTATTGTTTTTAGCAATTTTCTCTTAAAATGTATTTAGAAAGTCGCGCTTTTTTCGTATTTTTCAACTTTTTATCAAATTTTCAATTAGAGACTGTAATAATTAATTCAAGTTAACAAAAATGATTATTTAAATAAATTCTTATTGTTTATAACTATCTTCTACATTAATGCTAGATAGTTGCGGTTATTTTCTGCAATTTTCAACTATTTGTCCACTTTTCACATAGTGAGGTAACAATTAATGCAAGTTAACAAACATTATTCTTTAAACAATTTTTTATTGTTTACAACTATCTTCTCTTAGATAGTTGCTAGAAAGTTGCGGCTTTTTCTAAAATTGTAACCTTGACTTTGGCTTTTTAATTATGAACAAATGATAAATAAACATGAGAGAGAATCATTTTTCAAACATTTTTTGTTCGTGAATATATGTTTCTGAAATAAGACAGATATTTGTAAAATTGATATCTGACTTTTAATTTCCTTCTTACCAGAGACGAAAGTCAGAAACAATATTTACTGCAAGTGTTAACAGAGGACTGAAAGCAATTTCCTGTCTGCAGTAAGTCTATCTTGTCTCGTGAGATGATATAATCAATTAATTATTTGATTCAGACCCTTTTAATCTCTATATATGTATATTATCAGCGATGACAACGTATTTTCTCCAGGGCAGGAGGGGCGGGGGGGGGGGGGGCTGATAGTAAAAATCGTGCAATTTAAAAAAAAATTGTCATGCTTTGCAATAAATTTCCGTGTTGTAATTCAAAACAAAAAATTTACAAGTCATTTACAGACCTACTAATCCCACCTACTCCTAATTATTCCATTCTTCGTTTTTATCTTTACTGTAAGAAAGCCTTTTTGTTTAAATTAATATCTCTAAAAAATTGGCAAGGGAGTAAAAATAATTCACTTTGAAAAAAATACAATATTATTTGAAAAATGATTCTTGTTGATGTTCAATTATTATTTGTTCATAACTAAAAAATCAAAGCAAAACTGAAGATTTCCGAGCATCAAGCTAAGAGAAGATACTTATAAACAATAATAATATGTTTAAACAATTATGTCTGCTTAATAATTGCATTAGGTATTACCTAACACTAATTTAAATGTGGAAAATTATAGAAAAAACTGCAACTTTATAGCATTACTCTGAGAGAATATTGTGGTAAAATGAAATCAATTGTTTAAACAATTATTTACGTTAAATTCCATTCATTATTGGTTCGCTCTAAGTTAAAAGTTGATGATAGGATTAAAAATTCGGGAAAACCCGCGACTTTATAATTATATTCTAAGAGAAAATGGCTAAAAACAATAATAAATTGTTTAAAAAATGTATATAAACATTTAATTATCATTAAAAAGGAAAAAAATCATAATTAGTGCCAAAAGCTTGCAAAAACCAATTTTTCACTTATGGGGTTTTTTGTGGGACCCTATAAAACTGACTTATAGGGGTGGTGTTCAAAAATAAGTTTTGATTCGTATTATATGGCTGATTATGAATAGAAATGTTGAGTTTCAACTCAATTCACGTAAAATTGACGATTGTGAATAAAATTTACAAAAACGTCTTTTTTTCTTACGTGTTAAATTTCATGGGACTTGCGGAACCTTTAAATATCATTTAAAAAAATGCAACAGACGACAAAAATTTCGATAAAATGTAGAATAGTCCAATTTTTAGTTACTAAATTAATTTTTAATAAAAAAACTTATTTTGAGTCAAAGAAATGATATTTTAGCCAAAAAGATTAATTTTCTACAAAAATGAATAATTTTTAACAAAGTACATGCATTTTCAAACAAGTAATTTAATTTTTGATGAAATTTTAAACCTAATAGTTGAATTATCAACCATACAAACGTTCGTTGGTTCCTTTCATTTAATTTTTCTCTAACAAATAGGTGTGTCACGAAAATCTCGAAAGCATTATATTCGCTTTTCCTGACAAAAATTAAGATTTATTAACGTACAATTTTATTATATTTCTAGCTGAAATGATTAATTTTTAATCGAGGAGAAAGAAATTTGTAACAGAATAGTTAAATTTTGAACTAAACTGATAAATCTTTGATGAAAAAAAAAATCTGAACAAAAAGTGTAATAGTTGATATTTTCACCAAAAAATATTTTAATTGTCAATAGAAAACTGTTAAACTTAATCAAAAATACGAATTTTTAACCATGAAAGATTTTTCATTCAATAAAGAAAAAATCTCATCCAAAATGTTCAGTTTTGAATTCATGAAGACAAATTTTTGAAAAAAAGTTCAATTTAAAACATAAAAATATGCATTTTTTATAAAATAATTGAATTTTCGACTAAAAAAGATGTTTTTTCAATAAAGTAAGGGAATTTTCAACTGAAAATGATCAATTATCTAGCGAAAATAGGATAGCTACATTTTCAGTGAAAAAAAAAATTTGCAACAAAAAAAAACAACTAATTTTTAACAAAATTTGTTGAATTTTTAACCAACGAAATGGATTTTTATTAAAAATTATGCATCTACAATGAAAAAAAAACTTTTGACCAATTAGTTCAAGTTTCAACCCAGAAGATGAACTTCCTACAAAAAAAGATCAATTTTAAAGAAAAATAGAATATTTTAATTTTCAGTTTAAGAAATAAGCTTGTAAGGAAATAAAATAAACTTTAAAACGAAGTATTTAAATTTTCAACGAACAAAAAAATGAATTTTCTACCAAAAAGATGAAATCGGAAAAAAATTTGGTTAAACTTTCAATTGAAAGATATCAATTTCAATGCAAAACTAATTTTTAACCAAAGAAATGAATTTTTATCAAAAATTATTGATTTTCAACCTAAAAGTTGAATTTGCAACCAAAAAAAGTTAATTTTTTACCGAGAAAGACAAATTTTCAACAAATTAGATAAATTTTCAACGAAAAATATAAATTTTTAACGGAAAATAGAATAGTTTAATTTTCAGTTAGAGAAATAAGTTTTTAAGGAAATAAAAAAAACTTTCAAACGAAGTATTTAAATTTTCAACGAAAAAAATGAATTTTCTACCCAAAAGATGAAATCAGAAAAAAAACATGTCGGCAAAAAATTTTGTTAAACTTTTAATCAAAAAATTTCACTTTCAATAAAAATCTAATTTTTAACCAAAGGAATGAATTTTTAACCAAGAGGATTGATTTTCTAACAACAAAATAATTTTTAACAAAGTATATGCATTTTCAACAAAATATTTTTATTTTTAATAGAATTTCAACCTGATAGTTGAATTTTCAAACAAAAAGGTGAATTAGTCAGCAAGAAGATTAATGTTCTACCAGAAAAGACGTTTCAACATGAAATAGGTACATTTTTAGTTGAAAAAATTATTTTTTAATGAAAACAAACTAATTTTTAAGCCAAAGAAATGAATTTTTAGCCGAAAAGATTAATTTCCTAAAAAAAAAAATTTCAACAAAATTACGTGAATTTCCAACCAAAAAGGTGAATTAGTCACCAATGAGATTAATTTTCTACCACAAAAAACAAATTTACAACCAAACACACACATTTTTATCTAAATAGTTGAATTTTCAACTAAAGAAGAGAAATGTGCAACCAAAAATGGAATAGTTAAATTGCCAGTTGAAAAATAATTTTAAAAAACATTAACAAAATAGTTAAATTTCGAAAAAAAAAGATAAGATTTTTCAACTAAAATGATAAATCAGCAACAACAAAAAAAGTGAAATACCCGTTTGTGCTAAATCTCATAATGAATATAAATTTCACATTTTTTTTACTATTGAACTTTGAAAATAAAATTTTCATATAAAAAAATTGAATACATTTGTGTGATAAATATGTCTAGAAAACATTGTAAATGGAGCCTTATAAAAAATTTGAATCAAATTCAAATAGTCGAATTTACTTCTACCTTGAACAATAGTTCATCCGTAAATACCTTGAAAATATATTTTTTATGTTTTTTAAATGTTGAAAAAAATATTTAAAGTAGGTGTCAGATTACTACACACGCGGAGATTTATATTTCGTTAATGAAAAAAATAATCTGCCAATTTGAAAGAATTTTAAGTGGAAAAAATGTTTCATTCATATTGAATTTCCTGGAGTTTTTTTGCTTTAATAAGGAAACTTCTGCAAATCATATATAACGTTCTCAAATCACATACATCAGATTTTCTGTAAAATCCGTAACAAAATGTTGGAAAATAAACCGTGTTTTTATTATAAATCTAATAATGTTGAAAAGTATAAATACTTCAACATTTATCATTTATAACTTAAAAACAGGAAACTCTTGAACTTTAAATATCTTAAGAGTATTATGTGACAAATTGTCCAATTTAAACTTTTCAATTTAAAAGTCTTCCGTTTAAACCACAAATTCAACGTGAAATTAAACTTTCCAAAATTAAATAAGAGATACCAGACTTCTTACTACTAGAAATTTGAAAACTAATTTCAAAGTCATTATTTTAAAATAAAACACTAAATAAAACTTTCGGTGAAAAAAGGAACAGTTTCCAACTCCACTGGGTAATGTTCAATATTTAATTGTATTTAATTTCCACAGATTTCTAATAATTCCAATTCAAAAATCGACCAATCCGCCAATCATTTTTTCCGAGTCCACAAGAAATATTCATACAAGTGAAAGTTTGCAACATCACTTCCGCTATACTAGTTGGTTAAAAATTTTCTTGTTTGTCAGTGATTCAAAACAGAAAACAATGCTTTGTAAACAGTCAAAGTAAACATGCTGACTTGGCATGACAATTTATCGTGGTTGCGTTTTTCATTTTTCAATGAGTTCTTGGATTAGTCCGAAAGCGGAAGGAAGTCTGAGAAGAAGAAAAGAATAAAACAAGAGGAAAAGAAAAAAAAAGAGAGAAAAACAAGAAGAAGACTTACCGATTTTTTGGCTTTCCTCTGATCAGATATTAATCCTTTATCAGATTATTTCCGAGAACAAAGGGGAGGATTTCCTTGATCATATCGATACTAGGATCTAAACTGCGACCAAGTCCCTCGATCACTGCAATACTGAGGATTACACTACTGAATGATCCGTCCTGCTTCACCTGGTAACGTACCATCGCCGAGAACAATTCTGCCACAACGGTACTCACGTTCACCTGCGCAAAAATGCACTTTGATTCGGTTCATCAAATTTATAAGTTTACCAGAGCTTGAGCTGCAGAAATCAAGTTTCCTGCTAAAAAAAAGTCTCTACAAGAAACTAGAAGAGTTCTACAACATCATTACAATTGTAAGTTTTTTGCCGAATTTCTCTTCGAAAAATAAGACAGAAAAGTAGGGAAAACCTCCCTACAGTGGATAAAGCAACCTACAGTGGATAATTATTAATTAAGGGCACAAATACAAGAAAAATAATTTATTTTAATCTAAGAACTCGTAGAGTGTCTTGACTATTATTCAGATTAATTATTTTACATATATTTGTATTTTTAATTAATGATTATCCAGTGTAGGATGCATTATCCACTGTAGGGAGGTTGCCCCTATAAATTACGAAACTCGATAGGGAACGTTCATGTACAAAGTGGACCATTTTTTACCACTTTTTGCCCCCCCCCCCCCCCTCCACAACCCTGACTCATCTATTCACGTAGACTTATTTCATATTTGATGAAAATATGCATATTATTTAAGGGAAGCAACCCTACAGTGGATAATCATCAATTGAAAATACTAATATATGTTAAATAATTACTTAAATTTAATTAATAGTTAAGACACTATACTTGGTAATGAATGAAAATGAACATTAATTATTTTTATTTTATTTGTGCTCTTAATTAATCGTTATCCACTGTAAGCTGCGTTATCCACTGTAGGAAGGTCTCCCCTATTCAAAAGCGACGAAGCCTAAAGGAGCTGCAAATTGGCTCAAAATTCGGTTTTTCTTAGAAAAATAAGCTTCATGATCCAAAGTAGAAATTTCAAACAAAATGTATTGAACATTTTTTTAGTTTTTCATGTTTTTCTGAAAAAATCCGCAGATTCAGGAGAACGCGAGTCCACATTAGAATGGTCCAAAAATGAATTGGAAATTTTTTGTTGAATTTTCATGCATATTGCCCCCAAAATTGTTCGAATCTACAAAGAATAAATGCCTTTTTTTTGTTTGAAAAAAAAATTATATTTAAAGCTTTCCCAAGCCCCATGAAGTTTAACACGTATTTCCAATAAAAAATACGCTTTTTTAAAATTTATTTAGAATCATCAATATTGAGTCGAGATAAAATTCAAAATTTCTCTCTTCACAATTGGCTATAGAATACAAATAAATAATTACTTTTTAAATATCACCCCATAAGTGAAAAATTGTGTTTTGTGAGTTTTTGAAGCAAATTATGATTTTTTTGCGGTTTTAAATACTAATTGTTTATACTACATGAAATACTACTTTCTACTGATGATTTAATGTTTCTAAAAATTGTTTAAACAATATATTATTGTTTGTAGAAATTTTCTTTTAGAATATAGTTAGAAAATCATGGATTTTTCTCAATTTTTCAACTTATTATCAAATTTTCAATTAAAGACTGTAATAATTAATTCAAATTAATAAAAATAATTATTTGAACAATTTATTATTATTTGCTAGATTATTCTCTTCGAATAATGCTAGAAAGTTGAAGTTTTTTTTTTAATTTTCCACTTTTTGTCTATGTTTCAATTAGAGTGAGGTAATAATTAATTCAAGTTAACAAACATAATTGTTTGAACAAATTATTTTTGTTTTTAATAATATTCTCTTTGAATAATGCCAGAAAGTTGCGATTTGTTTTGAAATATTCAACTTTTAGTCCTCTCTTCACTTAGAGAGGTAAAAATTAATTCACTTTAACAAACATAATTGTTTGAAGAAATTATTATTGTTGATAATTATCTTCTCATGTAGTAATTCTAGATAGTTGCGGCTTTCTCTGAAATTTTCCACTTTTTATCAATTTTTCACTTAGAGTAAAGTAATAATTAATTCAAATTAACGAACATATTTCTTTAAATAATAAATTTTTATTTTTAATAATATTCTCTTTGTAAAATGCTAGAAAGTTGCGGGTTTTCCAGAATATTCACTTTTTGTCAACTTTTCACTTAGCGTAAATAATTATATTCAAGTTAACAAAGATAATTGTGTAAATAATTTATTTTTATTTTCAATAATATTCTCTTCTGAAATTTTTCAGTTTTTATCAACTTTTCACTTAGTAAGGTAATATTTAATGCAAGTTGATAAGCATCATTGTTTAAACAATTTATTATTGCTTATAACTATGTTCTCTTAGATAATTGCTCACAAGTGGCGGTTTTCCGAAATTGTTAACTTGGTTTGGCTTTTTAGTTATGAACACATAATAAATAAACAATCAAGAGAATATTTTTTTTAACAATATTTCTTTTCTATGATTACAGTTTTCTGAAATAAAACAGATATTTCAAATATTCTTCAAAATTTCTATATGGATCATATTATAAATATACATTTTTTCGAAGTAGTTATTGAGAGCCTTTTTGTTTAAATTGATATTAATATTTATTATTTGTTCCAAACTAAAAAATTCAAAGAAAAGCTGATAATTTGAGATAACCCCGCATTGCTCTAAGTAATGATAGTTATAAACCATCATGCATTGTTTAAATAAGTACGTTTCTTAACTTGGATTAATTATTATCTCATTAAATAAAGTGGACAAAAAGCTAAAAAATCTCAGAAAAACCGAAACTATCTAGCATTAATATATAAGGTAGTTATAAACAATGATAATTTGTTTAAACAATTATTGTTGTTAAATTTCAGTTATTATTATCACACTCTATGTAAAAAGTAGACCAAAATTTGAAATTTTCAGAAAAAACCGCAACTTTCTAATATTATTCAAAGCGAATATCATTAAAAATATTAATGAATAGTTTAAACAATTATGCTTGTTGAATTGCATTAACTGTTACTTCACACTGATTAAAAAGTGAAATTTTTTAGAAAAAACTGCAACTTTCTAGCATTATTCTAAGAGAATATTAGAATAAATAAAAATAAATGGTTTAAACAATTATTTCTACTAAATTTATTTGATTATTGCCTAGATATAACTGAAATGTTGGAAATAAGTTTAAAAATTTAGGAAAACCGTGACTTTCTAACTCTATTCTAAGAGAAAATTGCCAAAAACATTAATAATATGTTAAAAAAATGTATGCTAACATCTAAATATCAGCAGAAAGTAGTAATTTATGTAATAAAAGCAATTTTTATTTTAAAAACTGCAAGCAAATCATATTAGCCCGAAAAACTCGCAAAACCTAATTTTTAACTTATGGGGTTTTTTTTGGTACCCTATAAAACAAAATTATGGGGGTAATATTTAAAAACTTATTATTCATTTCTATTCTATAGCTAATCGTGAAGAGAAATGTTGAGTTTCAAATCGATTCACCTAATATTAACGGTTGTGTATAAATTTTACAGAAACGACTTTTTTCTTATGGACAATACTCTCAATATAACTTAAAAAAATGCATTTATTTTTTATGTGGGTTCGATTAAATTGCCGGGCGATATGCATGAAAATACAAAAAATAAAAATTTGGAATTTAAAGCATTGCAAATAAAATAATTTCAACCTAGAAATCCAAAAATTGAGCAATTTCAAATTGAATCATTCAAAATTGAAAAACTTTTTTGTTTAAAATATTCAAATTCGAAAAATTTCTGTTTGCAAGAAATTTGAAGTATCCAGACTTATAAAAAGTGTTATAAATTTTAATTAGGTAAACAATTTGAAATTTAAAAAAAAATTTAATTCTTATACATCGCAGGCTTTCAAATGAAATTTTCTGTTTACTTTAAGAGCTTCTATTTGAAATTTTATAGTGATTTTATTGATTTTAAATGCGTTAAAGTTGTAACTTTTTTAATTTAAGGGACATGAAATTTTTAAATCGTTCAAATTTTGGAATTTAAACAATTTAAATTAGCTTCAACAATAAAAAATAAACAACTTTGAATCTCAAATATTAAATAAAAATAATAATAATTAAAAAGTTTAAAATTGTTCCAAACTGTAAGTTTCCAAAGTTCCACTTTAATTTGTGATTGAAAGCATAGAATATTCCACAATGTTCAAAGTTGAACAATTAAATTGATGAATATTTAGAATTTACTAATTTAAATTTGAAGTATTTGAACTCAAACACTTTGAAATTTTCTAAAGTTTCCTACTCAAGCTTTGCATGATTTGCAAATTCGGGTCTTTTTGAAATTTAAACGATTTAATGACATTTTTAATTTCGACTATTTTTAAAGTTTGAAAAAAAATAAAACCAATTAAATTTCTCGTAAAAATTGCACTTTAAAAATAAAAGGTTAAGTAAAATAATTACATTCGCCAAAGTCACTCGATTTTTCAGATGAGTTTGAACAATTTTGTCCAATGCTTTCTTGAAACCCTCAGGATTAGGAACCACATTTCTCGTATGATTCAGTAAATACTGTCCAGCCAATTCTCCCTAAAAAGTTTTTTTTTTTAACTCTGTTTTTTTCTTTCATTTTTTTTTTATTACGTACATCTCCTTTAGCGACTGAACGAAACACGTCGTGAAAATTTTTTCGACATCGTTCATCCAAAGAGGTGACAAGACCACAATCTAAAATAACCAATCGCAACCTATCTTCATTTCCAAAAGGCATATCACAGATTTTTTCAAAACAGTCATCAAAACCGAAACTTCGAGTTTTTATATTTTCTACGAGAATATTTCCAGGATGAAGGTCGCAGTGTACAAAATTATCTTCAAAGATCTGTCATAAGTAATGTAATTTAATTATAAAAGTAATTATTATTATTATTAAGGAATAAATCAATTAATAATAATTATTATTATTTTGATACTTAAGGCCGTGTGCTTACCCAATTTCTACATTTGGGGTATCGAGATGAAAATTGAGAAAATTAAATGAAAAGCACTAAGGAATGTTTGTACGATCAGGGTGTCCAGCGATTCTTGGTCAATAAATAAAGTTTTTCCAGTTCACCTTTTTATATATCAAATTATCAAATAACCGTTTGTTATACATGTAAAAGATCAGACATTTCATTTTTGATTAGCCAAAACTATCCAAAGAAAGCAGAAACATAAATAAACTGACTTTTAATTTTTTGCGAACATAAGACTTCTTTGTGAAATCTTCTTCTTTTATGGTAGAAAATTAATCTTCTTAATTTAAAATCCAATTATTTGATTGAATTTGTATGTATTTTATTAAAGAGACATCTTTTTTAGCAGAAAATTAATCTTTTTGGTTGAGAATTCGCCTATTTGGTTGAAAACGTATGTATGTTTTTAAAAATTCGTCTTTTTGGTAGAGAATTAATCTTCTCTGGTTTAAAATTCAATCATTTAGTTGAAAATTGATGTATTTGGTTGAAAATTCTTCTTTTCTGGTAGAAAATAAATCTTATTGGTTTACAACTTAATTATTTGTTCAAAATTGTATGTATTTTATTTAGAATTCATATTTTTTTGGTAGAAAATTGATCTTCGTTAAAAATTAATATATTTTGTGGAGAATTCATATTTTTTCGTAGAAAAATCACATTTTTGATGGCAAATTCAACTATTTGGTTAAAAATTTGTGTATTTTATTTAGAATTCATCTTTTTTGGTAGAAAATTAATCTTCTTCGTTAAAAATTTATGTATTTTGTAGAGAATTCAACTGTTTTGTTGAAAATTGATATATTTTGTGGAGAATTCGTATTTTTTAGTAAAAAATTGAAATTTTTGGCTAAAAATTCTTTATTTGTGGAAGAAAATTAATCTTTTTTTGTGATAATTCACCTTCTGGTTGAAAATTTATGTAATTTGTTGAAAATTCGTTTTTTTTAAAATTAATCTTCTTGGGTTGAAAATTCAATTATTTGATTGAATTTGTATGTATTTTGTTAAAAAGTCATCTTTTTTGGTAGAAAATTAATTTGTTGTTGTTGAGAATTCACCTATTAGGTTAAAAATGTATGTAATTTGTTGAAAATTCGCCTTTTTAGTAGAAAATTCAATTATTTGGTTAAAAATGTATCTGTTTTGTTGAGAATTAATATTGTTTGGTAGAAAATTTATCTTTTTTTGTGGAACATTGAACTATTTGGTTAAAAATGTATGCATTTTGTTGAGAATTCATCCTTTTTGGTAGAAAATTAATCTTTATGGTTAAAAATTCATCTATTCAGTTTGAAAATTCACCTATATGGTTAAAAATTTATGTGTTTTCTTGAACATTCTTCTTTTCTGGTAGAAAATTATTGGGAATATTTTTAAGACTTTGTAAAGTCTTTGGAATCCTTGATATTTTTGACATCTTTGTGAAATCTTTGAAATTTTGTAAAATCTTTGTGGATGTGTTGAAACTTTTGACGAATTTAAAATAGTTGTGAAATCTTTAAAAGTTTTTGTAAAATCCTTGAAATTTTCTAAACAAATTCGAAATTATGTAAATTCTTTAAAGTCTGGTGTACTGTACCTTTTTTGAAATCTTTGAAATTCTTGTATTCTTTTGAAAACTTTATGTAATTTTTAGGAAATTTTTCAAATGTTTTCAAATCTTAGAAATCACTTTTTAATCTCTTTCAAATCCTAGAAGTATTTTGAAAGTTTTAAAACTTCTGAGGGATGTTCGAAATCTTTGTGAAATCTTTGAAATCTGGTGTACACGCCTTTTTCAAGTTTTTGAAATCCTTGAAATTTTTATGAAATGTTCAAAATCTTTTGGAAGTTTCTGTGAAATTTCTTAAATCTAGTTTATACGCCTTTTTAAGTACTTGAAGCCGTGAAACGTTTGTGAAATGTTCAAAATGCCTTGAAATGTTTTTAAATCTTTAAAATATTTTGATATATTTTGAAATGTTTTTAAATCTTTAAAATATTTTGATATATTTTGAAATCTTTTTAAATCTTTAGAAATATTCTGTACATTTTTTAATGTACCATGGCTCATTCTAATTCTGAAACTGAATTAACATTGACATTTTCAACTAATAATTTTTATAATTTGTAAGTTAAATATCACAAAAAATGTATACTTCAGAATTCTATATTAGCGGAGAAGAAATAAAAAAACGTATAGAATTATTCACAATATTAAAGTCTGTTAACTGCAATCTATAAAATAATTAGCACAGTCTACAAAAAGAGCCCTAAAATCACTTTATTTATTCTGTAAAGAAGAAAACATAAATTATATCTTGATAAATAAAAAACTGTTCAGTAGCAAGATTTCTTCTAAACGAGATGTTTCATAATAGACTAAAAGATTTAGTTTTTATTACTTTTCGAATTTCGATAAAATAATTGTTTTAAAAGAAAAAAATAATTTCAAATTCAAAGTTTTCGTGAAAAATTCAAGGAGATTTCCAGGTTTTTAAGGTTTAAAAAAAATTCAAGGAGGATTCCAGGTTTTCAAGGTTTTCAAGGTCGCTGGACACCTTGATGATCCTAAATTGTTGCAATTACAAAATAAAGTTTTTTTTTTGTATTTCAAGAAATGTATTTCCTTGAATCTTTTTATTTGAGTTCGCTAATATTCAACTCGATATCTCAATTCATTTAGACGTGAGTTGTTATAAATGATTTTTGGAAAATATATAAAAAATGCATAATGGTTTGAAAACACTTTTTTAAATCGATTCATTAAAGAGAAATTTAGACTATCCTATAAAAACACTTTAATCTATTTTATGATTGCAAAAGTAAATTATATATTAATTACATTTACCATTTTGAGGACGGTAGTAATTCCAATTTTAGCAATTTTTCGCTTCAAATCCATACTGTTGCAATCCAAATATTCAGAAATGCAGGAACCATTGTGAAAAGTTTCAACCAAAATTCGGCGATCAGTATATTCCATTATGGGACTTGGAAAAACGATTTCGGCTTTTCCAGAAAAATGTCTTGAAAATTGTGTTAAATTCAGGGCTTCTATTTCCATATTTACCTTTGAAGTCAATAAAAAACGGACAAAAAAATGTATACAAAATATTAAATGTTTAATAATAATCAAAATTGTATCTACGAATTTAGGAAAGAAACTCTAAACTCAAGAAAATGAACAACAAATAGAAAAAAGCATTGTTAAAATATGTTTTAAAGAAATTAATCTAATTTATTATTTTAATCATTAATCACTTGGTTTCTCATGATTTTCGAAAACTCCTCAACACAATCAGTGATACTCAACCATTTGAGACTTGGAAAAAAATATTCTATTCCGACAGAGATGAAGTGCATTACTTTCAAGTCTCTCCTGATAAAAATAAACATTTCTTGTCAATGTTATTATCAATTATTATTTTAAATTTTGATCCATTAAACACATTTTCAAATAATTTTATCATACTCAAGTCGTTTTTCGATTCCAGGATGCAAAACTTTCACGGCGACTGGATGAAATTTAATATTATTTGAATTCGAATTCAGGTCGGGTTGCAATTCTTTCTTCTTATTAATCGTTCTATCTGTACGGAAATATTTAAGAGTTGCAGAGTAACAAAATTACATGAGTCTCGTTTTTATTTCAATTTTTGACTTCCGATATCTTTACTTACTCCAGAAATCTAGAAGATGATTTAAATGTAGATATTCACCAACTGTGGATATACAACCCAAAGTATTTTTAGTAAAGCTAGAGAGGCTTCAAAAATTCTTAGCTTACTTTCAATCAGGTTAGAAATTTTTGGATCACGTTTCATATCGATTACAGCCTCACGATCAATCCAAGCTTTGTAAACCTGTATTTCCACAAATATCAAAAATGTATATAGGTGTGCATCGACGCCTCTATTCTATACCGCTCCACGTCGCGTTAAGGTGCTTCCCCAGGCTTGATTTTTAGCTCATTTATTACAAATGACAACTTTTCTCCTACAAGGATAAATTTTTAACATGATATTTTAACCACATAATCTGTAGGGCAAAATACAATCTCGCTTAGAGCCCTTTATTCGAAAAATGGCCTTGTGTTTTTTTTAATTAATCGAAAATATGCTGCATTTGAGAGCGTAGAAACGAGCAACATGCCACCGAAGAGTAACCAGGCGCATACATCCAGCATATTTACGATTAATTAAAAAAACACGAGGCCATTTTTCGAAAAAAGGGCTCTAAACGGGATTGTATTTTGCCCTTCAGATTATGTTGTTAAAATATCACATGAAACAATTCATACTTGTAGGAGAAAAGTTGTCATTTGTAATACATGGACTAAAAATCAAGCCCGGGGAAGCACCTTAAGTCACTGTATTGCTCTAGGTCTATTTTCTGGGTCTCTAGGTCAAGATTTCAGGAGAAACAATTAAAGATCTAAATGCGTATGCCAAAATTCAAAAATACAGACGAAAATTACGAAAATGGTTGTAGTAAAATTATCAGACTGTAACCTACAATTTTTCGGCAAAATTCATGTTAGCTAATAGGGACAGGTTAATAATAATAGTGCTGTTATCTCAAAATGCAAGGATTTTGCTAATTATTGAAAGAAATGAAGAAAATAATTTTTTTTTCATTCAAAAGCATAAAGAAATATTAAAGACAATATCAACGGCAAATTATTTTAAATCGAACAAAATTTTTAATATTTATTTTCAATATATAATTAAAAGAATTTCACAGATAAATATTTTTATGAATAATTTGTATGCTAGAAAATATAAAACAGGGTGTCCACCAATTCTTAGGAACAAAATTCAAGGTCTTTTCCAGGTTTTCTAGGTCAAGAAATCGATTTTTGTCAAATGTCCACGTTTTGAGACCCCCTGAATCCAAAAAACAGGTTTTTACGAATGGGGCTGTCTGTATGCATGTGGGTATGTATGTATGTATGTATGAATGTATGTATGTATGTAGATTTTTAGTCTGTTAGCACGATAACTTTCGAAAGAATTGAACGATTGGATTGGCCTTTGGTATACTCTTTTAGTCTCCTAAACTAATGGTCAAGTTCGTTATCCAGCCATTTTGGATAAAAATTCAAAAAGTGAGAGCATTTTGAAAATTTTTGAGACCATTTCTTTCAAAATTTGAAAATTGTATGTGCAGCTGTTCATGGTACTCGGAAATTCAAACAATCTATTCCGATGACATTTGTCGATAAAATATAAATTTTCAGAGTTACAGCATTTTCAAAATCCAAAAGAAGAAACGAAAATTAACATTTTCAGCCAAACAACGCACGATACCAAAAAAAGTCAAGATAAGAAAAATGTTTCTTTTTGCATGCCCTACAAGATTATCATAACTACTTTCTGAATTTTCTTGAAAAATCGAAAATTCACATTTTTATTGCAGAGTTATTGGCTTCTCGTTTAGAGGTAGGCCGGGAATCGGCAGATCGGAACATGGGAACTCCTATCTAATACAACGCTGCTGAAGGCTGGGGACCTTCTCAGCATAAAACGTCAACCAATTACGACTCTCTCGATTTCCATTTCTTGCCCCGCGCCCCCCCCCCCCCCCCCCCCGTTATCTTAAGGTAAGAGAACTACGAGAAACTATGCACGTGAGGAAACTAGATATTCTATGTGTATCAGAGACAATGAAAGAGGGTTGCGAAAGTAGAAACATACAAAATGGGGTGCTGAAAGGCGATTTTGAAATATGGTCAGGAGTAGATAGTAAATCACATTGTAGTCAAGGGGTCGGTTAGATTATGAACGAAGAAGCAAGCCAGCATCCAAGGCCGTAACCAGAAAAATTTTTCAGGGGGGATAATATTTAATAAGAGCATTTTGCAAATTTTTGAGACCATTTCTTTCAAGATTTGAAACTTGTATGTGCAGCTGTTCATAGTACTCGGAAATTCCAACAATTTATTCCGATGACATTTATGTCAAACATTTTTTTTGTAACATTTATGGGAAAAATTTCGGGAGGGGGGTTATGCAGCGGCACACAGGAGAGTATATGTATATTATGTAAATGTTTCAAAAATTTCGGGGGGGGGGGGGGGCAAAAACCCCCCAACACCCCCCCCCCCCCCCATGGCTACGGCCTTGCCAGCATCTCAAAGATCAAGAATGTATCGCCCAGATTGCCGTGGGTTAGAATGAAGGTAGGAATCGGAAGATTGTTTATCATAGCATGCTACGCCCCAGTTGATAGTGATCAGAGAGAAGCCAAAGACGCCTTCTGGGACACTTTAAATGATACAATAAGTACTTGCGATCATGGTGAAAGAATCATTCTGCTAGGAGATATGAACGGATGGGTCGGTGTCCAACGTCAGGATACAGATACAGAAAGAGTGCTAGGTAATTTTGGGGATCCAACAAGAAAAAATTGTAACAGGGAAAAACTAGTTAACTTATGCTTTGAAAAGGGCATATTTATTATAAATACTTGGTTTAGATATAAAATGATCCGCATGTACACCTGGCGTAAAGGAAATAGCTACAGTATAATTGACTTCGTTATTGTGGATGAAAGACTAAGACTAACTGGTCAAAGATACAAGAGTCATGGGGGCCTCTGAATGCAATACTGACCATTACCTTCTAGTCTCCAAAATAAGCTTAGGGCGGGGATGGAGAAGAAAGAGAACCAAACAAATGAAACAAACGCGAAACAATATTGAATTTTTACAGAAAGCGGAAGTGCGGATAGATTTTCAGAATGAGTTACACGAACGCATAGATAGGGTAACTTGGGAAGCGCTTAGAAGCAATAAAGATATAGAGCGCGCATGGACTATGCTACGGGATATCATTGTTAAAACTGCGGAAATTAACGTAAATAACACAAAAATCATAGTGTTTGAAGGAGAAGGTGATAAAACAATGTGCAACATTGTCCTAAGTGATGAGAAATTAGAAGAAGTTGATAAGTACATATAACTAGGTAGCCTATTCACTAGTGACGGGAAGATAGATGAGGAGATAGATAGGCGCATAAACGAGGGTCAGATGCCCGTGCAGAAATTGCCCTATTTAGCTCCAATTAAAATAGGGTTTATACAAGGCCCTCGTCAGGTTTTCTATTTTTAATAACAAATCTTTAATCAAGTGTGGCGATAATCAGGCAACCATATACAAGTATTCTGTCATTACTTATAAATATTTTCTCGCTGTTCTGGTTAAAAATTAATAAAATAATATTGAGATACAGATGGTATGTTAAGTTTTCATTTAGTGGAATTGGAAGGGTTTTCTTATGAAAACCCTAAGTCGGGAAGTCACCAGGAATACTTGGCAACGCCGAATTCAGAAACATAACTTATATTTTATCATAGTACCTTGTGTGCGTAATGCGAATGTTATTTTGACATAGAGCGTACTTCAGAGATTGCATAATCTAAACATTTATTGAATTAGTAATTTTCTAAGAGACGGAAAATGGAAAAAGACGTCTTGAAGACCACAGTCGTATTCGGTCAAAAAATATCGCGCTCGAAAACAAATGAATAGAGGTGAGAGCGACAAGACATCTGACAGTTCTCAATCAACTTCTCCAAAAGGGAATTTAATTTGTTTAGTATTATTTGGGAAAGAAAATGCTGAAAAAAATTTATATACTAACCTCGATTATTATTGTAAATAGATTGATTGCGATTGATTGAGATTCAACAGGTGCGCAGATTTTTTACATCACAATTATCAAATAACCGTTTGTTATACATGTAAAAGATGAGACATTCCATTATTTATTGGCTAAAAATTTTCAAAGAAGGCAGAACCATATATAAACTAATTTTTCTCAAGCATAAGTCATCTTTGTGAAATCTCTGGGAATATTTAAAAATCTTTGTCACTTCTTTGAAATCCTTGACATTTTTGAAATCTTTGTGAAATCTTGAATTTCTGCAAAATCTTTATGAAATGTTTAACATTTTTTTTAAATCTTTGAAATCTTTTAAAATCCTTAAGAATTCTTTGAAATATATGTGAAACAGGGTGTCTAGTGATCAGGCAATTTGAAATTCCTGGGTTTTTCTCGGTTTTTTCTCGGTCAAATATTTTTCCCGCGACGAAGTTTTAGATGTCTTTTTGTGATTTTTTGAAGTCAATGTATACATAGAAATAGGAATTTCAACATAATATACATAGAAAAAATCTGCCCGCTGCTCGAGCACACTCTCGTCGCGTACTGCGCGCGCGTCTCCCAAGTTTGAGCGCGCCTAGGGTGAGCACCTGTTGGATCTCGCGCTTCGCGCTCGATCATTGTACACTCCCTACATTTTTGCATAGGACTTTTGAAATTATAGATCAAACCATCAAAAACTAAAATTTAATAATTGTGAAATCTCTTTTGTTAAAGCTCCTTCGGCTTTAACGAACACATTCTCATCACGAGTCTTGCGAGGAAAACAGGTTAAAAGCAAGTTTTCATATCTAATTTTAAAACAATTTTGTTATCAAACATTTTATTGTACCTTGTGTCTTTTGTCAAAAAAATAAATTTGTTTATTTGTAATTTTATTTTTCACGATTAAACGAAAACTACGCGTCTTATCAAAAAATGATTAATAACGTAGCTCTTGCTGGGTGAACAACTTTTGTCTATTTATTTGTTTCGTTTTTCGTGCGGATAAATTGTTCGAATTTCCGAGTACTACAAATAGCCGTATAGAATTTTTAAATCTTGAAAAAAATGGTCTCAAAAATTTTGAAAATGCTATAACTTTTTGAATTTTTATCCAAACTAGTTGGCTAAATAACTTGTCCTTTTCTTTCAGGTCTTAAAGAAGTGTGCCAAAGCTCAATCCAAACTGATCTTTTTTCGAAAGTTATCGTGCCTACAGACAGACAGCTTCTTAAATATCGTTTTTTCTGACTTAGGGGGTCCCAAAACGTGGAGACTTAATGAAAAATGGCTAAGTTAAATTTCACATAAAACCAATACCTTCTTATAAGAATGAGAATGTCAAAAATGAGATTTTTTGTTTATTTGGTAATGCCATTTTTCACGATTTAAACTTAAACCACTCGTCCTATATAAAAAAATGATTATTGATGATTTTTCATTATTTTTTTGTGGGTCAAAATTTGAATTTTCGATTTTTTTAAGAAAACTCAAAAAGTTGTTATGATAATCTTGTAGGTACATACAATTTTCAACTCTTAAAAAATGGCCACAAAAGTTTGAAAATGCTTTAACTTTTTGAATTTTGATCAAAAATAGCTGGCTAACGAACTTGTCATTTTATTTTAGGTCTTAAAAAAGGGTGCCAAAGCTCAATCCAATCTGGTCACTTTTTCGAAAATTATCGTGCCTACAGACTGCAGACAGACTACAGAATACAGACTACAGATAACAGACTACAGACTCCGTAAAAATAGTTTTTTTCTGACTTAGTGGGTCTCAAAACGTGGAGATTTGATGAAAACCGACTAAGTCAAATTTTACATAAAACCAATACCTTCTCATTCGGATAAGAATGTCAAAAATTAAATAAATCGGTACTTAGGATAAGGATAAGAAGGAACCTTGCGACTGTAGATAAACTGAAAATAGAAAAAAAGAAGATAAAGTAGAAAAAAGTCGATTTTTCGATCAAATACAAAAAATTCCCGGTCCTAAATAAAATTCCCGGTTTTTTCACGGTCCAATAAAATTCCTGGGTTTTTCCCGATTTCCCGGTCCGCTAGACAGCCTGGTGAAATCTTTCATAAATATTTTGTATTCGTTTGAAATCACTAGAATATTTGAAACCCTTGTAAAATCTTTTGAAATTTTCTAAAAGATGTCGGAATCATTCAAATTCTTTGAAGTCTAGAGTACTGTACCCTTTTTGAAATCTTTGAAATTCTTGTATTCTTTTGAAATCTTCATGAATTTTTTAGAAAATCTCTGAAATCTTTGTAAAATCTTTCTGAAATCCTTTGTAATCACTAAAAATCATTGAAATACTCTAAATTGTTGAGGAATCTTTTGAAATCTTCTGAAAAAGTTTGCAATCGTTCAAAATCTTTAAAATGTTTTGAAATCTTAGAAGTCCCTTTTTAAAAACCTTTAAAATCCTTGAAGTCTTTTGAAAATGTTTAAATCTTTGTGAAATCTTTGAAATCTGGTGTACAAGCCTTTTTTAAGTCCTTGAAAACCGTAAAATCTTTGTTAAATGTTCAAAATTCCTTGAAATATTTTTAAACCTTCAAAATGTTTTGAAATCTTTTTAAATTGTTAGAAATATTTTGTAAATTTTTTAATTCTGGTGTACACTCGAAAACCAACTGGTCAACCCTTCGAAAAATCCGTTGTATAGCCATGGCTCATTCTAATTCTCAAACTGAATCAACATCAACATTTTCAACTAATAATTTTTATAATGATATAAATAAAAATAATATATATATATATATATATATATATATAATATAATGATATAATTAAAAACTAAATTTTTTTCGTAAACTGGAGTTTAAAAGACGTCCTTTTTTTCGTTTATCCTTTTTAAACGTATTTTATAACATAAAAACGCTGAGAATCTAAGAGGGCATATCAAAATATTTAAAAATGTGACTTTGGTGCGTCAAAGAGTAAAAACATAATTTTCATGATTATCGAATTATTGTGTTGTGAGTGATTTCTCCATAGATTTCTGTAAAAAAAATTAGTATTTTCTCTTAATTAACGATTACGGTTGTTTTTACACGACAATATTTAAATGTGTTAACAATATACGTTCCTGAATTAATTTCCGTTTAGTTAAGGCATTTTACTCTAACATGATGTTTCTTTAATAATTTTCTGTAAAACAACGATACTAATACTTGTTTAATAATAATTCTTTCCTTGCTATGTAATTAGCAATTATTAGTAATAATATTTTTCCATAATAAAATAAAACCAAGTAGGGGATAATATCCTAGAGTAATTATTGTATATTATATAAGTACGCAGGAGTTGCATGAGTATTTTTCTCGATCTAATTTTTCCACGTTTTCACAATTAATTATTTTCGTATGGAAATAGTTAAATGAAAAGTTGATGTTTTCCATACTATAAATTATTTTTCTCAATTTTCTAAAAAGTGCAAATTTTAGTGATCTACTCTAGATTAGTAGGCCTATGGGATAAAATATAGGAACCAAAGGGTACTTCTTGTCACGCTCATATTAAAATATATTGAAAACAATTTAAAAATATGAAAAAACTTCATTGAATTCAGTAAATTTGAAATGAGCTTAGAAAAATTCCAGGGAATTCAAAAGAATTTGACGAAATACCTAAGAAATCAAAATGAGGTTAAAAGAATTTAGGATGAATCAAATCAAAAGTTTAAATTTTGTTTTAAAATTCGTTGAATTAAATGGAATTGAGTGAATTTAGAAGAATTCAAGTAAATTAAAAAAACCGAGAGAACTCCAAAGAATTTAAACGATTTCAGGGTGAATTCTAAAGAAAAATTCAAACCTCTTCCAATCTTTAAAAAGCTACCAATTTCTAACCAAAGAAGTGACTAATGCCTACAAAACAATTCAAGTTGAATTCAAAAGTATTTAAATGAATTGAAAACAATTTTAAAAATTGAAAAATCCCATTGATTACAATAATATTTGAATGGATTTAGATAAATTTGAAGGAATTAAGAAGAATTAGATGAAACTCATAAAAAATCAAGCTGAATTTAAAAAGCAATGAAGTTAAGAATTTCAAAGAATTCAGGATAAATTGATAAGAATTCAGGGCAAATTCCAAATGAATTGCAACAAATATTTGAAAATCTCTTCACATCTTTGAACCCTACAAAATCCCTAACATCTTGTGAATAAATTCTTTGAAATCCATTAAAATATTAAAATTCAATGAAATTATTAAAACCCTTGGAATTCCCTTGAAATTTTTTTAATCTCTTGAAAACGCTTTGGAATCATTCAAAATTCCTTCAAACTATTGAAATAAATTTAAAATTTCTGGGAATCGTTTAAAATTTCCTAAAATATTTCCGATCGTTTGATATCTTTTGAAATCCTTTAAATCTTTTTGAAGCTCTTGAAAATGCCTGAGACTCTTTTACAATACCTTCAAATATTTCAAATCCTTTAAAATCCCGTTAAATTTCTGAAATCAATCAAGAATTTTCTGGAATCTTTTGAAACAGCTTAAAATATTTCAAATCCTTTAAAGTCTTTTTGAACTTTTTTAAAACAATGTATTTGAATGGGCGCCCCCCCCCCAACGAATAAAAAAATAGTAAAATTAGGAACCAAGGACATGAATTTTCAACTAAACTTATGAATCTTTAGTCAAACAATTAAATTTTTAACAAAATAGATCAACTTTCAACCAAGTAGTTAAATTTTCAACAAAAAATTCCAATTTTCAGAAAAAAAATAGCTAAACCCTTTCTAGAAATTTTTTTACAAAAAAAGATGAATTTTCCAACCAAAATAAACAAAAATATTCATTATTTTGCAACCAAATAGTTGAACTTTCTACCAAAATAGTTGAATTTTCAACAACAATAAAATTGAATTTTCAACCAAATATAATAGTTGAATTCTTAATAAAATGGATGAATATTTAA
>CAKNXH010001584.1:142146-178236 GCA_932178445.1 Andricus quercusramuli
GCGAATTCTAAATAAATTGCAAAAAATATTTGAAAATCTGGTGAAATATTTGAAACCTTACGAAATCCCTCACTTCTTGTGAATAAGTTCTTTGAAATCCATTAAAATATTATAACATCCTGTGAAGTTCTAAGAAATTTTATAATTTCAGAAATCCTGAAAAATTTATTGAAATACCTTGGGAGCTTTTGAAATCCTTGAAATCATTGAAATCCTTGGAAATTTTTTAAAAACCATGCCTTAGAATCTTTTAAAATGCCCCAAAATATTTCAAACCCTTTGAAATCCCATTAAATTACAGAAATAAATGAAAAATTTCTTTGTAATTTTTGTAAATAACCGAAAATATTTCAAATACTTTAAAATCTTTTGAAATCCCTTGCAATTTTTTAAAGCTCTTGAAAATTCCAAGGAATTTAAAAAATACATACCTCAAAATATTTCAAATACTTATCATTTCATCAATTGTTCCTCAGGATTAATTAAATAAAAACTTGAGAACTTAAAAAAATCCATTGAATTAAGGAGAATTGAGTAAATTTAGAAGAATTGATGATTTAAAAAATTCCAAAAAATTTAGGATAAATTAATAAGAATGCAGGGCGAATTCCAAAAAATAATTTAAAATGTCTTCAAATCTTTGGAACCCTACAAAATACCTCACTTTTCGTCAATAAATTCTTTGAAATCCACTAAAACATTATAAAATCCCGTGATATGTTATTAAAACTGATGATATTTCCTTTTAAAATATCTTAAAACTTTATAGGTCCGGTAAAATCGTGCCATGTCTTCCGAATTTCTAGAAAATTCTTTACCCTAAACTATTTCAAGCGCTTCGAAATCCCTTTAAATTAATAGAAATAATAAAAAATTCTTCGGAACCTTTTGAAATGCACTAAAATATTTAAAATTCTCTGAAGTTACTTGAAACTTGTAAAAGCTTTTGAAAATTCCTTAACAATTTTTAAAATATCCTAAAAGCTTAAAAATCTCGTCAGATTTTTTTGTTATTTATTTCATTTCTTTGGTTGAAAATGAATGTTTACAACTGAAAATATAATTAATCTATTTTTGGTTGAAAAATTATATTTTTCAGTTGAAAATTCAACTATTTCGTTCAAAATTCATGTATTTTGTTAAAAATGCGTACTTTTTGGCAGAAAAATAATTCCTCTTGGTTGAAAATTTCACTATTTGGCTGAAAATTAATCCGTTTTAGTTTTTTATTCAAGTATTTTTTCATAGTACGGAGACATACAAATATTTAGCATTTTTTTGAACGAAAAATTGTATTACAAGATATTCACAAATATATTAGGATCATCTATTTACTAAATAATTAAATTATACTAAAAACATAATCGTTTCTCGAATTTGTTCCTGAAATTCATAAATTAATTAATGATTGAAACCAATTTTTATTTATGTTCTTATACTTAAAATTCAAATATTTAATTATTAATTAAATATTTGGGTAAAATTAATGCGGGTACTATATTAAATTCAGTTTAAAAAGCTTCAAATTTTCAACCAAATAGTTGAATTTTGAACTAAAGGAGATCAGTTTTCAACAAAAAATGGAATAGTTTAATTTTAAGTATGAAACATTATTTTTTCAGTGAAAAAAACAAATGTTCAACCAAAGTCATGAATTTTTAACTTAAATGACGCGACATCAACCGGAACAGATTAATTTTCAAACAAAAAGATGATTTTTTAACAAAAGAGTTAAACTTTCAATATAATGTAATATAATATTTACCTGGAATACTTGAATTTTTAACAAAAAGATGAATTTTCAAACAAGAAGATTAATTTTCTACAAAAACAGATGATTTTTCAACAAAATACATGAATTTTCAACCAAATAGTTGAATTTTAGACTAAAAAAGATCAGTTTTCAACGAAAAATGGAAGTTTAATTTCTAGTTTAAAAAATTAATTTTTAGCGAAAAAAATTTAACTAAAGTGGTCAATTTTAAATTTGAATGATGAACCATCAACTGGAACAGGTGAATTTTAAATAACGAAAGAATTTGACTTTCGAGCAAGTGGTTTTATTTTCAACCAAAAAGATCAATTATCAACAAAAACTCTAAAAGATCAATTTTCAACCAAATAGTTGAATTTTGAATTAAAAAATATAAATTTTCAACCAAAAATGGAATTTTTAAATTTTCAGTTAAAAACAATAATTTTCAACCAAACTGATGAATTTTAAACTAAAATGATAAATCTTCAACTGGCGTCGTTGAATTTTCAACCAATAATATGAATTTTCAATCCAGAAGATAAATTTCTACCAAAAGAGGAATTTTCAACTGAAAGAGATCATTTTTCCACAAAAAAATGAATAGTTAAATTTTTAGTCGAAAAAATAATGTTTAACCAAGGAGATGAATTTTAAACTAAAATGATGGAATATTCAATTCGAATATTTACATTTTCAGTTGAAAAAAAAATAATTTTCAAACAAAACAAGAAAACTAATTTGCAAAAAAATAGTTACATTTTCAAACAAAGTGATAAATTTCCATATAAAATGATAAATCTTTAACTGAAATATTTGTATTTTAAACCAAGAAGATGAACTTTCAATCTAGAAGATTAATTAAAAATTGGATTAATTACATTTTCAGTTTAAAAAAATCATTTTTAACGAAAAAAAAATTTGAAACAAAAATAGTGGTTACATTTTCAAACAAAGTAATGATCTAAAAAGATGAATTTTCAATCCAGAAGATTAATTTCTGCCAAAAAGATGAATTTTCAACTAAAATGATGGAATATTCAATTGGAATAGTTACATTTTCAGTTAAAAAAAACTAATTTTCAAAATAACAGTTGAATTTTCAAACAAAGTAATGAATTCTCAATTAAAATGATGAATGTTCAATTGGAATAGTTGAATTTTCTACAAACAGGTGAATATTTAAATTTTTAGTTAAATAATTAATGTTCAACCAAAGAGATGAGTTTTGAACTAAAATGATGAAATATTGAACTGAAATCGTTATATTTTCAGTCACAAAATTAATAAAAAAAAGAAATTAACAAAATTTTCAAAGTTTTAACTGGAATAGTTAAATTTTCAGCACAAATATTCAACAAATTAGTTCATTTTTCCACCAAAGAGATACATTTTTAATTAAAATAATTAATCTTGATAAAAAACATTAATTTTCAACAAAAGAGTTGAAATTTTCAGCTGAGAAAGATTTTTCAGTCAAGAAGGAGAAAAATTGCGAACAAACAGTTGAATTTTCAACCAAGAAGATTAATTTTCTACCAAAAAGAACGAATTTTCAACAAAATACATACATTTTCAACCAGATACTTGTATTTGCAACTAAAAAGGATCAATTTTCAAACAAAAATAGGTAAGTTAAATTTGCAGTTAATAAAATGAATTTAAAATCAAAAACAAAAATGAATTTTTAACAAAATAGTTTTAAAAAGTAATACAAAGCTACTTTTCCAAATTAAGAATCATTGTTATTCAATTTTATATTGTAATTTAAACAATTAAGCACGGCCTCGAAAAAATTCCTTCACTTAAAAAAAATGCACTGAGTTTTCCAGGTTTATAAAAATTCCAGGTTTATAAAAATATTTTTATAATATTCCAGGTTTTCCGGGTAGGGTAGACACCCTGCCATTAATTATAATTAAATTACATATTTTCGTATTCTAGGCCAGATTATATTTCCAAAATGTTATTTATTGTTTCATAAAATTTAGGGCTTTCCTAAAAAAATGAAAACTACTTTCTAGGGATAATATTTTTTGACTTTTATTATTATTATCATTTGATCATTCTTGTAGGGAAAATACTTTTTTTTTAATGTGGAAAAATACGAAATTTCTTTCAGATTTCGTTGTAGCTCGCTCGGTTAGAAGAGCTTCGCCCAGCATGACAGAATAGCGAGGCGCACGCCCAGTGAGGCTAAAAATACGCCGCTTTTGTCCCTCGAAACAGGCTTAAAAACAAATATTTTTTAATGTTTGACAGGCAAAAAACCTTTTTTCAATGAAAAATGTACTGTCTCATAGAAATGTCATAGCGATATTTCATAAAAATTTCAATGATTCATTTGTTCAAATTCAAAAAATTTTATTCGGTATTCGGAATTTAAATCGCATTCCCTTCTTTCACATAGTGACGATCAAACAAATAGGCAATTGTCTTTTTGTTACAAATTCGAAAAAATCGTATGAAAATGACAATCGTTTTTTAAAATCAAAATATCATAATTTGTGTTGGACTGTCACGGTGCGTCCCGACTGACTCCAACACAAAAAGGCATGCATATGCCGGTTTTTTTTCTGAATATACTTTTGGGATGCCTCACGATCATTTTGAGCCCAAAAAGAAAAAAAATCGCTTGGACCTTTTTTGAGAAAACACTTTTTTTGATTTTATTGAAGAGGTTAATCAACATTTTTTAATCGAAGTAACTTTAACGTGGAATTTAATTGCCTCAAACCATTCAGTTTTGCATCCAAAAAAGGGCTACAGGTGCTGAGCATCTCACGAGAACTGAAACACCTTAAATTGTATTAAAGTGCTTTACATTTTCTGGAAAATGAAAAAAATCGAATGTTCTATCTCTAAAAGTTTGGGAGTTATGGTCCTAAGAAGTCGACTTTAAGCAAATAATTTGAATGAAAAAAGTATATATATAGTTTTGGAGAAATAATTTATTTCCTATGCATATCTGGTAAAAATTGTCGAATAATTAATTAAAGAAGACTTAATTTTGAGTAGATCTAAAAAAAACATTGCTCTAGCTCTAATAGAAACAAAATTATGGCCTTTTGAATATGACTCCTTTTTTATGAAATTTTGTTTAAAATTAATTTTATAAATGAAATTTCTCGTTTTTCAAAAGAACTCATTTCCTCAGCGTTTTAGGTGGAAGTTGCCAGTATGTTATTTGAAAAAAACTTAATTTTGAGTAGATCTAAAAAAACAATGCACTAGCTCTAATAATAAGCCTTCATTCATTTTAAGCTTACAATCCTATTTTCATAATATCGTTAATAAAAGTTTTCAGTTCATAATTGAATTAATTAAGTTTTCATTTAATTCAAGCACAAGATACATAATATGATAAAAACATTTTTCCATGTCTGATCCTCCAGAAACGAAAAATTAAATAAAAAAAAAATGCAACAAAATTTCATGAAAAGCGTTATTTTCACGAGTCCATAATTTCGATGCGATTAGAGCTAGAGCATTATTTTTTTTAGATTTGCTGAAACGTAGATCCTCCTTAACCTATCTGGTGGCAACTTTCTTCTGAATTGATCGGGAAATGAGTTCTTTTGGAAAATGATAACTTTCATTTATAAAATTAATGTGAAACAAAATTACATAAAAAAGGGGTCATATTCAAAAGGCCATACTTTTGGTTCTATTAGAGCTAGAGCATTGTTTTTTAAGATCTACTCAAAATTAAGTCTTTTTTAGATAAAATACTAAAAACTTTCACCTAAAACGCGGAGGAAATGAGTTCTTTTGAAAAACGAGAAATTTTATTTATAAAATTAAACAAAATTTCATAAAAAAGGGGTCATATTCAAAAGGCCATAATTTTGTTTCTATTAGAGCTAGAGCAATGTTTTTTTAGATCTACACAAAATTAAGTCTTCTTTAATTAATTATTCGAGAATTTTTACCAGATATGCATAGGAAATAAGTTATTTCTCCAAAACTATATACATATATACTTTTTCTTCATTCAAATTATTCGCTTAAAATCGAATTCTTAGGACCATAACTCCCAAACTTTTAGAGATATAACATTCGATTTTTTTTCATTTTTCAGAAAATTTCAAGAATTTTAATTTTTGTTCAGGTGTCTGGGACATAGGATGAACTGGGATGAGGCAATTTTCAAGAAACTAATTTTTTCCCACTTTTTTGACAATTTTTCAAAAATATTGAAGGGTTTCAGTACTCGCAAGATGTTCAGAACCTGTAGCCATTTTTTGAACACTAAACTGAATGGGTTGAGCCAATTGAATTCCCCGTTTTGAACATGGTGTCCAGTAAAAGGTCCGTACGAAATTCAAGGACATTCAAGGAGATTTCAAGGACATTTTCAGAAGAATTAAATTAAAGAATTAAAGAATTTATTTTTAAAAATTGGATATACTTAGGACGTTGGAAATCCATTCATATAAAAAAAGTCCAAGAAAAAGTAAAATTAGTTAATTACACAATTTTGACATGTTTAACACTTCCAATGTAAATTTAAAACTACACTTTTCAGTAGAGCGAAGTAAAAATGCTAAAATTAATCGAATTGTTTGAGTTAATCGGTTAATATCTTCTGTCCTTTTTTTTCATTTTTTTAATACAAACAATTTTTTGTGTTACTTAAAATTGTTTGAAAATGTACAAAAACACGTTTTTTTGATTGATTCGAACCTTAAATTTCTTCAGCTTAAACAAAAGAAACACGTAATTATTTGTTATTCATGGGAAACATTTTTTTCGTGGTGTTTAGAACGTTTCAAAATCGCAAAAAATATGAAATCCCAAAAATCCTAAATCACGACGAAAGTTTTTTTCCGAAAATGCAAAATGATAAAATGTTTCTTTGATTCAAGCTGAATAAATATCAGGTATGACATATGAATTTAGCTTTTTTAAACATATGTGCATATGACTCAATCCAAAAAACATGGTTTTGCAAATTTTCAAAAAAATTGTTACTAAGCAAAAAATTTATTTCTTAATTTCGTAATTTTTTCTTATTGTTCACTAGTAAAAGATGTGAATATGACAAATTCGTCATAATTTTTAACCAATAGGAAATATTTTGAATTTAAAATCGTTAAATTTTACTGATTACATTTTTTTTCACTTTTGTCGAATGCCAACCCAAAAGTTTTTGTTCCCTCAGCTCAAACGATTTGATTTATTTTAGCATTTTCACTCCAACTTTATATTGGATAACAACTTCTGTCTCCAATTTTCACATTCTCAACATGCTTAAAAATGTTTCAGCTTCAAATTTTCTTTATAAGAGTATTTATTTTTAATGGTTCAGCACTTGAAACGTGTACATTATTTATTCATGAATAATTTATTTAAGTGCTATAATTGCTTTAATTTATTATTCAATAATGGGTTCACTATTGTTCGAGTAGAAAAGATAGTTAATAGTTTCAATTTTTCATAAAAAGTTTTCGTGTTACTTTGGTATTCATGTCTGTGAATAAATTGAATTTTACTCGAGGGAAGTTTTTTTTTCAATGAACAAGATGACTTAATTTTCAACAAGGATTTGAAGACTTCGACTAATATATTTGGGTTTTCAAACTTGAGACGTTTTAAAGAAAGATCATTAATTTGGAACATACATTTATAATTCATTTATAGATTTTTTTAAATTCAAAGTTGGAACATTATTGGAAAAGTAAATTTGGTGGACATGCCAAACACTTCGAAAAAAAAACAAGAAAAAACAACAAATATGATAAAAGAACAATAAAGGCAAATAAAATTTCTCTATTAATATTACTTATGAAGTTATAAGAGAAGATTTCTATTATATAACAGTTATAAAACCATAGAATCTGAGAATGAAATTACATTATTTATATCAATTATATTGAAATGGAAATGAATGATTCAAATTTTTTTTAAATGTCGTTATAAAACTCTTGACAGGAATTTCTTGTATGAAAAACTGCTGTCTGAAGCAAGAACTTTGTCAATAGTACATTTGATACAAACCTTTTTTCGTTGAAAAAAGGCTTTTTACATCATTTGAATCTAGAAGAAATTCTGTATTTTTTCACATTTAAAAAAAAGTATTTTCTTTACAAGAATGGTCAAATGATGATGATAAAAATAAAAAAAATAGTATGATTACTATTAGAAGCAGTAATATAAAATCATCAAGTTTTAATGATATTTCTTTATTGGTCATCTGGACTACAATTTTTTTTGAGCTATGAGTTTTTTATGACGATTGAATTTTTTTAATTCCACCGATTTCTGATTACAGATATCAAAAATTAAAGTTAGAAATCACGAAGATACATGGGCATTTCTTATTATACAAAGTACTCGATTATCTGAGAATTTTTTTGAAAATTATCAACATCAAATTAGAAATAACTCAAAATAATACGAAAATTGTGACGATCGAAAGTTTTTTCGTAACGGATTAGCCCGCGAATTTATCTGTAAAATGGTAAAAGATCAATTTTGCGCGTTGAATATCTACTTGACGTTTTTGCCTGTGGTTTTGCGTTGGACACTTTTGCGCATTTTTTTTTTATTTTTGCTCGTAATAAAACTATGGTACGTTTTATCTCCCGGCGTGTCATATATTGATAAATACTAAATTCGATTTTTGATATTTTTTGTTCACATTAGGAAACTTTCAGATCTGGAAAACTTTCAAACATTTTGAATTTTGAATAAAAATTTGAAAGCTGTTCCAAATTAAGACGGATTTCAATTTGAAAAACTTTCCGGACGATTTCAACATTTTTAACTTTTTACTATGGCAGGATGTCTACTCAAATCCTGGAAAAAAATTCCCTGACAATTCCAGATTTTTTCCAGGTATAATTTTTTAGAGCCATTCCCATATTTCGCGTTTTATAAAACAATCAATGGTGTTTCTTTGAGTTTCTAAGAATACAATTAATATGTTTAATTTAGAAAGATTTGACAAATTGCATTAAAAGACATTCTTTAATGTATCAGCACCATCGATTAATTAAATAGTTAAATAATACTGAAGGCATAAGAATTGATTTCTTGAATTAGTCTCTAAAGTACCATATAGTTGAATTCCAACTAAAAAAGATCAATTTTCAACCAAAAATTGAATGATTTAATTTTTAGCTAAAAAAATAATTCTCCGCACAAAACAAAAACAAATTTTCATCCAAAGTGAGGAATTATCAATTGAAATTATGAATCTTTAACTGCAATAGATCAATTTTAAACCGAAAAGATGAAGTTTCAGCAAAAGAGTTGTAACAAGATTCATTTTCTAACAAAGCAGACGAGATTTTTCAACAGAATACATGAATTTTCAACGAAATAGTTGAATTTTCAGCTAAAAAAGACAACATTTTCAACCAAATAGTTGGATTTTGAATAAAAAGAAAAAATTCAACCAAAAGTGGAATAGTTAGATTTTCAGTTTAAAAAAATTACTTTTTAACCAAATTGATGAATTTCGCTGGAATATTGGAATTTTCAATCAAAAACATACATTTTTTAATAAAATGATGAATATTTAATTGGAATACTAGAATTTTTAACCAAAAAGATCAATTTTCAAACAGAAAGATTAATTTTTTACCAAAAAAGACGATTTTTTAAACAAAATACATGAATTTTCGAAGACATAGTTGAATTTTCAACCAAATAGTTGGATTTTTTATTTTTTTAAATTATAAATTTTTCACCAAAAATGGAATAGTTACATTTTCAGTTTCAAAAAATTAATTTTTAACCAAAATGATGGATTTTGAACTAAAATTATGAATCTTCAACTGGAATATTGGAATTTTCAACAAAAAAAATGAATTTAAAAATAAAATGATGAATATTTAATTGGAATAATAGATTTTTCAACAAAAGAAAAAACATGAATTTTCAATGAAATAGTTAAATTTTCTACTGACAAATGCATATTTTTAACCAAATAAGTGAATTTTGAACTAAAAAAAGATCATTTTTCGAACAAAAATGGAATTATAACATTTTTTGTTAAAAAAAATAATGTTCAAGCAAAGAGAAGAATTTTCAACTGAAAAGATGGAATATCCAATTTGGTTTAGTTAGTTACATTTTCAGTTGAAAAAAAAAATCTTCAACCAAAAGAAAACGAGTTTTTTTTGCTAATAGTTACATTTTCAAACAAAGTAATAAAATTGAACTAAAATTATGAATCTTCAACTGAAAGAGTTGAATTTTAAACAATAAATATGAATTTTCCACCAGGAAAAATAATTTCGACCAAAGAAGACAAATTTTCAACTAAAAAAGTTAATTTTTCAAACAAAAATTGAATAGTTAAATTTTCAGTTAGAAAGGGTACCTTTTAACTAAAGAGATGAATATTTAACCAAAGTGATATAATATTCTAGTGGAATAATTACATTTTCAGTTTGAAAAAAATTAATTTATAACAAAAGGGTTTCTCTTTTAACCAAATAATAAAATTTTCATTCCAAAAAAGATGAATTCTGCATGCAGTATTTAATATTACAATCAGAAAAGATTTTAAGTTTTAATCAAAAACAGTTTAATTCAACCAAAAAAGATGAATTTTTAACTATGAATGATTATTCTGTCAAAAGAGAGAAATTATTGCAAACAAACGGTTGAATTTTCAACAAAATACATGCAGTTTCAACGAGATATTTGAATTTTCAACTAAAAATGATAAGTTTTCAACCAAAAATATAATAGTTGAATTTTTCAGTAAAAAAATTAATTTCAAACCAAAAACAAGCGAATTATCAACAAAATTGTTAAATACAGTAATATAATACTCGTACAAATCAAGAATCATTGTTATTCAATTTTATAATGTAATTTAAACAAAAATTAAGCACCCTTGCGAAAAAATTCCCTGACTTTGAAAAAACTTCCCTGATATTTCCAGGTATATAAAAATTCCCTGACAATTCCAAATTTTCCAGGTAGGGTAGACACCCTGTCTGGTCTCTTCTCAGTTTTTTTCTTTCGATATAAACACTGCCAAAGAAAAAAATAATTTAAACTTTAAAGGACTCTAAATTCTACTGCTTTTCAATTTCAAAATTTTTTTCTGACTTCCAAACTCTATTTCATTAAAACCGTTTCAAAAGTTTTTCAATTTCTAACGCTTATAAATTACAATTAGATTATTTTCGAAAATCGAACTTTGAGAAATTGTTTCCAAACGCAGTCCCTTAAAATTAGATATATTTAAAAATCTCTTTTTTTAATTAACCTGAGCACAGCATCCGGAACCAATAGGAGCATCACTATCGAATTTGAGAAACAAATCCTTCCAATTCGGCCCATAAGTGACCTCCAATAAATGTTTCGTATAAGTCCACGAATGCGATGCTGCGTATCTTTGAAGTTTCGAAAGTGTCCAGCAAAATTCTTCTGGGAAAAGATCCCTTCGAGTAGCTATCCATTGTCCAAATTTAATAAATGTCGGACCCAGGAGTTCGATTGCTGATAAAAACAAACCAAAAACTCAATAAATAAAAATAAAAATATCTGCCTATTGTTTATAAATTTTCAAATTTAAATAACGTTCATACCTCTGAGAAGAACTGGAGGAAAAGCATGATTGATTCTAAGCAATCGAGTCGTCCAGTAGAATGTTAATAAACCAAAAACCACTGTCAAGATGAAAATAATCCTAAGAATCACGAGTGCCAAGTCCAGCCCTAAATTCAGCAGAGACGATGAATCTTGATTTTTCTTATATAAAGGAATTTGAACCTTGGATATTTTTCCCTGAGGAAAAATCGCGACTGTTTTAAAAAATATTTTCTTCGCCAAATCCCTGTAATTTTCTCTAACGTGAATAGACTGAAATTTTTTAACTGCACTTTTCTTAATTATGGTTCTTGTTTTCAGAAATTTTAATGCATTGAGGGAATTTAGTTTATTTAGTATTAAAAGCCGCATTATAATGAATTACTTTATTTACATTTTACAAACATTTTTATGGGGTTTTATTCCCTCCTTGAAGGAGGGAAATATTTTTTATTTTTTTTTTTTTTATTTGAAAGAAAGTGAAAAAAAAGTAGCAGTGACGTCAGATTGAAAGTGAAGTTTGTCAAATATCGATAATTCGATTAAGAAAAGACGAACACACAAAATCGATCAGATTTAAATTCTTCAGTTCTGAAAATAAATATTAAATTAATTTCCTTAGATAAAAATACCTTCATCTGGAAAAAATTCAATAAATATAAATAAAAATAAATAAAATTTTGGCTTATAGCGAGGAGGTTTTGATTATGAATAAAATTTACTTTCATGAAAAATATAATGCTGAAGGAAAAAGGTAAATGAAGACGCTTTTTGCTTTTTCTTTTGTAAACATTTATTTTTTATTAACAGAAGCTAAATTATATTTTTATAATATATTCGAAAGTGTTAAAAAATGAATTGATGAAATTATTTCTATTTCTTAAAAACTTGAAATACAATAAAGATTTGCAAAATCGTGTACTGAAATTTCTTTGGAAAAGTACTGTTTATTTTATTTTATTTCTGAATATAAGTAAAAAAATTATTAGTGTCACTAAAAAAATGGAAAGTAATCAAATTTGGCCCCTTTAAAATTAAATAACTTCCTAAACTGGGAAAATTCTAAGTTCTTTATAATCTGGGTGCTTTTAAAATTTAATACTTGATTTTAAAGTTGATTTCTATTTAAAATTGTTCAAATTTAATATTGAATATTTTGAAATAAAATTTGGTTGTAATTTGAATATATTCAATTTTGAATATATCAATTGTTAATTTGGAAATTAATCAAACTGAACATTTTAAATTCAAAGCTTTCCAAATTTAACAATTTATTAGAAATTTTGAATTTATTGAAAATGCAAATTTTCAATTTTAAGTCGCAGTAATTTCCAATAATTATTTAAGGACGAACTCGCTCATCGCATAATTTTAGATGAAGAAAAGCGATTGTCTAAGTCAATGAAGAACGATTTGATTTTTTGTTTGTAAAATGTGTAATTACTTTTCAAATTTTGCAAAAAGTGTCAAAATAATAGGAAAAATTGTAGTTTACGAGTAAAATTTGTCTCCTATTGCTTTTTTGTGTGTGCTTAAAACGTGAAAAATATAACAAAATTCTACTAGAAAATACAATTTTTTGCTAGAATTCGGACACTAACAAAATTTAAAAAGTCAGTAACAATAAATTTATACAAAAAATTATATTTTTCCCATTGTTGTAGATTATTTTAGTTTACTCGGTTTTATTGTAAAAATACGGAACAGAAAAATCCCGAAAATTAAAATTCCCGACACTTGAAAATTAATCCAATTTCCGACAAAATTCGATGAAATTCATGAAAATTCAAGGTGAATTAAACAAAATTCAAATTATTGAAAACAATTTAAAAATATGAAAAAACGTTATTGAATTCAGTAAATTTGAAATGACATTAGAAAAATTCAAGGGAATGCAGAAGAATTTGACAAATGCCTAAGAAATCAAGGTGAAGTTAAAAGAATTTAGGATTCAATTAATAAAAACGTTAACATTTTTTTTTTTAAATCTATTCAATTGAATAAAATTGAATGAATTTATAAGAATTAAAATAAATTTTTAAAAAGTCCAGAGAATTCCAAAGAATTTGAAAGAATTTAGGGAGAATTCCGAAAAAAATTCAAATCTCTTCAAATCTTTGAAACCTTACTAACTTCTAACCCAAGAAGTGACTAATGATTATAGAACAATTCAAGTTAAATTCAAGAGGATTCAAATGAATTGGAAAAAAAATTTTAATTGAAAAAATGCCATTGATTTTATAATAAAATTTGAGTGAATTTAGAGAAAATTAAGGGAAATGATAATAATTATATGAAATTCATACAAGATCAAGCTGAATTAAAAAAACAATCAAGTGAATTGAAAACAATTCAAAAACATTACAAAATTAATTGAATTGAATAGAATTGAGTGAATCTCACTTTTTCCTCTCATTGTTTCAACTTCAACAACAATTTAATGACATTTTTTAAATCCAATAATTGTTTGCTGTTGATATAATTAAAGCGAGTTCGATTCCACGTGTAATGAGATTTATTAGATCTGGTTAAAAGGTGGGCTCATTTAATTTTAATTTTCAAGAAAATAATTAAATATCGCACAGAATAGTTGAATTTTTAACCAAATTGTTAAATTTTATACCTACAAAGATCAATTGTCTACTAAATTATCGAACTTGAAAAAAAGATTAAACATCAACCAATAACAGTTAGTTGCATTTTCAACATAATAGTTGAATTTCTCAGAAGACAGTTTCATTATTAACAAAAAAGGTGAATTTTAAACCCAAAAGGACGAATTTTCTGTCAAAATAGACGAATGTTCAACCAAGCCGTTGAACTTCCAACCAAAAATGATAAGTTTCTAACAAAATACTGGAATTTTTAACAGAATACTAGAATTTTCTACTACAAAAATAAATTTTCAACCAAATATTCGAATATTCAGTCTAATTTGCAATCTTGAAGTAAAAAGACCAATTTTCATTAACATTTTTTAAGGAAATAGTTCAATTTTCAACATGAAATAAATGTTTAACTAAAAACAGGAATCTGCAACCATGAAAATGAATTTTTAGCAAAGTGGGCTAACTTTTAACCAGAAACAAAAATTTTGCAACCCAGAAGACGAATTTTCCACAAAACAGTTGAAATTTCAACCGCAAATATTAATTCTTTGACAAAAAGATGTATTTTCAACGAAATAATTTAATTTTCAACCAACGAAATGAATTTTCAATTAAAATGATGAATCTTCAACAAAAAAAGGCTTTTTCATAAAGTAGTTCAACTTTTCACCTAGAAGTTGAATTTTCTAACCAAATAGACGAATTTTCAACAAATAAAGATTTTTTAGGCAAGAAAGAAAAAAATTTCATCCAAATTGTTGAACTTCTAAGCCAAACGACAAATTTTTTGTAAAACAGTTGCATTTTCGGGTAAAAAATATACATTTTCACCAAAAAATGGAGAATTTACATTTTCGGGCAAAAAATGGATTTTTAATAAAAAAAATAATTTTCAACAAAATAGTTGAATTTTTAACTAAAGAGATGAACCCTCAAAGAAAAAAATAAATCTTTAACAAAGTGGTTCAACTTTTACCCAAGTAGTTGAATTTTCAATAAAAAAAAAATCAAATTTCTACCAATGGAGATGAATTTTCAAACCAAATAAGACAAATTTTGAACAAAAGAAGTGAATTTTCTACCAAGACAGATTTTCCAGTCAATAGAGACAAAAATTTCAACCAAAGTCTTAAATTTTCAAGCCAAAAAGACGAATCTTTTACGAAACAGCTGAAATTTCAACTGGAAAATGTGGATTTTTAACCAAAAAGTACATTTTCAACCAAATAGTTGAATTTTTTTATCAAAATAATAAAATTTTTAACCCGAAAAGAAAAATGTTCAATAAAACAGTTGAATTTTTTTAGCCAAAACCACGAATTTTTTACAAAATAGTTCATTTTCACCCAGAAAATATGAATTTTCAACTAAAAACTATCAATTTTCAACCAATAATGGAATAGTTAAACTCTCAGTTGAAAAATTAATTTTCATCTAAAAGATTAAAAGCAACAAATTATTAGGTTCAAAAACTCGAATGAAATTGTTGTTGAAGTTGAAAAAAATCGAGATTAAATGAGAAACTTTGACATATTTTCGATTATATGTAGCTTCGTAATTTTCACCGTAATAAAATAAACAATCTATTGTTAAAAAGGTGTCTTTTTCTAGTTTCAAACAAAACGAAAAATTGGAAATCAAATGAAAACTACCAAAAAACGGTTCAGCCGTTTTTTTTTTCATTCAGCAGAGTAGAGCAAGTTTGAAATCCTATTTTTTCTTTAAGGGAAAAAAATTCCAGGACCATGAGCAAAATTCAAGGACTTTTTCAGGTTTTTCCAGGTAGAAAAGAATTCAGGAATGTTTCCAGGTTTTTAAGGATTTCCAGGACGCTAGACACCCAGGATGAACCCATGAATTATTTATTGAAAAAAAGTGACTAATGTGATCTTTTCATTTTAAAAAATGACTAAAAAGTGATTTGAGAAAAAAAGTGACTCATAGTGACTGTGTGGCAGCCCTGATTGATTTGTATAGTTACTTGTTACAGAAATTCCCTGATTTTTGCTATTTTTCTCAAAATGCCTGATTCTTGGCAGCTTTGATCATAAGTTTCGTCAAATTCCAGTATGGGCTAAAAATTGGGTCCTAACTAAAATGATCGAAAAATCCAACTTGAATAGATTGAAATTCAAATGAAATTAAATTTGAAACATTGAATTGAAAAAACGCTTGAACGCTTGAAGCGTTTTTTTTTAAGAAAAAAAAAGTGAATTGAAACATTTTTAGTTTAAAAATAATTAATTTTCAACAAAAATAAATCAATTTTCAACAAAATAGTTGAAGTTTCAACTGGAACAGTTAAATTTTCAGTAAAAAAATTTTTAACGAAGAAAAAACGAAATTAATTTCAAGCAAAAAAAAAAAGAAGAATTTTCAACAAAATAATTAAATATAGTAATAAAAAGCTACTTTTACAAATGAAGAATCATTGTTCCTCAAATTTATATTGTAATTTTCATAAAACTTAGCACGCTCTCAAAAAAATTCCCTGGCATTAAAGAAGTTTCTTGACGTTTCCAGATTTTTCCAGGTATATCAAAATTCCCTGACAATTCCAGCTTTTCCAGGTAGATAGGTTACCCTGAATTTATAGCTTAAAAACTATAAATCTTATTTGAAAAATACTTTTAGTAAATGTTGTAGAGAATATTTTTATAAAAAATCACATATATTTAAATGTTCTATGGTCAAAATTAAACCGTCCAGCACGACTTGAATTAAACTATTTTACTAAATTTTCCTTATTTGACTTTCCTCGACCTTCTTCTAAAAGTATAATAAATTTGAAACTTCTATGGAATAATTTAAATAACACAAAAATACTATACTTTCATTTAAAAAATTACCTCAACAAAAACGCTAAAAATTGGGTCCTACAGGAACCAAATCTTGAAAATATGGTACTTTAGGAAACTCAACTGAATATATGGTACAATAGGGGATATAGGGACCGGTTCGTTAGGCCTGAAATGTCATCCTTGAAAGGATTAAGGTCAAGAAATAAAATCTCAGTTACGTATATAAATAAATTTCTAGTATCGGACAAAGATAATATACAGTTGACGTGTTTCATAATTCAGACATGCATACATACACAAATAAGTCGATGGGTCACTGAAATACTTGTCGGACTGGGCGTCATAGAAAGCGCTCGATTAGAGAGATCTATCAAAAGCGTTGATGAAAATTCGACTGCTGAGTCGGCTGAGCCGTCGAATAAACCATCCCCGGGGGTTGTTGATGGGTCATTGCGTGACTTTGGTGCTGATGGAACTCGGGTGCTCCGTGAGGTCCATTCAGTCGCACTCTTTTTGGATTTTGACCGTGATTGTGTTCACTGTTACCTCCTTGCTGCTGCTGATTTTGTTGCTGAAAATTCAGATTACGATATTCTC
Organism: Andricus quercusramuli; assembly: GCA_932178445.1. Lineage (NCBI taxonomy): Eukaryota > Metazoa > Arthropoda > Insecta > Hymenoptera > Cynipidae > Andricus > Andricus quercusramuli. Next base: position 159,462 of record CAKNXH010001584.1, read on the forward strand.
GCGTCAAAACTCTGCCACCTTCAATATTCCCAGCAATTCAGCTTTAATGATTCCAAATAGGCAAGCAGATCACCCCTGACTCCGTTGAATATTTGCCAATTACATATTTCGATAAATTAAAAACGAAATTGATTAAAAACTAAGCTCGATCTAGAAAAGAATCAAAAGATAATGAGGCTAAGAAGACATAATGTCAACATTATATTGTAATTATATTTTATATGGAAAAGAACGTAAAGAAAGGTAACGAAACTTTTGTAAAGTTCTTTTTTGTTTCTTTTGACATAAAACTTTGAAGAGACAACAATTTTGACATTGTGCCTACGTAGCTGCATTTTTTTTGTTTTGTTCAATACATTTTTATACTTAACACAGTTTTCTGGTGGATGATATTGAATTTACCGAAATAATTAGCAAATATCAAAAAATGCCCCTTAATTTCGTTCGGATTTGTGGCAAAGTTTCGTTAAAATCGATAATTTGCGACGCCCTGAGAAGGAATATGATGATTTTTTTTGGATTTTAAGTTTGCGGAGCCCTTTGAAAAATTGCGTCAAATAGGGCGGTTGTGAGATACAGACTTAGCGTATACTTTATTAAGTTAAATAAATTCATACAAAAGAATAATCTTTCTAAATAAACAACTCTACGTTTTTTCCTATTTCGCATTTTTTGAAACAATCGACTCGTAATATGTATATAGTTTCGCGAATTCATTGTAAATAATGGTTTGTTTCAGTTTCTAGGGATTCAATAAATACGTTTAATTTAGAAAGCTTTGAGAAATTATTTTACAAAATACTCTTAAATATTACATTAGCACCATCCATTAACTGAATAATACTAAAAGCATCATTAATCGTTTCTTCACTTTGTCACTAAAGTTCACAAATTTGAATGATAATTCACACAAGATTTTATTTGATCTTATACTTAAATTCAGTGCATATTGCATATTGCATTTTCAATAAGATAGATCGACGCCTCCATTCAATACAAGTCTTTATGCTGACAGCGCCGTCTATGAGACTATATGCGAAATGGGCCGTGTATGAGACTATATGAAATTTGTGCCGAGTATGAGACTATCTGCATTTTTGACGATTTTGAGTTATTATTATATTCTAATAGAGTAAACAGTCCTGCATCGTTTGTTAAAATATTTTACGTTTCTGTAAAGTATTAAAGGAATAAAAAGGAATATATAAATTAGTATTTTTATTTAATTTTGCGTGCATTATGGATCTACAGCATGCCAGACATTCCGAAGCAAGGGCGACAAAATAAGAAAAATTAAAAATATGCGAAAGAATATAAATATCCTACAAAAAGTACATTTTTTTCAAAACCCAACACAGGAAATTCCATTTATATGATCTTATTCAAAAGTCAAAATACATTTATAGACGGAATTATACTTTCTTGTTATTAAATAAGAGGTATGGTTTTTTAATGCAGTGGTGGCAACCCTGTACGTTGTATCCACACCAAGGATCAGCCCTATCCGACTTCCAAGCTTTTGCATGGATGGCTTCCGTAATTATATACTTCCAAGTGGTAGTACCTAAAAGATCCGACAGAGAGCGCCACTACTGCCTCTACACAGTTTAACAGTATCTGTTACGGGATAATAATGTGAATAACTAAAATAATGTTTTTTTTTTCACTACAAATTAAATGTTGAATCTATTACAATAGATTCACAGACTTTCAATAATAATTTTTACGAAAAAAATCTGAGGAAATAGTGATAGTGATAGAGAAAATAGTTAAAAATACATATGATTTTCCACACAGTTTCAAAGTATTATGAAGATTGGATTATTAATAATTAATAATAATGTTATTACCTGACGGAATAATTCACGTGGAAATATAATTTCGAAATTAGTGGGGCCTAAAAATTAGAAGTTCAATTTTCCAAATTGGTACCACTGCAATTTTGTTCTCTTAATGAATGGAAACTCACTGAAAATTTTAAAAAGTTTTGGTGGTACCTGAAAGTTTTTAACACTTACGAAATTCTTTAAATTTATTTTTTCGCCATCAGATAAGCATCGTATTTGATTTCAGTAAATTTAGTAATTAAATTTTTTATTTAGTTTGACGATTTGATAAATTTAGAATATATAAAAAATTTAGCAATGAACCCAGTTTTGAAATTGTTCAATTTCCAATTTTTCAAATCTGGTAATTTGAAAATAAAAATTTACAAACAACCCATTTCCAAAATTTTAGATTACATGTGTGGTAAATTCGGTAATTTCGAAATTTATAGTTTGGTTGATAAATTTAGAAATTAAAAAAAATGGCAAAAAAGTTATTCAAATCTAGAATTTGTTAAATTTGGTAGTTCTAAAGAAAATTTGCAACGATCGGGATTTTGAAATTTTGGAATTCCAAATTTCGGAAATTTGGTGGTGTTTGAAAATTAAAAGTTCAATTTTCACAATTGGTACCTATCCAATTTTTCTCTTAATGAAAGGAAACTCACTGGAAAATTTTAAAAGAAAAAAAAAGTTTTGATCGTACCAGGAAGTTTTTAAAACTTGCTAAATTTTCGAAATTTATTTTTTTGACACTAGATAAACATCGAATTTCATTTTTGTAAATGTAGTGATTTTATTTTTTTTTTAGTTCGGCGAATTGATAAATTAAAAATAGATATATTATTTGGCAAAGAACCCAGTTTTGAAATTTTAGAATTTCATATTTGTCAAATTTGGTAATTTGGTAAAAAATACAGTTTTTAAAATTTAGAATTTGTTAAATTTAGTAGTTTTAAAGAAAATTTGCAAAGAACCCATTTTCGAAATTTTATAATTGCATATGTGGTAACATTGGAAATTTTGAAATTTATAGTTTGGTGGCTTGATAAATTTAGAAATTATAAAAAATTTGGCAAAAAATACAGTTTTTAAAATTTAGAATTTGTTAAATTCGGTAATTTTGAAGGAAATTCGCAAAGATCAGGCTTTTGAAATTTTAGAATTTCAAATTTGGGAAATTTGGTAATATCGAAATTTAAAAATTTGGTACATTTGAATTTTTGCAAGCAGATAAACATAGCGTTTATAAATAAATTTGTAGGAAATCCAGTTTTTGAATTTTAGAATTTCGAATCTGATAGATTTGGTAATTTCTAAGTTCAAAAATGTAAAATTGTGTACAATCAGAAATTTTTTATTCTTTCATTTTAGTTTAAAAAATTTTTTAAATTTAATCTTTAAAATTTAGAATTTCAAATCTGCTAAATATGGTATATTTAAAGAAAATTTGCCAAGATCACACTTTTGAAATTTTAGGATTTCAAATTTGGGAAATTTGGTAATTTCAACATTAAAAAATTTGGCACACTTGGATTTTTTCAATTAGATAGACATAGCTTTTATAAATAAATTTTCTGGGAATTCAGTCTTGAAATTTTAGAATTTCAAATTTGGTAAATTTGGTGATTTTTAAATTCAAAAATGTCAAATTTGGTACATTTAGAAATTTTGTATTTTTTTAGACCAGATAAACATAAAATCTGTAAATAACGTTTTAGGCAATCCTGTTTTGAAATTTAAGAATTTCAAATTTGGTAAATTCGAAATTGAAAAATTTGGTATATCTGAATTTTTGCAACCAGATACACATAGTGTTTATAAATAAATTTTGTAGGGAGTCGAGTTTAAAAATGTTAGAATTTCGAATTTGGTAAATTTGGTCATTTCTAAATTCAAAAATGTCAAATTTGGTACATATAGAAATTTTTTACTTTTTGTTTAAGACCCGATAAACATAAAATCTATAAATAAATTTGTACGGAATCCACTTTTGAAATTTTAGAATTTCAAATTTAGTAAATTGAGTAATTTCTAAATTAAAAAATGCCAAATTTAGTACATTCAGAAATTTCGTATTTTTTTGCGTTCAGATAAACATAAAATGTATGAATAAGTTTTTAGGGAATCCAGTTTTGAAATTTCAAATTTGGGAAATTTGGTAATTTCGGAATTTGAAAATTTGTTACACTTGAATTTTTGCAACTAGATAAACATAGCGTTAATAAATAATTTTTTAGGAAATTTAGTTTTGAAATTTTTGAATTTCGAATTTGGTAAAGTTAGTAATTCCTAAATTAAAAAAGGTCGGTAAATTTAGAAATTTTCTATTTTTTCGCAATCAAGTAAACATAAAATGTATAAATAAATTTGTAGGGAATCCAGTTTTGAAAATTTTGGAATTTCAAATTTGGGAAATTCGGTAGTTTCAAAATTTAAAAATTTGGTACATTTGAATTTTTGCCATAGCGTTTATAAAAATGATGGCACTTTTCTTTATTAGGGACATCGTACCCCGAATCACAATTCGGTACGATACACCTGTGTCCAACCATTTCCAGTTTGCAAAAACTTCCACTAAGTATTTAGAAACAATATTGTACATGTCACATCACTTAACTATTGTCAATAAAAAGTAATTTTAATTCTAAAAATTACTATTCAATAAGAGCCCATAGCAGATACTGTTAAACTGTGTAGAGGCAGTAGTGGCGCTCTCTGTCGGTTTTTTTGGTACTACCACTTGGAAGTATATGTTTACGGATATCATTTCATGGAGTCGGATAGGGCTGCCAAGGATACTATGTGACATTTGGAGGTTATATATAATAATATAACCTCGAATATAAGCTTTTTGCTTTTCCTTTATTTCCTACAGCTTTCAAGTAATTTGCATACAGGCAAATTATTAAAAAACATCCATATACTTCAAACATCAACTTCAGTGATTTATATATTTCAAATTTATTCATTTTAGTTAGCTATTATGAAAATTATATCCATTCTGAGAAAAGTCATCAACTTATTATCAACTTTTTATTGATTTAAAACTCGTTCATTGACAGAATTTGGGGGGAAATATTGAGATTAGAAGTTGAGTAAACATAAGCAACAATTTTCATTATTTTAGAGTGCATCTATGACTTTTTTTAAACATTGCAAACTTCAAACAGCTCTCCTGAAAAGTTGCTAGAATGCAGATAGTCTCATACTCGGTACAAATTTCATATAGTCTCATACACGGCCCATTTCGCATAGTCTCACAGACGGCGCTGTCAGCATATAGACTTGTATTGAATGGAGGCGTCGAGATGAATTTTTAACTAAATAGTTGAATTATCAACCAAACAGATTAATCTTCTACTAAGAAAGACGATTTTTCAACCAAATACATAGTTAAATTTTCATAAATAAATAAGTAAATAAATTTTCAACCTAATACTTGAATTTTGACCTAAAAAGATCAGTATTCACCAAAAATCGAATAGTTAAATTTTCAGTTAAAAAAATTCATTTTCCACAACAACAAAATTTCAACCAAAGTGATGAATTTTCAACTAAAATGATGAATCTTGAACTGCAATAGCTGAATTTTAAACTAAAAAGATGAATTTTCAACTAAAATGATAAATCTGCAACTGGAATAGTTGAACCTTCAACCAAAAAGATTAATTTGTAACAAATGCGTTTAACTTTCGACCAGTTTTATCTTCAACCAAAAAAAAAAATACATTTTTTAAATAAAATGATGAATATTTAACTGGAATAATTAAATTTTAAACATAGATAGATTAATTTTTAACAAAAATTATGAATCTTTAACTGGAATAGTTGAATTTTCAACCAAAAAAACTTATTTTCAACAAAATACATTAATTTTCCACTGACAAGCGATAAATTGTCAACCAAAAAATTGAAGTTAAATTTTCGATAGAAAAAATTAATGTTTAACCAGAGAGATACATTTTCAACTAAAACACATGAATTCTCAACCAAATAGTTAAATTTGCAACTAAAACAGATCAATTTTCAACCTAATAATTCCATTTTGAACTCAAAAAGATCAGTTTTCAACAAAAAATGGAAAAGTTAAATTTTCAGTTGAAACAATTTTCCAAAACAACATAAAATCAATAATAGTGATGAATTTTCAACTAAAATGATGAATCTTCAACTGCAATAGTTGAATTTTAACCCAAAAAGATGATTATTGAACTAAAATTAGGACTCTCTAACTAGAATAATTGAAATTTTAAACAAAAAGATTAATTTTTAAGCAAGCAGATTAATTTATAACAAAAAATAAGAAATTTCATCTGAAAAAAAAGATCAGTTTTCTACCGGAATAGATGAATTTAAAAAAAAAAAAAAAAACTTATTTCCAACAAAATACTTGAATTTTTAACTCAAAACGATAAATCTTTAACGAAAAAAGTGAACAGTTAAATTTTCGGTTGAAAAAATTAATGTTCAGCCAAGCAGATCAATTTTCAACGAAAATGATGGAATATTCAATTGGAATAGTTACATTTTCAGTTTAAAAAAAATGTACAAAAAAAAACTGATTTTGAAACAGAGTGAGAAATTTTCAACTAAAATGATGAGTCTTCAATTTGAATAGTTGAATTTCCAACCAAAAAGATTAATTCTCAACCAAGAAGATTAATTTCTACCAAAAAATAACAATTTTCAACTCAAAACGATAAATTGTCAACGAAAAAATTGATTAGTTAAATTTTCGGTTAAAAAAATTAAAGTTCAACAAAAGAGATGAATTTTCAACTAAAATAATGGAATATTCAGTTTAAAAAAAATGTAAAACAACAAAAAAACACTGACTTTGAAAAAGATCGTTTTTCAACCAAAAATTACAGTGAAATTTTTAGTTACAAAAATTAATGCTTAACGAAAGAGATGAATTTTTAACTAAAATGATCGAATATTCAACTGGAATTGATTAAAATTCAAATGAGATTAAATTTGAAACATTGAATTGAAAAAACGCATGAAGCGTTTTTTTGAAGAAAAAAAATTGAATTGAAACATTTTAAATTTAAAAATAATTAATTTTCAACAAAAATAAATAAATTTTCAACAAAATAGTTAAAGTTTCAACTGGAACAGTTAAATTTTTAGTAAAAAAATTTTAAACGAGAAAAAACGAAATTAATTTCAAGCAAAAAAAAAAGAAGAATTTTCAACAAAATAATTAAATATAGTAATACAAAGCTACTTTTACAAATGAAGAATGATTGTTCCTCAAATTTATATTGTAATTTTTATAAAACTTCACGCTCTCCAAAAAAATCCCTGACATTAAAGAAGTTTCTTGACGTTTCCAGATTTTTCCAGGTATATAAAAACTCCTAACAATTCCAGCTTTCTCAGGTAGGTAGGGTACCCTGAATTTATAGCTTAAAAACTATAAATCTTATTTGAAAAATACTTTTAGTAAATGCTGTAGAGAATATTTTTTATACAAAATGACATATATTTAAATGTTCTATGGTCAAAATTAAACCGTCCAGCACGACTTGCATTAAACTATTTTACTAAATTTTACTTATTTGACTTTCCTCGACCTTCTTCTAAAAGTATAATAAATTTGCAACTACTATGAAATAATTTAAATAACACAAAAATACTATACTTTCATTTAAAAAAATTACCTCAACAAAAACACGACGTGTGACAAAAAAAAAACGACCAGTATATACATGAATTTTAATGTAGTATTATATATTTATTTATGTTGAAAGTTTTGATTTCATACAAAAAAAAACTTAAAATGATGCTTTAGAGAAATAGAAAAACTGATTTGGCAGGTTTGTAATATAATAATGTATTATTCTTATTATTATCATGCTTTGGGTGACTTATTTTTTTTATTTAAAGACAATGTGATAGGCCCAACAAATATTTTTTTCTCTTCTTTTAATACTCGAAAACACCTTAATAATTTTTTCAACAAGAACTATTATTTATCAAACTGATTGACTAATTACAGCAATAATTAATTAGCATATTTTAATAACATTTTTTAAATTAAAATATACTTTTATTCCCAAATTTTCTACTATTTTTACTTGACTGTATTTTATGATTTCACAACTTTGATTATCATTAATACAAACGTAACAAATAAAAAATTCATGTTCATGGGATTTCTTTCATTTTTTAGTAATAATAATAAATCCACATTTAGTAATTAATTTCTCTGACAACATTGGAATAAAATTGTAATGCAGTCGACTTTTTCTTGGGCAATTTTTTTTTTAATCTTTGGGGTGAGTGGATTTTTCTAATTTTGAATTCATGTCATTTTGACTTGCACAATAATTATTTTCAACCCTTTTCTCCAAGTGGCTGGTAAAAAAAACATTAAAATTGAGTACATAATAGTTTTGTGTACGTATATTTTGAAATTTTTTATATTTTTTCTCAAAGTAAGTCAGATTGATTAAAAATATGTTTACAATATGATAAATGTTTCTAAAAAAAGGTTTGAGTTCATTTGGTAAAAGTATGTAAGCTGTTTGTATGCATTCAAATTTAATTTTTACCACAAAGCATTCTGATACAGGTAACTTTTTTCATAAAAATGTATAATTTACAAGCTATGAATGCAAACTTTACAAAGTTATAATTTTTTTAATTGAAGAAACGCCATTAAAGGTTGTAAATTTAAAAAAAATTCTCTTTATGACTTTATTTAATTAAATACAGTTCCGCAAACTTAAAATCCAAGGAATCACCATATTCCTTTTCAGGTCATCGAAAACTTTTGATTAAAACCCAAAATAGCGACTGATTACTCTTTCGATTTCTAAGCGACTTTTACAAGGTTATCTGCTCGCCTAAAATTTCAAATGCTTCTGTTCTGTGTCTATATTATAAACTTTTAGTGATTTCATGATTAGGATTTTCTAAATTTCGAGTATGTCAATGCTTATTTCTTTGAAAACAGAGCCTTCTGCTTTGCGAATGGCATTAGAAAATGCTCCATAAATTGAAAATCACGAAATGTAAAACTACTGAACTGCAACCAGAATGTTATTAATTAATGTATCTTTCAAAGTTGAATAGCATAAATGAATTTAAAAACTATTGAAGTATTTTTAGTTTACTTCTAAGATTCTAAGAAGACATATAACCAATGCGTTTTCGAAGAAAGCAGTAGCATTCGAGAGCCATTTTTATAATTAAAAGGTACGTACCAGTCCAAAGTACAAGCATTTTTTAATTCATTTATGCAAAGTTGTATGATTCTAAAAGCATTCAAAATCATTAAACATAAGTATCGCAATTTTCTTAAATTAATTAATTTCAAAAGCCTTTAAAATTAGAATGTTTCTAAGTTTCAAAGAGATTTTCAAATTCGCGCGCATATAATATATAAAGCTTTTAAACATTTAGGTTTCCAAATTTCCAACTCTCTTAAATTTGCAAGATATGCCAAACACCAGCTTTTGAAAAACTGAGAATCTTTTAAAAATGTTTTTTAAATTTACGCGCTGCCAAATTGGTAACTTTTCGAAATCTGAAGCTGTTTAATTTGGTACTTTGAAATTTCAAATACGTGTCAAATTTGAATGCATCCAAATACAAATGTTGAAAACATTTGAGCTTTGGCTATGTAGATTCGTGTGCTTTCAAATTGTGCTTTTCAAAATTTTGAAAATGTGGAATGTGGAAAATTTTCCAATTTCCACATTGATTTTATTTTTAATATGGACAATTTTCCCAATTCTGAAGCTTCTTCCAAAAAAGTTTTTTTGAATGTAAAACTTTACAAATTAAGTGCTTCAAAATACGTTCATTTTCACAAATAATAGTACTTTTCAATTTTGGTAGACTTTCTACATTCAAACGCTTTCAGATTTCAAATAATTTCAGAATTCCAGCGTTTTAAAATTGCCGGATAAATTTCAAAGCAATTTTAAAGCTATTTCAAATCAGTGCATCTTCAAATATTGAATTGTACAAATAGCACCTTTTCCAGGTCCCCTATTCGTACCAAAAAAATCTGGCTATTTGTACCGAAATTTCGGTACACGTAGCCACGGCCTTACACTCAACATTATAATATTTATTATTATTCCTAAATGTACAGTTCAATTTTAAAAATCATTATAATTTATATTCACAGTCGATCAACCAAAAAGATTTTTTATCCAAAATTGTAAATTTCAAACGCTTCTAATTTTTAATTTTTTATTCTTTAAAACGGTATTCTCAAATTCTTTAAATGAAAAATGTACACTTATCATAATTGAAACTGTTTAAAAATTGTTTAAATCAAATGTGGCCAAATTTTTTATTCTAAACATTTGTAAAATTCTCGGTCAAAAAATAATTTCACTGTATTTCCCGGCCTCATAAAATTTCCGGTTTGCTGGTCCAGAAGCCACCCTGAAACTATTCACATTTTTGAAAAACTATACATTTCAACAATTTTGTCATGTTCAAGTGGACATGTTTTCCAAATTTTCTCGTTTTAAAATTTTAAAGGCTTCTGTAAGTTAAGCAATAATAAAGCAGCTTTCAAAATCTTGTCTTTCAAATTGTGCTTTTCAAAATTTTAAAAATGTGGAAGTGAACATTTTTTCCGATTTCCAAATTAAGTTCGATTTTGAATATAGAAAATTGTCCAAATTCTGAAGCTTCTTCCAAACGTTTTTTTTAAATGTAAAACTTTGCATTTAAGTGCTTCAAAATACGTTAATTTTCACAAATAAAAGCACTTTTCAATTTTGGTAGACTTTCAGCATTTAAACGCTTTCAAATTTTAAATAATTTCAGAATCCCAGCATTTCAAAATTGTATACACTTCTAAATTTAAAAGCTATTTCGAAACAGTGCATCTGTAAATGTTGAATGATTTCAAAACTATTCATATTTTTAAAAACCTATACATTTTTGAAATTTTGTCACATTCAAATTGTCATAAGTTCCAAATTTTCTCGGTTAAAAATTTTGAAAGCTTCCGTAAGTTAAGCAATAATAAAGCAGCGCTTTTGAAATGTGTAAGTTTTTAATTTAAATGACTTTAAATTAAAACCTTGAAGTTCTTGCACTCGACTTTTCTTTACAGAATACTTTTTTCTGATGATTTATAAGTATTTTATATTCAAAACGAAAATAAAGTATCTACCTCTTTTTGAAATAGATACAATTCAAATTTAGGAATTTTTTTTGCATGTTTCAAATTGGATTGAAGTTAACGCAAAAGGGTTTGTAGCTCTCGTTTTTCTTCTGAAATCATTTCAATGATGCTTCATGATTATTTTGAAACAAAAAAGAAAAAAAATCGCTGGAGGGTTTGTTAAATCAACTTAATTTTTCAATTTTATATTCAGGTTATTATGTACATTTTCTTAATAATAACTTCAAAGCCTTTGTAGTTTAAACTCTGTAGTTTGGCATAAAAAAAAGTATTTGAACGTTAAACATCTTTCGAAATCAGGGACTCATTAAAATTCGCCTCCACATAAATTAAAGAGCATTACATTTTTCATATAAACAAAAAAAAGAATGATTGATCTCATCTAGTAAATTTTAATGTGGCTTGGATGTTCAAATATACTTTTAGATAATTTTTTCTATGCCAAATTACAGAGTTTGAGCTACAAAAGCAACGCTCCCCCAACGATTTTTTTTCTTTTTGTTCCCAAAATAATCGTGAGGCATCACTGTGCCTTTTATGGATATTTGAGCAGAGCAGAAAATGATTTTTTGTCATTAAGGTTATTAAAGCGTTTTTCTACTCACATTTTCTTTATTGTTTATCAACTGTGTGTCTTATCAAAGTGTTTGTATAACAAGAAACCGTTTTTTGTCATTAAGGTTATTAAAGCGTTTTTGCACTAGACTTTTCACTGTGTTTGAAAACTTTTTAAATTTTTTAAACGTTTTAAATATTTAAAAAAATACCTATTTAAATAACTAAAGTTCAATTCTATTTAAAAAAATATATATATTTAACAAGAAAAACCCCTGCAGAATGGGGAGTTAATATATTGAAGAAGTATTTTGCAAAATTTTAATTTAATTCCCTGTTGGAGGCAGTTGGAAGTGATACTAAAAGAAATTATACTGAAAAAAACTTTTTAAATATTTTTTTTATAGTAAAGTCTCCCTAAGATTTTAAATTTGCATTTGCACTACTCATAAATCATCAGAAAGATGCTTTCTGGAAATATACATGAGTCTTAAAATGGCCAAATTTTCAGAACTCGGTCGCTTTATAATTTTTATTGGTTTCAAACGAAGCAAAATTAAAATTTTGAAGGCTTTTGTAACGTAAGCAATTGTAAATTTGCAGTGCTTTTAAAATGTAATGTTTTGTGTTAACAATTTACAACACTTTATATTAAATTTTGAAAACCATCGAAACTAGAGTGCATCTAAATTTTCGGTGATTTTAAATTTGGAAGATTTTTCGAACTCGTTTCTACAACTCTTTATAATCTAGCAGTTCTTAATTTCGAAGGCTTACAAAATTTAAAATTAAACTGCTTTCCAATTCCGAGTGCTTTTCCAATTAGGTTCCGAAAGGTTAACAACAATTTTAGTATGTTTAAGAAAAACTTTATCAATTCGATCAATTTGAAATTCTTTCAAAATTTCTGGTGCTTCTAATATAAAAAGCCTCAGTTTGTCAACGGATATACTTTCTTACAGTATATTCAAAATTAAAAACCTTCCACAATTCGCTTGCACGTAAATTGAAAAAGCTTTCGGAATTCTCAACCACAAACAAATATTCTACTGAATAAAAGGACAAGACATGATTAATGAGAAAAATCTTATTCTAAAGGATAAAAGATCACAACAACTCTACTTTTGGACTTCCGGTACGACTCTTATGCAAAGATTAAGCGGCAAACATCGCAAAAACCCGGCCACCATACGGTACTGACAAAGTTTATGCGGCGCTTACTCTAAATACATACCTGATCCTACTTGAAGTCCAAGCACTTTTTTGGGTATCTCTACACACGTCTGATACGAATTAGGAATGTTTAAACTACATAATAAGTACCGTTTGTTGCTGATTCTGCCTTGCTTTGTTTTCAGTCTTTTCCTCTGTATCGTCGTCCGTCAGGAATTCCCTCTTGGGATAAGGAATGGGACATCCGGCGAAAATACTGAAATCATTCCAATTATTAATTAGGGGCCTTCCATAAACTACGTTACCAAATTTGGACTATTTTGCCCCCCCCCCCCCCTCCAATTTTTTCAACAACAAGAAACGAATTTTTAACCGAATAACTGAATCCTCAATAACATAGGATTTCATCAAAGATTACTTTTACACCTAAAAGCACGAATTCTCAACAAAAAAAGTTTATTTTCTACCAAATAGTTAAATTTTTAAATAGTTTTCATTTTTAACGAAGCATTTTCAACCAAGAAGATTTAATTTATACCACAAGAGACAAATTTCCAACAAAATAATTGAACTTTTAAACAAGCAGTAAAATTATTAGAAGACAGTTGAATTTTCAACAAAAAAGTTAATTTTCAATCAAGAAAATTAATGTTTTACCAAAAAATATGAATTCTGAATGAAAAAGGTTATAGTTGATATTTCAATCAAACGAGATTTTAATTTTGAATCAAAAAGAAAGAAAGATGACTTTTCTACCATAAAGGGTGCAATTTCAATCTGAACGGACGAATTTTCAACAAAATAGTTCAACTCTTCAAAAAGTAGTAAAATTATTAATCCAAAAAACCTAAATTTTGTAGAAGACAGTTGAATTTCAACAAAAAAGTTAATTTTCCACCCAAAAGATTCATGTTTTACCTAAAAAAATGAATTCTGAACGAAAAATATTATAGTTGACATTTCAATCAAATAGGATTTTAATTTTAAATCACGCAGAAAGTAAGATGAATTTTCTGCCATAAAGGGTGCATTTTGAATCTAGATGGACGAATTTTCAACAGAACAGTTGAATTTTCGACCAAAAAAGTTGAATTTTTAAATAAACTGCTGAATTTTTAACCCACAAAGCTGAAGTTTCGACCAATAAAATTAAGTTTCTACAAAAAAAAAACAACCAATTGTCAACAGAAGAGTTAAGTTTTCAAGCTAAAAAGTACGTTTTATAAAGCAGTTGACTTGTATATCGGAAAAATGAATTTTCAACAAGAAAGTTAATTTTCCACACAAAAAAATGAATTTTCATCAAAAAAGATCACTTTCTCAACCAAAAACACGTATTTTGAAAAAAAAAAAAAATTTTCTACCAAACAGTTAACCTTTTTGATAAATAGTTTGATTTTTAACCCAGTATTTTCAACCAAGAAGATTAACTTTCTACCACAAGAGATGCATTTTTTAACGAAATACTGGAACTTTTAAGCAAGTAGTAAAATTATTAAACCAAAAAGATGAATTTTTTACAAGACAGTTGAATTTTCAACAATAAAATTAATTTCCAATCAAGGCGATTCATTTTCTACCAACAAGAAAAATGAATTCTGAAGGAAAAATTTAATAGTTGATATTTCACCTAAATAAGAATTTAAATTTAAATGAAGATGAAAGAAAGATGACTTTTCTACCATAAAGGTTGCATTTTCGAACTAAAAGGACGAATCTTCCACAGAATAGTTGAATTTTCGGCCAAAAAAGATGACTTTAATAAAATAGTTCCTATCAAAAAACACGAATTTTCAACTGAAGAGTTCAGTTTTTAAGCTATAAAGTACAACTTTTTTAAAAACTTACTTAAAAACTTACTTTTTCAAAAAGTAAAAAAAAGGTTACTTTCATACCCCAACATATGAATTTTCAAAAACAAAGTTTCAACTAAAAAAGATCAGTTTTCAACCAAAAATGGAAAAGATGAATTTTTAGTTTAAAAAAATTCATTTTCAAAAAAAAGAAAAACAAATTTTCAACCAGTTAAATTCAATTCAAAAAACGCAATTAAAACAAAATAATTGAATCTTCAACCAAAGACAAATTTTTAACAAAATAAATTAATTTTGTACAAAACAGTTGAAGTTTCAAACTAAAAATATGAATTTTTAACAAAAAAAGTAAAATTTCAACGAAATAGTTTAATTTTCGACACAATTGTTGAATTTTCAACCCGAAATTATGAATTTTAAACAAAAAAGTTAATTTTCTAGTGAACAGCTTAATTTTCTACATAATTGTTGATTTTTCCAGCCAAAAAGACGAATTTTCTACAAAACAGCTAAATTTTCAACCCGAAAATATGAATTTTTAACGAAACATGTAGTAGTTGATATTTCATCAAAAATGATTTTAATTTGAAATCAAAAACAGTCGAATTAAATCAAAAGTAAAATTTTCAGCGAAATAGTTGAATTTTCAAACAAAACAGAATATTTTTCAACCAAACAGTTGCATTTTTAACCCAAAAGGATAAAATTTCAACCAAAAAGGACAAATTTTCAACAAAATACATACATTTTCAACCAAATAGTTAAATTTTCATCTAGAAAGATCGATTTGCAATTAAAAAGATCAATTTTTTAACAAAAAATGGAATAGTTACACTTTCAGTTGAAAAGATTATTTCTCAACCAATTAAATAGAATTTTAAACCTAATAGATGAATTTACAACTTAAATGATGAATCTTCATAAAAAATATTCGATTCTTAACAATGTAATTGAACTTTCAACCAAAAAAGATGAATTCCCAACGAAAAATTTAATAGTTGATATTTTAACGAAGAAAAATTTTAATAAAAAGCAGTGTTGAATTCAAATATAAATACGAATCTTCAACAAATAAATTAAATTTTCCAACATACATCAATTTTCAACTAAAATGATGGATCTTAAAAAATAGTTGATTTTTAACAAAAGAGTTTAACATTCAACTAAATAGTTGAATTTTCAACAAAATAGTTAAATTTTCAACTAAAAAAGAAACAAATTTTCAACGAAATAGTTGAATTTTTGACCAAAGCAGATGACTTTTTAATAAAATAGTTACATTTTCAACAAAGTGGTTACATTTTCAACCAAATAGAATTTTAAACTAGAAAATACAATTTTTCAACTAAAAATATCAATTTTCTACCAAAAATGGAATAGTTACATTGTTAGTTAAACAAATTAATTATCTACAAAAAGAAAGCATTTTCAACCAAATAGTTGATCTTTCAACTAGAAAAGATAATTTTTCGATTGAAAGTTCGATTCAGCCAAAGATGGTACAGTAACGTTTTTAGTGAAAAAATGCATTCCCACCGAAAAAAATAAAATTTTAACCAAATAATTGAATTTTCCACCAGAAAATATAATTTTCCAATTACGAATATACATTTTCAATCAAAAATAAAATAGTTACATTTTTAGATTGAAAAAAATATTTCTCAAAAAAACGAATTTTCAACCAAATAGTTGAATTTCCAAGTAGAAAAGACAATTTGTTAATTAGAAATATAAATTTTCAACCATAAATGTAGTTACATTTTTAGTCTTTTTACGCCCGATCATGCATTCATACAATTTTTCATCATATAGATAATCGAAAATTCGCTTTGAGATGCCTGTGAAGCGGGTCGACAATCGAATTTTCAACCCTAGGGGAAGAAAGCGACAGATTAATGTAAATGACGGAAATGGTCATGCAATATAAAGATGAGTTACTAAACCAAATTAGTAAGGATTTTCATCGGAAATCAGTGAAATTTCACTGATTTCATTTGAGAGAGAGTAAACTTGGTTAAAATTTATCATTAGAAAACGCACTAAACATTATCTAAGTGCGTATAACAGTGCTTTAACTGCCCCCTCCCGAAATAATTCTCAACCAGAAAAAAATGAATGTTCAATAAAAGCGATTCAAGCAAAAAATGAATTTTTAATAAATTAGTTCAACTTTCATTCAAATAATTGAATTTTTGACATAAACAGATAACTTTTATTGAAATAGTTGTATTTTCAACAAAATGATTGCATCTTTAACCAAATCGTAGAATTTTTAAATGGACCCCCCCCCTCCTCCTCCTCCTTCAAATTGGTAACGTAGTTTATGGACGGCAATTGCATGTCTAAAATTTGTTTGATACCATAAAACCCTAAAAAGGAAAAATAAAACTTTTTTCTCACTCCTGAGTTGGCAGTGGTTCCTCTAAAAAGTAAGCGTCTTGCATCGACTGTTCAGATGTGATTCTTTTATTAGGATCCATCGCCAATAGTCTTTGTAACTGAAAAATGTATGAAATTTTTACTCTAGAATTTTCTATATTTTTTTGTCTTGAATATAATTTTCTAAATAAGATGAAAAAAGCTTACCAGAGCAAATGCTTTACTGTCCGGTTTGATTTTATGCCGATCCATATATTTCGTGAGCGAACAATTCGCGTAACTGAAAAATAAATTTGAGTCTTTATGATTTGCTTTAGAATCCGATTTAAAAGTTGCGGGAACTTTAAAAATTGTACTCCTTTCAAATTCAGGGTTCTCCAATTCTGAATAATCTTTATTTTTAATTGGAGCGCTTTAAAAATGTGAATACTTTCCAAATTTCGAAATAATTTAAATCTCGAGGTCTTTCCTATTTCGAACGATTTCCAAATTCAGAATTATAGGGATGTAAAGCTCGTATTTTCAACATAAATTTCGCATAAATGTCGGAAATGTTGGGAATTACTGGAAATATCCAGACAATTACCAACACTATCAACTGTTTTCAACGGCGAATTTCAAATGGTTGAATATCTTGTTTTCGATTTTTAATGTCCACTAACCTGCCCTTTTCCCTGTGAACAATTAATACATTTATATAGTAAAACTCTTTATTGTTAAACCCTAAAATTTTTAGGGTAAATTTATAGGTTCAATATGCCAACAAAATTTTTAAAAATAAATCAAATACATCTGTAGTTTATGTTCACCGGGCTTCCTATCAACTTAAATATGAGCTGGGACGACTAAAAAATCCCGAAAAATAAAATTCCCGACACTGTGAAATTCCCGAATTAGAAAGTTACCGAATTATAAAATACTCGAATAATAAAATTCCCAATTTGAACAATTTAGAATTTTTATTTATAAAATTAATTAAATTACGATTGAAATTATATTTTGAATATTTTATAATTCGGCATTTTCTGTCGGGAATTTTCAAATTCGGTAATATTGTAAACTGATCGGGAATTTTACAATTTGGTAATTTTTTGATTCTGGAAATTTATTAATTGGGAACTTTATTATTCGGGAATGTTCAAATTCGGAACATTATTATTAGGGAATTTTCAAATTTGGTAATATTAAAAACTGTCGGGAATTTTAATATTTGAAAATTTTCTTATTTGGTAATATTATAAAATGTTCGGGAATTTTATTATCTAGGAATTTTCTAGTTTGGATATTTTATAATTCAGCAGTTTTCTGTCGGGAATTTTTAAATTCAGTAATATTGTAAACTGTTCGTGAATTTTACAATTCTGGAAATTTATTAATTGAGAATTTTATTATTCCAAAATTTTCAAATTAGGGAATTTCATTATTCGACAATTTTCAAATTCGGTGATATTATAAACTGTCGCGAATTTTATTATTCAGGAATTTTCCAATTCATTTATATTCCAATTCGGGAATTTTATCATTCGGGAATTTTATTATTCGAGAATTTTCAAATTCGGTAATTTTCCAATTAGGAAATTTTATTAATTGGGAATTTTATTATTCGGTGATCATCAAATTCGGTGATATTATAAACCGTCGGAATTTTATTATTCGGAAATTTTCCGATTCGCTAATATTATAAACTGTTGGGGGATTTTATTATTCGGGAATTTTCCAATTCGTTTAATATAACAAACTGTTCGGGAATTTTATTATTCAGGAATTTTCCAATTTGTTAATATTATAAAATGTTCGGAAATTTTATTATTCGGGAATTTTCCAATTCGTTAATATTATAAACTGTCGGGGAATTTTATTTT
>CAKNXH010001584.1:178246-204240 GCA_932178445.1 Andricus quercusramuli
ATTCGGGAATTTTACAGTGTCGGGAATTTTATTTTTCGGGATTTTTCAGTCGTCCCTAAGAGCTTTCATTTAAAGATTTTCATATACAAATGTTGATTTAACAGTTACATCCATTTAAAGTTATAAATAATTTTTGAAAATCGGGCCTTTCCATAACTGCGGAATTTGACATGCCTATTCGGGATCGAAAATAAATTCCAAAATAAAAAAATACTTACTTCGATCGTTTAAAATCTTTTAACAACGTCGGATGCTCAGGCATTTTCTTAATGTCCTCCCAATCCTTTTCCATCGGGAATCCCATTACATTAAATATCCTGAAATTGAAAAGCGTCACATTAATAAAAAATAAATAAAATTATATGCTTTTAAAAGTTTTAAGTTCTTTACCTATCCAGTTGGTCATGGTGATATGGATTGCTAGTTTTAATATCTTCTTGTCTACAGTGAAATATCGGTTCAGAGGTTAACAATTCAGCGAATATACAACCAATAGCCCAAATATCTGAGACAAAAGCAATCCACAATTGTAAGACATTTTTTAAAATCCTTAGCTTACTATTCAATTACTTATTTACAGGCCTCAGGCTCACTTGAAAAATTCAAGTGTCAATAGTAGCATACATTTTGAAAAATAGTATCCAAATAGAGTCATGATTTTTTTTAAATATTACATTCAAGGGGCTAACTATGTTTGAAATCTGGACAATATCAGGGTGTCTAGGTAAATCTTGGAACAAAGTTCCCTGACAATTCCAGGTTTTTTTCAGGTATCTCAATTTCGAGAGTTTATTATAAATAATGTTTTTCGTCAGTCCTTGTAAATATTTAAATGTATGAAAATATTACTATTCATATGTATAATGAAATACCTTTTTTTCATTTGTGAAACTAATTGTATTAAAGGATAAGTAATTTCTTAATGGTACAAGTTTCCAGGGGCTTAATTAATATGTTTAATTTAGAAAGCTTTGACCAATTATAATACAAGACATTCTTAAATATCTGATTAAATTTTTACTTCATCTTCATATACTTAAAATTCAGTACGTATTTGACATATTAATATTTTGAATAAAAGATATTTTCCAGTTTTTTCGATCCTGTGTGAGTACATGGAAAATAAAGAGATTTGTCGCGAAAATAGGAAAATATATTCTTTTAAGTGAAATTAATATGGGTAATATATTGAATTCAATTAAAAACGCTTCAAATATCAAATATTTCAAGTAAAAATATTGCATTTTTCAACAAAATAGATTAATTTTTAACCAAAATATGAATTTTCAACAAAATACATGAATTTTAAACCAAATTTTCAACTAAAAAAGATAAACTTTCAACTAAAAATGGAATAGTTAAACTTTTAGTTGAAACATTAATTTTCAATTGAAACAATGAATTTTTCATGATGAATCTTCAACTGGAATAGTTGAATTTTAAACCAAAAGGATGAATTTTGAACTAAAATGATGAATCTCAACTGGAATAGTTACATTTTCAAACAAAACGATTAATTTTCTACCAAAAAGACGATTTTTCAACAAAATACATGAATTTTCAACTAAAAAAGATACGTTTTCAACAAAAAAAGTACATAGTTAATTTTTCAGCAGGAAGAAAAATTTCACAAAAAAACGAATTTTCAACAAAATACCTACATTTTCAAATAAAATTATGAATCTTCAACCAAAAAATAAATTTTTAACAAAAGATTTTAACTTTCAACCTAATTGTTTAATTCTCAATCAAATAGATGGTTCTTGACACAAAAAGGTGAAATTTCAAACAAAAAAGATAAATTTTCCACCGAAAAAAAATGTCAAGATAGTTAAATTTTCAACTAAAGTTATGCCTTTTCAACTGAAATGATGAATTTTTAACTGCAATATTTGGATTTTAAACCAAAATGATGAATTTTCAACTAAATGAGGAAAATTTTCAACCAGAAATGACTTTTAAACTAATATGATGGAATATTCAACTCGATTAGTTCAATTATCAGTTAAAAAAGTTAATTTCGAACAAAAAAAAGACAAATTTTCAACTTAAATAGTTACCTTTACACCAAAAGAGATGAATTTAAAATTAAAATGACGAATCTTCAACCAACAAATAAATGTTTAATGAATGATTTTTAACATTCAACCAAATACTTGAATTTTCTCTAATAAAAGATAAATTCCAAACGAAAAACGTAATAGTTGATATTTCAACATAAAAAGATTTTCATTTTAGATAACAAAAGTGGAATTCAACCAAAAAAGACGGATTTTCAGTCAAGAAAGATTTTTCAGCAACAAGAGAAAAAAATAACATAAAAATTGTTGAATTTCCAAGAAAAATGATGAATTTTCAACCAACAAGATTAATTTTCTACAAAAAGGACGATTTTTCAACAAAATACATGTTTTTTAACTAAAAAAGATGCTTAATAATTTACACGTATAAAACGGAAAGTAGTAACACTTTTCAATTGAACAATGTTAAATCAAATGCAGTTAATTTGCAAAATTGAGAATTTTGAACTTTTATAAATTGTATAGTTCAAAGATTCACATTCAGTTCCAAATATATATTTCCACGTCATCATTTTCAATGCTCTAAATTAAAGAATCAATCAATGAATTTGAAAATTTAAAAAATTTTATTATTTGAAGCAATTTTAAGGTGGAAACATAAAAAATTAAACGATTAAATAATTTTTTTAAACGGAACACTTCTTAAGTTAGAAGTTCAATTACTTTTACATTAAATAGTTTAAAATCCTTAAAAAGCTTTAAAATTTTATTTCAAAATCGATCAATTCAAAATTTTGTTCTATCAAAATTTTTTAATTTTAAACGCTTCTAATTTTTAATCGTCTAAGTCTTCAAGACTGCACTTTAAATATATTTGAATGGAAAATTTTCAAATTACACATTTTAAACTGAATGATATAATAATTGAAAAAGATAACAATTCAACAATTATTTTAAAAACGGTTAAAATCGAACTTGGACAGAGTTTTCTTCTAAAACTTTGTGAAATTCCCGGTCAAAAATAAATTCAGAGCTACCCTGCGAAAATATTTGGATTTTTGTATTATGTTCTACTAATTGACTTCAAAAAATCCTTAGAAATCCCTAGAAGTCCCTTAAAAGTTAATTCCTATTTATTTTCTTACTAAAGTTCTCTAGAAATTCTTGGGAATCCCTAAAATCCCTTGAAATATTTGAAAAAATTTTTGGAATCTTGTAAAATACAATAAAATTATTCAAATTGTTCAAATAAACAGTTGCGTTTTCAAAAAAATTTTTAATTTTAACCAAGTAAGGTAGATGTCCCAGTAATCGGGACGGTCCCAGTAATCGTGAGTTTTGAGGTGTAAACGCCAGAATTAAGTATTTTCCGCATAAAAATACAATCCTAAAATATTTTTAAGTAAGGTTGAACAATGCTTGTTGTGGAAACCAAATTAGTTTTTTTATACAAATAGTGCACATGGGTAAAAAAAATTCATTTGTATTGCCGGTGGCGATGAATCACGAAACGTGGAAAATAGCTTAACATTTTGGTTAGGAAAGGCGTCTCTTTACTTAAGCTTTTACTATGTCAAGAAATTAGTTTATCGGGACGAAAATAATTTTTTTGTAATAAAAAATAATTTTTGTTTCATAAAATGAAGTAAAATCTTAATTTAGTACCTTCTCGTTCAAGAAATATCGGTCACGATTATAGGGACATTTCAAAAGCATAGTTGCTCGAGTAATCGTGACCTGTCACGAAGACTAGGACGACTCTGTCAAAATTTTATTTCCATAGTTAATTACAAATAATAATTTAATTAATTTCAAAAAGGTATGAAATGAAACCGGAGAACTGACTTATTACTGTGAGTAGTAATCGTAATATAAATTAGTGCTTGGAACTCAAAAAAGGTGATGTAAAATATTTGAATGAGTTTAGAGATTTCATTATCAATTTTTGAGTTTATTATCATTCTTCGGCGAAGTTAATATTTATTGAGTAATTTTTCATTAGATAACATTAATCTATACTGCATTATATAAAGAAAAATGTGTAATAGATATATAATTATTGATAGTTTTAATATTGTGACAACGTAAACAGAAAATAACCTCATTTTTTTAGCCACTGCATTTGATCAAATTTCGTGTGCTACATCTAGTTACTTAGAATGTTAATGATTTTTAATTATAATATTCAGTATTATAAAAGAATTTCAGCATTTTCGTTATTACTTATCGTGATAAAAATTCTAATAAATATTTATCTCGACTTATTTTTGTGACCACTTTATTTCTTATGAATAACATATTAATTTTGTTCGATAATATTTTTAACTGAAACAAAAACTAAACATTTTAAAAGAAAATTCATTTTCATTTTGATTAATTTTCATAGAGTCCATCAGACTTATTAGAACTATCAGAAGATTCGATTTTGAGGTTGTTTCGACGGCTTTCATCACAGAGGTCTCAATCAATATAAAATTAACAATACATCTTTTATTTCATTAGAGTATAGTAAAGAAACAAAAATACACTTAAAATACACCTCCAAATTGCTAAAAACTGATTTCAAGAAAGCTTAACCTTTTTCACGAAGACTGGGACAACGACTCACGATTACTAGTACATGACAGATTTGGAAATCACGATAACTGGGACATCGGTGCTTTTTGACTTTTAGTTGTTTATAAATAAAAAGTAATATTAAATATAATGTAAGAACAATTTTTATAATATTCTAGGATGTGTAATGCTCCAATCAGTACCAATCATTTTTCAAATAATCCTACAAAAACAATTTTCTAAATATTTGAAGTCGATGAAATCTCTTATGGTCACGATTACTGGGACGTTTACCTTAGTAGAATTTTAAGCCAAAAGAAATGAATTCGTTACAAAAAATATAATAGTAGACTTTTCAAGCAAAAAGAATGAACTTTTAACCAAAGGTAGTTAGTTGGGTTTTCTTTTTCGTACTAGTAATTAACTTCATAAAATCAGTAGAAATCCCTAAATGTCCTTTAAAATTCAATTCCACCTTATTTACTCACTGAACTTCTCAATAAATTATCTGAAATTCCCTGAAAAACTTTGAAATCCTTTAATACTCTGAAAGTTTCTTGAAATTTTCCAAACCTTTAAACATTTCTTGGAGTTTTGTAAAATACCCTAAAATTGTTCAAATTGCTCAAATAAATAGTTGAATTTTCAATCAAAAAAAAATTAATGTTCAATCAAAACAGAAACAAATTTTCAACTAAACAGTTAAATTAACTTCATAAAATCAGTAGAAATCCCTAAAAGTCCCTTGAAATTTAATTCCACTCTATTTACTCACTAAAAATATCTATCAATTCTTGAAAATTCCCGAAAACACCCTAAAATTGTTCAGAATCTTCGAAATCCATAAAAAATGTTAAAATCTTTAAAGTGGAGATGGGAGATCCTGTAAAATAGCATACAAAATAGTGCCAAAAAGTGTCAATAGTCTAGTGAGTCCGAGGCCTGTATTAATGATAATTTCATGGTAATTACCTATGGCTTTTGTGTAATGCCTCGCACCAAGCAATAGTTCTGGTGCTCTATACCAAAAAGTTACCACAACGGGATCTAAATCGGCAAGAGGTTTTAAGGGAGCATTGAATAATCTAGCAAACCCCATATCTGCTATTTTCACTCGTCCCCTTTCATTTCCTTCTCCCATTACCAATATATTCGCTGGTTTCTAAAAGCCAAATCAATTTGGAAATACAGTTTTTAATTTCTGTAAATTTCAAGTTTGAAAATTTCATATTTTTCAAATAAGAGTTTGCAAATTTAGAAGCCAAATTGCAGCTCTTCCAAATTTCGGTGAACACTCAAAATTTCAATCCGTTTTAACGCTTATTAGTAATAAATAATATAAATCTTCTACTTACTAAACAGTTTCATTATTAGCTATACTTAAGATGATCAGTTTTTAAACATAATATATAATGAAATTAATATAATTACCAGGTCCCTGTGGAGAACCCAATTGGAATGCAGATAATGAATACCATCTAAAATTTGATACAATAAAGATTTGACCATGCCTTTCGGCACAAGAACCGTTTTCTTATTTGCTTTCGCCGCCCTGTGGAATTTGATAATATGCTGAAAGTAAATAAATAATATTAATTATCAATCTTTCTATATTTCACAATTTAAAACTTGCAGGTCTCGGACTCACTTCAGAAATCAAAAATAGTGTAAATAGTGTCACAAATTGGAGAAAATAATGTCATAAAATTTTTCAAGTATTAAACTTATGTGTAGCCCGAAGTCAAAAGTATGCAATGAAAAATTTAATTTACTTTTTAAGAGAAATAACCAGTTCTGTAACCAAACATTTTAAAAGTATTTGAAGCGAAATTCAATGCTTATTCAAAATGCTATTCTTTAGCCTATATAATATCAAAATTTCTATTTATTTATCGAAGGATTCAAAGCCTTTTTCCTATTTCCCTCTATTTCTCGTTTTTCCACTGAAATGCAAACCGAATTAATAGAACTCAATAATAAAATCTAATTATTTATGGTTGAAATTTAATTCTTTTCGGTTAAGAAATCTACTATTAAATTTTTGGTTAAGAATTCATCTTTTTCAGTTAAAAATGTTATTATTGGGTTCAAAATTGAATTATTTTGTTAAAAATTCGTCTTTCTGGCTTGACAATTCAACAATTTCATTGGCATTTTTTTCTTTCTTGATTAAAACTTTTGTTGTTAAAAATTAATCTGTTTTGTTGAACATCAATCTTTTCCATTAAAAAATGTATCTCTTTCTGTAAAAATTTCACCTTTTTGGTTAAAAATGCAAGTGTCTGGTTGAAAATTAATCTCTTTCGGTCGTAAATTAACTTTTTTGTTAGAAATTTAACAATTTGTTAGAAAATTGAACTATTCGGTAGAAAATTTATGTATCTTGTTGAAAATTCGACTTTTTTGGTAGAGAATCAATGATTTTGTTGAAAATTCAACTATTTAGTTGGAAATTAATCTGTTATAGTTGGTGATTCAAGTATTTTGTTAAAATTTCGTTTTTGTTGGTTAAATCCAACTGTTTTTAATTTTTAATTAGAATCTATTTTTGTTGAAATATTAACTATTAAAAAAACTGTTACTACTTTCTTAAAGTTCACTTTTTGGTTGAAGATAGATAATTCTAGTTGAAAATTAGCTGTTGTTGTGGTTACAACTTAATTTTTTTACATGAAAATTTAATTATTTTGTTGAAAATTCATATTCTCGCGTTGAAAATTCAACTCTTTTGTTGAAAATTCGTAATTTTGGCTTGGAACTTCAATAATATTGTTCAACGTTAATTCGTTTTGTTTAAAAATTCATCTCTTTCTGTAGAAATTTCACCTTCTTGGTAAAAAATGCAAGTGTCTGGTTAAAAATTAATCTGTTTTGGTCGAAAATGCACTTTTTTGTTGAAAATTAAAAAATTTGGTAGAAAATTGAATTATTTGGTGGAACATTTATGTATTTTATTGTCAATTCGTCTTTTTTAGTGGAGATTAATTTTATTCTGTTTAGAAAGACAACTGTTTGGTTGACAATTATTTCGTTATAGTTGAGGATTCAAGTCTTCTGTTAAAAAATAGTTTTTGTTGGTTGAAACCAACAGTTTTTTTAAAAATTAAAATCTATTTTTGTTGCAATATCGACTATTAAAACTATTTATTCTTTCTTAAAAGTTTTTTTTTGTTGAAGATGCATAATCATAGTTGAAAATTAACTTTTTTGTTGAAAATTCAATTATCTGGTACAAAATTAAATTGTTTTGTAAAAAATTAGTTTTTTATTAAAAATAAAATATAGTAAAAAATGTGTCTATTTTGTTGATAATCGATCTTTTTGGATGAAAATTTAACTACTTGGTTGAAAATTCAACTGTTTTGTAGAAAACTCATCTTTTCGGTTAAAACTATAATTGTTTGGTTGAAAATTAATCTTGAGGATTCAACTATTTTGTAGAAATTCGTCCTTTTTGGGTTCACTTCAATTGTTTTTTATTTCAAATGAAAATATTTTTTTGATCAAAATATCAAGTATACCGTTTTTGTTGAGAAATCATTTTTGTTGTTGTTGAAAATTTAAGTTATTGGTTGAAAGTTGAATTACTTTATTAATTCACAAGAAACATATTATTTTAGTCAATTAGCGAAGAACTTCAAAAATATTTTCAAGGAAAAGTAAAGAAATATTGATATTAAATGTTATCCTTCAAAAAAGTGTAAGACATTGTCAATAGTGTGGTACGTCCGAGGCCTGAAATTGTACATTTATTTCATCAGTATCTCATTTCTTGATAATGTAGATAGACGACTAATTTCATACCCATAAATCATGTTCCGCAAAGTCAAAAAGTAACCAGACTTTTCTGTCTGTATGCGAGAGAAACACACGGATGAGAGTTATCACATTAACGTGTTTTAATTCCCTGAGTAACTGTAAAACATATCAATACATTGTAACCGAATTATTCATTTATTATATAAATTAATCAATTTGTCTCATAATTTCAATTTGAATAATGAAATACTATATTAATGGAATTTCAAACCTACCTAAATTAATTATTGTTGTAACATTAATACCAGAAAATATATCATTATTGAAAAGTAAACTCTTTTCATTATTTTTAATACTTACAGCTATTTCGCGACAGGCAGACATAGAAAGTCCCGTGCCTTCAATTTGTTTTAATCCGAAATCCTTAGTATCTGGGCGAGATTTCAGTTCACTGTCTGGAACACTGAAGAATGTATAGATTTATGTATGAATCATTATTCAAATATATATTGCAAATTGCAAAACTTCACTTTTGTATTTGAAAGATAGAAATGTTGAGACATTCAAATTGTGCATTTGTTTATTTACTTATTTATTTCGAAGTCAACAGAATTTAGGCCTTTATTAAATGCAAAAATTCTTAATCTAATCTAAAGTAAAATGGTGAACAGTTAATTAAGAGAAAATTGTTTGAACATTGGCAATTGTTTATAATAAATAGTATTAAATTAAAAATACAGAAGCAGTAAAAAATCTTTGTGTAATAAATAAATAAATAAACATATATCACATACCATTATGAATTGAATAAATAAGTTTATTTTATTTTGAAAATGCAAAGGGTAACAAATTCAGGTTAAATTTTATGAGACTTCAAAACAACTCCATTTAAATTCAAACGAATTCAAATGAGTTGGAAAATTTGTTTAAAATCAGAGAAATACCATTGATTTCTGTAAAATTGGAATGAATTTGGAGAAACTTAAGCTAAACGAGAAGAATTCGATGCAATTCATCAAAATTCAAGATGAATTATAAAAAATTCAAATGAAAAATATTTAAAAAAACTTCATTGAATTCCGTAACTTTGAAATGAGCTTAGAAAAATTCAAGAGAATTCCAAAGAATTTGATAAAATACCAACAAATTCACGGTGAATTAAAAAAAACTTCAGCATCAATGGAATAAAAACGTTTAAACATTTTTTTTAATCCAGTGAATTAAGTAGAATTGAGTTAATTTAGAAGAATTCAAGTGAATTAAAAAAATACAAGAGAATTTAAAGAATTTAAAAGAATATGATGAAATACCTAAGGATTTAAGTTAAGTCTTAAAGACTTCAAGATAAATTAAACAAAAACTTGTAAAAATCCATTGAATTTAGTAAAATTTAATCAATTTAGAAGACTTAAAAAGGATCAAAAAGAATTCACGATAAATTAATAAGAATTCAGGGCGGATTCCAAATAAATTGCAAAAAACATTTGAAAATCTCTTGAAACCTTTGAAACCCTACGAAATCCCTCACTTCTTGCGAATAAATTCTTCAATACCGATTCAAATGTCATAAAATCCCGTAAAATTACATGAAATCTGGTGATACCACATAAAATCAATGAAATCCTCGGAAATCTTATAAAGTCCCATAGAATATTTTAAAATATCATATGACTCGCATTATTTGATTCAAAATTGGAATTTTCGATATTTTCCGTAGAATTTTCGATGATTAAAACCAAAATGAGTCTTAAGGAAAAATTGTTGTATATACCTTGTAATCCCCCCTTACGAAAACATATTATAGGGAATTCAGTATGATTTTCCGATAATGAATGATCATTTTTTGCACAATTTTTTGTGCAAAAACAACAACAACAAATCATTATAAGAAAATAAGTATAGAATTTAAGAATGTTAAAATATTGAAAGAGTTGATGCCAAAAATCGAGAAAGTACAAACGTATGAGTTTTTATTTATTCAATGTAGGATTTCGACAAATTTTAGGAATTTCGATGGATTTTAATGGATTTGGTCAGATTTCGTAAAAATTTCACGACATTTTAAAGATTTTTAAACATATCAGGAGGTTTTAAGGAATCCCAAAGGATTTCAACAAATTTAGAGGGGCTTCCACTGATTTGAAGGATTTTAAAAGAATTTTAAGTTTCGAAATATTTTAATAACTTTAAAAAGATTTCATCGATTATCAAGAGGTGTAAAATGTTTCCAATGATTTTAAGGAATTTCGACGGAGTTTAGAAGGTTTTAAGGATTTCCAGGCATTTATGGGGATTTTGAGGGATTCTAAAGGGTTTCAAAAGATTTACAAAATTGCAAGGAACTTCCAAGAATTTTGTAGGATTTCCAAAGCTTTCATGATATTCCTATTGAACTTTGGAAAACGGAATAAATTAAATTAAATTTGAACGGATTTCTAGTTATTTTAAAATTTTTAAGGCATTTTAAGGAATTTCAAGAAATTTCATAAGATTTGAAGAAATTTCAGGACTTTAGGAAGATTTCTAGGAATTTAAAAGCTTTATAAGGATTTAAACCGTTTTTTAAGAGAGTTTTAATGAATAAGTTGAACTTAGTTTGAATTGCAGAGAATTTTCATGGATTCTCAAGGATTTTAAGGGATATAGAAACTTTCCAGGGATTTCAAAGAATTTTAAGAATGTACAAAGATTTCAAAGGATTTCTAGAAAACTTTGGAAAATATATGAAATTTCATTGAATTTTGTTGTTGTTGAGCATTAATTTTATTTCCTGAAAATGTAGCTATTCCAATTTTGGTTAAAATTTGATATTTTAAATTGAAAATTCATCTTTACTTATTTTAGTTAAATATTGAACTATTTGATTGTAAATGAACTTTTTCGTGGAAAATTCATATTTTCGGGTAAAAAATTCAAATGTTTTGTAGAAAATTCATATTTTCGCGTTGAAAATTCAAACTTTTTGTAGAAAATTCGTCTTTCTGGGTAGACATTTTTTTTGTGTTTTTGAAAATTCATCATTTTGCTTGAAGATTCAACTGTTTTGTCTAGAACTATCCTTTTTCAGCTGAATTCAACGAATGGAAAATTCTTTTTTTGTTTTATTTTTTACGATTAGTTTTTTAAACTGAAGATTTAAAGCTTCCATTTTTGGTTGAAAATATATATTTTTTAGTTCGAAATTCAACTTTTTCGATTAAAATTCATTTTTTTTTATTAAAGATGCAACATTTCAGATGAAAATTTATCCCTTCGTTTGAAAATTCAACTATTTTTTTGAAAATTCTTTTTTTATGGTTGAGAATTAATTTTTTCCACTGAAAATTTAACTAATTAATTTTTTATTCAAAATTGACATTTTAAATTGAAAATTCATCTTTTCTGGTTTAAAGATGAACTACTCCGTAAAAAATGCATTTTTCTGGTTGGAGGTTCATTATTTCACTTATAGATTGAAATGCTTGGTTGTAAATTCATTTTTTTTTTTTTTTTTTTTTTTAAATTGAAATTACATTCAAGGGATTTTAAGGGATTCTGAAGGATTTTAAAATATATAGAAATTTTTCAGGGATTTCAAATAATTTTTAGAATGTCCAAAGATTTCGAAGGATTTCTAGAAAACTATGGAAAATATATTAAAGTTCAAACGATTCTTAGCGATTCCACAGAGCTTGAGGGATTTTAAGGGATTTCACAAGATATAAAGGATTTTATTGAATCACCAAGGACTTTAAAGATTTCTAGGGATTGTAAAGTTTCTTCTAGAGAATTTTAGTGAATAAATTGAATTCAATTTATATTCAAGGGATTTCACATAATTTATACTTTACGGAATAAATTAAAATTTATTTCAAGGGATTTCTACGGATTTCAACAATTCAAGAACAGAACATTCAGCCCCCCCCCCTGCAAACCCCCCCGGTCAGTGGAGGTAACGTTAACATTTGGTGCGTTTCCTGATGATAAATTTTAAAGAATTCTTCTTTTTTCCTCTGTTTTGAAACACATTTCCTTTCTCCCTTTTTACTCGGGGTCTCGTTTAAATTCGAACTGAATTAATAGAACCCAACAAGAAAAATTAACTTCTTTTAGTTGAAAAATCTACTATTATATTTTTGGCTCGAAATTAAGATCGTTTGGTTAAAAATTCTAATATCTGGTTTAAAGTTTTGTTAATTTGTTGAGAATGCAACTGTTATGTTAAAAAGTCATATTTTTTTGTTCAGAAATTCAGCTACTTTGCTAAAAGTAAAGCTAATTTGTCCAAAATGTATTTTTTTGGGCTAAGGATTCATTTACTTGATTGAACAGTTAACTGTCTCATTTTTAGAAAATTAATCTTCTGAAAAAATCATCTTTTGGGTTGAACTATTTTGTTGAAAAGTAGTTTTTTTTGTTGAGAATTCATTTTTTTTTACTAACAATGTAACTATTCCATTTTTGATTGAAAAATGATATTTTTTATCGAAAATTGATCTTTTCTATATGAAAATTTATGTATTTTGTTAAAAATTCATCTCTTTTGGTCAAAAATTAAACTATTTTTATGAAAATTTTCCTGTTTTGGTAGAAAATGTAACCTTTTTGTAAATAATTCGTCTTTTTGGCTTAAAAAATCAACCATTTTGTTTTCATGTTTTTGGTTGAAAAATGAACTATTCGGTTAAAAATTCATCTTTTTTAGTTAAAAATTCAACTGCTTTTTGAACTAGTTAGTTGAGAATTCATGTTTTTTTGACCTCCTTGGCTGAAATTTTAACTCTTTCATTTTTAGAAAATTATTCTTCTGGGTTGAAAAATTATCTTTTGGGATGAATCTTTTGATTAGAATTCATTTTTTAAAGAATAATCATTTTAGTTGAAAATCCATATCTTATGTTGAAAATGTAACTGTTTTGTTAAAAATTATGTTTGATAATTAATATTTTTAAGTAAAAATGTACATTTTCCATTCTTGGTTAAGAGATAATATGTATTTTTATTGAAAACTGATCTTTTCAACTTGAAAATTCATGTTTTGTTAAAAATTCGTTATTTTTTTTGTCAAAAATACATTTGGATGAAAATACATCCTATTTGGTTAAAAATGCAAAAGTTTGGTCTAAATTAATTTGGTTTGGTTAAGGATTTAACAATTTGGTGGAAAATGAATTTTTTTTGTTGTAGATTCTTTTTCTTTTTGCATAAATTTAACTGTTTGTTCAGGAAATAAACTATTCAGTAGAAGATGAACTTTAAAAAAAAATCATATTTACGGGTTGAAAATTCAACCCTTTTGTAGATAATTCATCTTTTTGGTTTTAAAATTCAAAAATTTCGTTGAAAATTAATGTGCTTTGTTGAAAATTTTTGTTTTTTGGTAGAACATTAATCTTCTTGCTGGAAAATTAATTTATTGTGCTGAAAATCTAACCATTTGTTCAAAAATTCGTCTTTTTTTAGTTTCAAATTCAGCTAATTGGTTGAAACTTGAACTAGTTTGTTACAAATTCATATTTTTTAAAGAAAATTTAACTCTTCTATTTTGAGAAAATTATTCTTCTGGGTTAAAACACAACGTTGGAAACTTTTCGGGTTACGTTACGTAGTAAATCTACGTATTTTTTTGTGAATTGAATGCAGATAATTTAAATTGCAAAAGGCTTGTGATTTCACAACCAGCTGTCCATCGTAATTCAACGTGTTTCGGTGAAATTTTATTGATATACTCAGTTCAAACTCAAAATTTTATAATAAATGAAAACAATAAAAAAATCCCAGGAATGTGTTATCTATGACATAAATTGTTTTCTTTGTAATGATTAATAATTTTCGTTTACAAAAAAATTAGGAATTGGAATCATGATGGAAGAAATAAATTTTATCTTCAACACTTTCAAGAACGAAATTTGTATTGGAGATAAATATCGCAAGTTGCGCTCATATTTCGTGAACAACTGAAAAAATATATAACATAACAGGAAAAGAACGGTAAAAACGTTGATTTGCACCCGAATTCTGCTTTTTTGAAATCACAATTTTTGTACGTCCAGTGCACAAATTGGAAATCACAAAGTCAAAGATATAAAGCATCATGTTGTCAAATGACAGTGCACTTGTTAAATTGAATTCCATTTCGTGATTTTACAATCTACAGATAAATTTATAGGTCATTGTTATTTTGCCACGTTTAAGGTGACCCGAATAGTTTCTAACGTTCAACGTAGTAATTGCACCGAAAACTGTAATATTAACAATCCCATATTTTATCACACTGATTCAGGAAGTTAAATTACATATGAAATTGTACTTAGAAATTCCATTTGTAATTTTATCACGTGAAACACAGTAAATTTGATCAATTACGCCAAGTTAAATAATAACTGATCGGTCTTTTTATTTTCACTTTTTTTTACAGTGTATGGATGACCCCTAATCCATGGAATCGTATACAATCTCATATAATCCTTGCAATCTTTTGCAATTAAACCCTCGTAAATTAAAGATTCATTTCAAAAATAAATTTTCATCAATTATCAAACATCTTGTTCTTGCTTTTCTTTTATTTTAGAAATATTGTACTATGAAATACAAAAATTTTGTATTTATATTATTTTTTATATTTTGATTTGAAAATTGCGTAAGACCAAACTCAACTACAGCAGAGAATGCAGAATTTATTTCCCTTACTCCAAAATCTGAATAATTCACTTTAAATTTTCCTTACTAATGGATTCCGATAAAAAAGGTTTTGAGATCTCAATACTCATCAGGACACTCTCCGATAAAAATTCCTTTAAAGAAAGACTAGAAGCAGAAAAATGCCGGTTACAAAAATGGGAAAATGGAACAGATTTTAAGTTGTGGCAAAGCAGAAAAGGAAGAAGTCTCGAGTCACGATCGAATGCCCATCCCCAAATCGAAAAGCTCGCCTTCAGAACCCATTTTTTTCATATTCTGAAGAGCGAAAATCGAAGATACTTGAGAATGAATAGTAGCGAAGATTAAATACAATAGTAATAGTTACTCCAGGATTGGAAAATCGAGGAAAAATTGATCATGAAAAAGCGGATAGAAAACTAACCCTTCTTTCCTCCGAGCCTTGTAGACATGTCCATAAGTACCTCTGCCCACTTTACATCCTTCAAATTCGAACAAATCCTCGACCTTTGTTCGATCTTTTTGTGTTTTCATTTTAAATTCGTAATCCATCATGATTAATTTGGAAAACAACAATTATCAACTATCACAGAGCATTTTGTCACTTTTACCACTTTTGCGCACCTTTTGCACAAAGCTGCCGTCTGCTAGAATTTTGGTTGACAACAAACTATCCAGATGGCCTCGGTGTTGATTGTTGGGCGCGAAATTTTTAAAGTTGCTATCAAAATTCTACACATGGATTAATTTCGGGATTAAAGTTGACGTTAATCACTGATTAATAATTAGAATATAGACAAGAGAATTTGCCTTGTGCATTCATTCTCGTAAAATTGGTCGAAACTCTTTTCTTTCATTCATTTATTTGCAAGTTCTGGATATTTTTCTCATGTTGGCAACCATTGACAACCGTTGGTAATGACGCAAACTGCAGAGAAAAATGTGACGTACCTTTCCTGATTTCCTCTTCCATATTTTGGTTGTTTAATGTTGTCGGTTTACCGGTTTGTAGGCAATTTTCATCGAAAATATCGTTTTTCTTCTGGAGTTTCGCGAAATTCACAAATGTTCTCGACACGTAAGTTAACAGGAATGAAAATAAAATTTAGATTATTGTAGAAAATAATTAAGTTTTCGGCTGACAAGTTTTGACAAGTTAATTTTGATGTTCGTCTTAACTTGCATGTATGTTTATTCGAATTATTGAATCAATAATGCACATAGATTGCATCATCAAGATATTCTTCATAACTAAAAGGCGCATAAAAGTGTCAAGAGAGCAGTCTAACATTTAATTTTTGTCAGATGGAAACATTGAGTTTTTAACCTTAAATCCCTTAAATTAATCGATTTTCTGAATTTTTCTGATTCTTTTTTAGTTATACTGTGATTCTATTTGTTATTTCTACATATTTGTTAATATTTTTACTATTGCCAGTATTCAACATTTTTTGGTCTAATTGACGAAAAAAAAATTAAATTAAAATAAGGAAAATCTCCATCGATTATTTTTTCGAAACAAGGTTAGGGTCACCAGACGACCCAGTATTGAATAATAATTAAATCAATTATAGCATTTAAATGCATTATTTATGAATAAATGAGGTACACGTTTCAAGTGAAGACTATTAAAAATAAATACTCTTTAACAAAAA
The DNA here is from genome assembly GCA_932178445.1 of Andricus quercusramuli. Taxonomy (NCBI): domain Eukaryota; kingdom Metazoa; phylum Arthropoda; class Insecta; order Hymenoptera; family Cynipidae; genus Andricus; species Andricus quercusramuli. The sequence continues at coordinate 194,877 of CAKNXH010001584.1, forward strand.
TTTGAAGATGAAACATTTTAAAGCAAGTTGAACATGTGAAAAATGGAGACAGAAGTTATTATCCAATATAAAATTGAAACATTTACAAAATATACAATACTTTTTAAACAAGTATTAGAAGATTAAAACATTTTAGTTTAAATGTAAAAAGTTCAATACTCAATTAAAAAATTGAATATTCCAAATCCATCGTTGAAAATTAATTTTTTTTAAACTCTCAATTGAACTATTCCATTTGTGTTTGAAAATTGATCTTTTTAGTCGAAAATTCAACTCTTTTGTTGCAAGTTAAAATTTCGTTTAAAAGTTATATTTTCTGGCTGAAAATTGGTTAAATTATTATATTATATTTGGCTGAAAAGCTGTCTTTTGGATTGAAAATCAAACTACTTTGTTAAAAATTCATTTTTTTCAAACTGAAAATTGCAATTTTTGATTGAAAATTATTTTTTGTATTGAAAGCTTATATTTTTGAGTTGAAAATTCAAATATATTGTAGAAAGTTCCTTTTTTTTTGCTCAAAAATTCAATAATTTGGTAGAAAATTGGTTTTTTCATTTGAGAATTAGTTTTTTCAAATGAAAATGTAGCAATTCCATTTTTGGTTCAAAAATGATCTTTTTTATTTTGAAAATTCAAATATTCGGTTAAAAATTTATTTAATTTCTAAAAAATTCATCCTTTCGTCATTTTCCAGTTAAACATTCATCATTTAATTTAGTTAAAGTTTTTTTTGTTTGTTAAAAACTAGGTTATTTAACTACAAATTTAAATTTTTTTCTAAAAAATAACTTTTTAATTGAAAATTAATATTTTTCTGTTGAAAAATCAACTGCATTGTAGAAAACTCTTCTTTCAGGCTTCGACATTCAACAATTTGGGCAAAAATTCAGGTTTTTCAATAGAAAATTAATTTTTCGAAACGAAAATGTAATTATTCCATTTTTTGTTAAAAACTGATGTTCTTAATTCAACAATTGTACTATTTTGTTCAAAACTTATCTTATATTTATTTTGGTTTTCCGGAAAAAAATTTTGTCGTGAGTTAGGATTTTTGGGATTTCCTATCTTTTTTGCGAGTTTGGAACGTTATAAACACCACGGAAAAAATTTTTCTCATGAATAAAAAATAATAACATGTTTCGTTGGTTCAAGCCGAAGAAATATCAGTTTGGAATCAATCCAAAAAACATGTTTTAGTACATTAAAAAAAAAAAAATTAAATAAGGCACATTTTTTTTGAATTATTACAATTTTTATTTGTAAATTTCAAAAAGACAACTGAAGATATTTACCGATTAAAAAATGTGTTTCTTTACTTATTTTGGATGTCGACCCACAAATTGTAAATCAAGCGATTCGACTAATTTTAGTATTTTAACTTCGCTCTAATGAAGAGAGTAGTTTTAAATTTACATTGAAAGTATCCAATTTTTAAAAATAAATTCTTTAATGGCAGACATCATTGAAATTTTTTTTTAAAATGTATCATTTGTTATGAAAAGATTGTTTTTTCTTTTCGACATGTAAAAATAAATGTTTAATCTCCCCCCCCCCCTTTTCGTGATAAAATTACCCTATTTCCCCTTTTTTGTGCTCCGTTTGCGCTGTGAACCCTGTGATTTTGCATGCCTAAAAACAAAAATACAAGATTTGTATTGCGCGGGCCTGTTCATTTTGCTCACAATTTATGATTTTACTAATATCTAATATACTAATCTCTAATCTAATAGATTCACTAATATTTAATAACAAAGGAAAACATCGTATTGCCCGTACTACCTAATAAAATTGGAAGTTCTGAAAAGTATTTAAAATTATTAACGTATCATACCGATTGTACTAAATTATTTAAATAAATCAACTAATTAATTCAAAGTGGAACTACTTTGTTAAAAATTCATTTTGTTGTTGATGATTCATAATTTTAATCCAGAAATCTTTTGCTGGTTAAAACTTTAACTATTTTATTAAAAATTCGTCTTTAATTGTTTGAAAAATAATTTTGTCAACTAACAATTTAACTATTTCATTTTTGATTGAAAATTGATCTTTTTTAGTTGAAAATTCAGGTATTTGGTGGAAAATTAATTTCTTTAGTTCAAAATTGTAATATTTTGTTGAAAATTCGCCAGTTTTTTTTTTGAAAAATAATTTTTTTAACTGAAAGTATAAATGGTATAAATATTCCATTTATCGATGAAAACTCACTTTTTCGATCGAAATTTCAACTATTTGGTTTAAAATTTATATTTTTTTAATTAAAGATTAATCATTATACTTGAAAATTAATTTCTTTGGTTAAAAATTTCATTATTTTGTTGAGAATTCTTTATGTTTGCTGAAAATTAATTTTTTCAACTGAAAATTAAAATACTCCATATTTAGTTGAAAATTTGTCTTCTTTAGTTGAAAATTAAACTATTTGGTCAATAATTCATGCATTTCTTTAAATTTGTCTTTTGTGGTAGAATATTAATATTCTTGGTAAGAAATTCATTTTTTTGCATTAAAAATTCATTTCTTTGGTTAAAAATGCAACTATTTGTTCCCTTTTTTTCTGTATTGACTGCAAAGTCTTTCTTGGTTGAAAATTCGTCTCTTTGGTTCAAAAATTAATTTGCTTAGAAATCAGAAAAGCAACTACTTGATTGGAAACTAATTTTTTGGTTTAAGCATTTTCAACTATTTTATTGAAATCTCGTGTTGTTTGGTTGAATTCAACTGTTTTTGGTTCCAAATTAAAATCTTTTTGATTTGACATATTAACTATCGTATTTTCTATTAAAAATGCAACTACTTAGTTGAAAGTGGAACTACTTTGTTACAATTTTTTTTTATTCAAAATTTTAATTCAAAAACTTTTTTTTGTTTGTTAAAAATTCAACCATTTTTTTGAAAATTCATTTTTAATTTGTTGAAAAATAATTTTGTAACTAAAAATTTAACTATTCCATTTTTGGTAGAAAGTTAATCTTTTTTAGTTTAAAATTCATTTATTTGCTGAAAATGCATCTTCTTCAATTGAAAATTCAACTATTTGGTCGAATATTAACTTTTTTGTTGAAAACTCATATTTTCGGTTTAAAATTCAACTGTTTTGTAGAAAGTTTGTTTTATTGGCATGAAAATTCCACATTTTAGAGGCAACTTCTTTTTCTTTATTGACTTAAAAATCTTTCTTGTTTGAAATTTCGTCTCTTCAGTTAAAAAATTAATCTGTTTTTGCAGAAAGTTGATCTTTTTAACTAAAAATGCAACTGCTTGGTTGAAAACTTTTCGTTTTGACAGAGCATTTTCAATTATCTTGTTGAAAATTCGTCTTCTTTGGTTGACTTTTTTTTTGTTTCAAATTAAAATGTTTTTTACTTGAAATATCAACTATCACATTTTGCGTTGAAAATTCCATCACTTAATTGAAAGTAGAGCTACTTTATTAAAAATTCTTTTTTCGTTGAAAATTTAACTATTTTGTTGAAAATTGGTTTTTAAGTAGTGGAAAAATAATTTTTTAACTCAAAATTTAAACTATTCGTTTTTTGGTTGAAAATTTATCCTTTTTAGTTCAAAATGAATGTATTTTGTTGAAAATTCGTTGTTTTTGTTTAAAAATTAACTTCTTTTGTTAAAAATTATTTTTTTTTTGTTGAAAATTATTTCTTTTTAACTAAAAATTAAACTACTACGTGTTTGGTTGAAAAATTGTCTTTAGTTGAAAATTCAACTACTGGGGTGATAATTCATGCATATTTTTGAAAATTCGTTTTTTTGTGGTAGAATATTAACATTTCATTTTTTTAGTTGAAAATTCATGTATTCGGTTAAAAATTAGTCTTTATTTTTGTTGAAACTTAATCTTCTTGGTTGAAAATTCATTGTTTCTTTCAAGATTCCTCATTTAAGCTGAACATTCATTTTTCTTTTTGGGAAATTTAACTATTTTGTTGAAAAATCGTTTCTTTTTTGTTTGGTAACAAATTAATTTTGTCCACTGCATATATAATTATTTCATTTTGGATTGAAAATTTCTCTTTTTTAGATGAAACTTCATGTATTCAGTGGAAAATTAATCTGTTTTGGTAGAAAATTAATCTTCTTGGTTAAAAAATTATTTCTTTAGTTGAAAGTTTAAATATTTAGTTGAAAATTAATGTATTTTAATCAAAATTCTTTTTTTTTTTTGTGGAAAATTTATCTTATTGGTTAAAAATTCATCTTTTTGGCTGAAATTTTTTTTTCGGTTGAAAATTTAACCCGAAAGAAGAATGTATAACGGACAGGGAAAATGAAAATTTGGTCAGGGAAGTTGGGAAAATTAATACAAGTCGGGAAAAGTCAGGGAATTTCGAAATTGGTATTCTGTAGCAACCCTGTTTCTTAAATAACGAGCCTTAAAGTTAAATTATATAAGGGGCGGGAGAAATTCGAGTTAGAAAAGGGCGAGAAGTGGGATATGTCCTGATTTCCGAATTTGGAAAATAGGATTCAAGATTTTTCGTAGATTTTAAGAATATTACAATTTTTTCTTTCTAGAATTCAATGTACAGCTTTTATTTATTTAGATTATTCACATACATTAATAATAATTGTGGACAAATAAGAAAATGTCAAAATCTGAAAATAAAGAAAAGAAACCAATATATTTTTGTGCAGACAAGAAGACGATATCAAATTTCCTCAGAAATGTCGTTTCAAAACGAAGTCCTGAACGAACTTTCACAGTTTGTGTAGAAGGCAATATTGGTAGCGGAAAAACAACATTTCTAAATAATTTTAAAGTGTACAAAAACACTACTGTGATCCAGGAACCTGTTCAACTCTGGCGCGATGTTGCTGGTACAAATTTACTGGTAAAAGAATTCAACTATCAGAAAGATAGGGTGGCCGCAGGTGAGAGAAAAACTGGAAATCAGGGAAGTCAGAGAATTTTGTTGGCCAAGGAAAGTTAGGGAAAAATCAGGGATTTAGAAACAAATTCAAAAGACAGGGAATTTCTGTAAGAATTTAGTAAGTAGATTTATTAAGTAATTTTTTGAGATTTATTAAGTAATAGTGAAGAATATTCAGGGCTGCTATCATTCTAATGGGTTAACCGTTATTGAATTCATGTGTATACCTATTTCTGAATTTTCTTGAATTCTTTTGAAGTATTTTAGGGTATTTTAAAAGATTTAAAGAAATTTGTAATAGATTTTAATTTATTTCAATGGATTTTAATCATGTTATGGAATTTTGTGTGTCAACGGCGATACCACGCTGAAAACACCAGTTCCCGTTAGATCACTGAAGTTAAGCAGTGTTGGGCGCGGTTAGTACTTGGATGAGTGACCGTTCGGGGAATACTGCGTGTTGTTGACCCGTCGTGGGTGTGGTGGACTCACCCTGGTAGTATTTATCCACCTAGGAACACTACCCGAATCGGGTAGTGAGGCAATGAACTTTCGAGTTCGAAAAGCTAATAAATTTTTTTTATTTTTTTTTATGGCATTTTCAAAACTTCGAAGGAATTTTAAGGAGTTCGAAAAAGTTTCAAAGGATGTGAAAGGATTTGACATTTTTTAAGAGGATTTGAAAAAATTCCAAGGAATTTTCAAGAGCTTTAAACAATTTCAAAGGATTTAAAAAGATTTTAATGGACTTTGAATATTTTTGGGTATTGTAGAAGATTCCATGGAATTTTGAATTGATTTTAATAATTTAATGGGATTTTAAACAGTTTGAAATATTTGAGGATATTTCAAATGATTCCAACGCATTTTCGAGAGCTTTAAAAACTTACAACGTATCCCAAAGGATTTTAAATTTCTTACAGTATTTGGGAAATATCTAGAGCATTTTCAGGAGCTTTAAAAAGTTTCAAGGGACTTCGAAGGATTTGAATTTTTTTAGAGGATTAAAAAAATTCCATGGAATTTTCAAAAGCGCAATAAATTGCAAGGGATTTCAAAAGATTTTGATGGATTTGAAATATTTTGCGGTATTTTAGAAGATTCTGAAGAATTTTGAATTTATTAAAATAATTTAATGGGATTGAAAAGAATTTGATATATTTGAGGATGTTTCAAATGATTCCAAGGCACCTTCAGTAGCTTTAAAAAGTTTCAAGAGATTTCAAAGGATTTGAATTTTTTTACATTATTAAACAAATTCCCAAAAAATGTTCTAGAGCTTTGAAAAATTCAAGGAATTTAAAAAGATTTTAATGGATTTGGAACATTTTTGGGTATTTCAGAAGATTCAATGGAATTTTGAATTGATTTCAATAATTTAATGGGATTTTAAACAGTTTGAAATATTTGAGGATATTTCAAATGATTCCAACACAGTTTCAAGAGCTTTAAAAAGTTACAAGGGATTTCAAATGATTTGAAACTTCTTACAGTATTTAAAAAATATTCAAAGCACTTTCAAGAGCTTTAAAATGTTTCAAGGGATTTCAAGGGATTTTAAATTTCTTACAGTATTTGAAAAATATCCAAAGCATTTTCAGGAGCTTTAAAAAGTTTCAAGGGATTTCAAAAGTTTTAATGGATTTGAAATATTTTAGGGTATTTCAAACTATTCTAAGTCATTTTTAGGAGCTTTAAAAAGTTTCAAGGATTGTCAAAGGATTTGAAGTTTTTTCAAGGATTTATAAAAATTCCAAGGAATTTCAAGAGCTTAAAAAAATTGTAAGGGATTTCAAAAGATTTGAAATATTTTAGGGTATTTTAGAAGATTCCAAGGAATTTCGAATTTATTTCAATAATTTAATGGGATTGAAAAGAATTTGAAATATTTGAGGGTACTTCAAATGATTCCAAGGCATTTTTCAGGAGCTTTCAAAAGTTTCATGGGATTTCAATTGATTTTAAATTTATTACAGTATGCATTAAAAAAATTTCCAAAGCATTTTCAAGAGATTTAAAAAAATTTTGCGATTTTAGGGGTTTTCAAAGGATTTGAAATTTTTTAGAGTATTTAAAAAAATTACAAGGAATTTTCAAGAGCTTTAAAAAATTTCAGGACCTTTTCAAAAAAGATTTTTAATGGATTTGAAATATTCCAGGGTATTTTTTACAGTATTTCAAAAATTTCGAAAGAATTTCAAGAGCTTTAAAAAATGGGAGGGATTTCAAGGAATTTCAAAGGATTTGAAATATATTAGTGTTTTAAAAATATTTCAAGGCATTTAGTAGGGCTTCAAAGATTTGAGGAGAAATTTAAGTATTTCTTTCCATTGATTTGACTTTGTTTGGAATTCATCCTAAATTCTTATTAATCTATATTTAATTCTTCTGAATGCCCCTGAATTTTTTCAAGGTATTTTTAGAAATTCCAATGAATTTTCCAGAACTTTAAAAGGGTTGAAGGTTTTTTAAAAGATTCAAGGTATTTCAACAGATTTCATATGATCTGGAATAGTGTAGGGCTTTTTAAAAGATTTTAAGGAGTTTCTAATAGATTTCAATAATGTGAAGGGACTCCAAAGGATTTTTAAGATTTAAGGGTATTTTTTAAATTCCAGGGAATTTTTCAGAACTTCAAAATGGTTTCAAAATATCTCAAAGTACTGTACATATTTTAGGATATTTTGAATCTTTCCAAGGAATTTTTAATAGATTCAATAATGTGAAGAGATTCCAAAGGATTTTAAAGATTCAAGGGTATTTTTCAAAATTCCAAGCAATTTTCCATAACTTTACAAAGGTTTCAAAAGATTACAACGGATTAGAAATATTTCAGGATAAAAAAAATTCCAAGGAATTTTTAATAGGTTTCAATAATTTAAATGAAATCGTAAGGATTTAAGAGATTTTAGGGAAGCTAAAAAATTTTCCCAGGAAGTTTTAAGAGCTTTAAAAAACTTTAAGGGATTTCAAAAGATTTTAAAGAATTTGAAATGTTTGAGGATATTTTAGAAGATTCCGAGGAATTTTTTAATAATTTCAATAATATGAAGCGATTTTAAAGGATTTGAAATGTTTTAGGGCCTTACAATTTTTTAAGGGATTTTCAAGGATTTTAAGGGACTTGAAAAAGTTTTCATGCGGTTGTAAAGAGTTTCTTTGAATTTCGGATGATATGCATCTATTCTTCAGGACGTAAGATATTGTAAAAGATTCCAATGGATCTTATAAGATTTCTCAAGATTTTAATGATTTTATGTGATTTTAAAAGCTCTCAAGATATTTTAATAGATTTTTCAGGATTTCAGTAAATATCAAATTTCATCGAATTTCACTGGCTATAATAATATTTTATTATGTTTCAAAGAATTTATTCACAATAAGTGAGGTATTTCGTAAAGTTTTAAAGATATAAAGAGATTTTGTTATAATTTTCGCAATTTATTTGACTTTATTTGGAATTCACCCTGATTTCTTATTAACGTTTTTTTAATTCTGTTGAATTCTTCTGAATTCACTCAATTCTAGTAACTCTAGTCAATATTTTTGTAGTTTTTTATTCATTTATCTTGATGGCTTTTAAACTCACTTTGAATTCAATAACTTTTTTTACATTTTTTGAAATCGTTTCTAATTCATTTGACGTTTCTAAATTCGAATTGAATTTCAATGAATTTTAGTGAATTCTTCACGTATCCCTTCAATTCCTCTGAATGCACTCCAATTATGCTGAGTGAGATCAATGGAATTTTCGAAATTTTGTCCAATTCATTTGAACTTAACTTGAATAGGTTTGGAATCTTATGAATCGAATTTTGAATTATTTTAAATTCAAAAGAACATGCAGCCCTGAGAATAATAAATAAAAAAATTATACATTTAACATTGTTTTATTTCATTTATAAAAGATTCTATATTAAAAATGTTACAAGGTTACAATTTTGGTATTTAAATATTAATAGTCAGGGAAAAAGAAAAATCAGGGAAATGCCAGGGAATTTCGAAAATGAAGTCGTGCGGCCACCCTGAATGAGAAAATTAAAATTAAATCAAATTCGACCATGAAATGGAAAAATAATAGATACATTAAATTCTAAACTTATGGATCCTTATGAATTAGAATTAAGGTATTGATTTTAAATCATTCGATAATATTAAGTCATTTATTAAATTTGTAGGATTTATTCTACAAAGACCCAGGCCGCTATGCCTATTTATTTCAGTCTTATGTGCAATTGACAATGGTTCGATTGCACGCACTACATACTCCTCAGCCTTATAAAATCATGGAAAGATCGGCGTACAGTGCACAACTTTTCATTGAAAACATGAAACGCTCGAAAACTATGCAGGACGTCGAGTTTTTTGTTATCGATGAATGGTTCAATTGGTCACTCAAAAATTCTGGAATCCATACGGATTTAATAGGTAAAAAGTAAAGAAATTAATCTCTTTTCACTTGTCCATATTTATAT
>CAKNXH010001585.1:0-15757 GCA_932178445.1 Andricus quercusramuli
ATATATATATATATGGCTTAGTGACATATTTTTCAAATTGAAAAAAATTGGCAATTCTCTCAAAGGTTTTTATAAACAAATGCATTTTCCGACCCATCGATAAGCAGTTATAGAAGACCATAATCAAGAAAGACGAAACCCCAGCCAAAAATGACTGAGAGCATAATAGTCGTCAAGGAGCGAGCAATTGTTAATAAAAATTGTTTATGTTATTAACCGTCTCTGTCGCTATGAAAAATATAACAGCAAATTCTTTCGCAAAATATTTCGAGTTGATTCAGCTATAACAAGTAAGCCTATTTATGAAAAATAATCAAAATATGCATTTGATTATCAAAATTGTTCAAATAATCAATATTTTTCATCACTATGGAAAAGGCAGGAGTAAAGAGTCTTTAGCCAAACATTTCTATTTGATTTCGCCAAAATATGAAACCTATTATTGAAAAAATTCTCAAAATGTGAATTTGTTCATATAAATTGTTTATACAATTAACTGTTTTTGTCAATATGAAGAATATGAAAGCAAACAGTATTTGGCAAAACATTTCAAGTTGATTCCGCCAAAAAATGAAGCCTATTCATGAAAAATGTTCATATTGTGCATTTGTTCATAAAAATTTTTTATATAATTATCCCCTTTAGTCATTATGAAAAATATGAGAGCAAAGAGTCTTTGGCAAGATATTTTCCAGTTAATTCTACAAAAAAAAATTTAAACATATTTCCGGAAAAATAGTTTAAATGTGCATTTCTTTTTAAATTGTTTAAATAATCAACATTTTTTGTCATTGTGAAAAATATGAGAGTGAGGATTCTTTGTCCAATCATTTTGAATAAATTCTGCAAACAAAATGAAACCTTTTTACGAAAAAATAGTTCGAATGTGTTTCTGTTTAGGAAAATTATTTAAATAATTGGTGAAAAGCAGCTGTAACCCGCTGGACATTATTTATAGTTAGTTATTACATTGATTTGAGGCGAGTTTAAATGAGTGTGAAGGTCCTAAAAGAAATGATTTCACTAAAAACATATACAAAAAAGTGTGAAATTTGTTGTTAAATAAGAAATTTTGCACAGAAAAACAGTGGAGCCATTTTTGTTGTAGCTTATTCGTTATGTTCTCGAAATAAGATTTTTTCTCAGAATAAGAATAATTCAAGTGTGTATGTATGTAAAACATCGTTCTTTCAGTGAAGACACTCCTTACAAATAATATTCAGCAGGTTAAAGCATTTAAAAAAATTTATTTATTAACAAATTAATGAGTGAAAGTGCTTTTTCTACATTAAAAATACTTGGAGACATTATTTTTCAATTGTATTTTCGTAATATACGTAAAGACCATCCTTATTTGTCATTTTTTAAAGCCTTAAGTAATTTCTAATGTTATAAACAAATTGAGTAAACAAATGCACGTCTTCACCATTTCGCGCTACAAAGACTACGTTCCTTTAACATAATTGATCAAAAAGGGCATAGCAGGATAAGCATGTACTATATGCTGCCCCCGCTAAGCTCTAGTTGACATTTTTGCAAGAAGTTGTCATTGAAGTGATATAAAAATTACTAAAAAATTTTGTTTGAAAAAAACTTGTAAAGGAGTTATAGGGGGAAGAAGGAAATGAAGAAAAAACAATTTTTCTCGAGAAAGGCTGAACCGATTTTAATGAAAAAATGTATTTTTTCATTCCATACAAAATTTCATAAACAAATGCATAAACTGACTACTTATCGACAAAAATATGTAATTTTCTTACGAAATCAACTGTCAATGACTCAGAAAGTATCATATTTTTAGGCGGCTTTGTTAGGTGACATAATTTGTTATTTAATTAAATAAATTATATGAATAAATACAGAGTTTCGTCAATTTTCAACCGGTGTATTTCGTTTATTCAACGGAATTATCTCTAAATAACTTTCCTATGTTCCTTTCTTATATTATTTAATCAATGTGCTACAATTTTCTTTATAAGTTGACAAGTAGTCAACTTGTGGATTTGCTTATAAAATGAACAATTATTGTTCAAGGATAAAAAATACGTAACGCTTTCAACTGATGATAATGACCCTTTCCACCCCTCCACGTAACGCTTTTTCTACAATAAGTGTATGTAACTTGAACATTAGCGAACACTTGACGTGACCCCCTACCCCCTGAAGGCGTTACGTATTCTTCAAACGGTCTCTAATCTGAAATTGATTCGGTTGGAAACACAAAATCTGTTGGTTGAAAATGTACGAAAATCTGTATTTGTATATAAAATTTATTCGAGTCACTAGCTGTCGATTTTGTAAGAAAAAACAACATCCATTCGTCAAGACGTAGTAAACTTGTGAATTTGTTTACAAAATTATCAATTTTTATTATTGGTCGATAAACTATCATTAGCGCAGTTTTTTTGCAAATTATTTCAATTTGATTCCGTTGAAAAAAGAACGAAATCTGCCAGTTGAAAACGAAAATCTGTTTTTGTTTATCAAAATTTATATAATTATCCATTCTGATCAGGTATCAAAAAATCGCACAAATTATAAATTTAGGACAAATTTTTAATTCATTTTGTTGGAGGAACTAAGTTTTTATAGCATGAAATGGCTAAGATATGCATTTGTTTATAAAATTTAACATTAATTTCAATTAAAAAAAAAAAAAAACTAAGCATGGTTTTTGCGTATGTTCCTACTAAATATTATTTGTAAGAATGGTTTTCACTGATATCAGAATATTTTCCATGAATATAAGTAATTGCAAAAAAAAAATTAAATCATTTACAAAAAAATGTGATTTCAACTTACATGTTAAATAGAAAATTAATAGAAAAAAAGTTCAAATATCGGCTCGCACAAATCTCCCTGAAATTTAGTTATCTTTCATTTGAGAAAGAAATCCTCAAAGCGGATCAAAATTGCAGGCTCTAGATTAATTTGTCAGGAAAAAACATTTTTTGTTCCACTATGTGGCGCACTATGTCTTAGAATTTCGTTGACACGCAGGGGTGCTTTTCAGACTATTAACCAATGAAAGCTTGGCTCCTCAAGGAGCACCGATGATCAGGACGACTATTGTTTTCACAAGTCCGGTACACAATGACGAAGGCCAAAATTGAAATTGATAATGGAAAGTTCTGCTTTTCTTCCCCAGCATCCATCAGTACGGTTACAATAACCAAAAAGAAAAATAAATTAATATTTTACCAATCATAAAAACCCTAAGTAATGTTGCGGTATTTTGAGAAATGTCGAACATCAAGACAAGACAAGACGAGGCATATCACCCGTCTTCCGAGACAAGAAATTTATTGTCTTGAATCTGCCTCGAAAAGGTCTTGGTCTTGTCTCGCCATTTCGAGTTTTCACTAAGACCTCAGATCATCTGGATATTTCTGTCTGGCGCACCGTTTTCAGTCAAAAAGGACTTACATTCGATTGTTAAATAAAATAAAATTACTTGAATTTGGCCCAGTAACGGCTAAAGTAAGTCCTGCAAAAAATAAGACGTTCTCGCTTTTTCGGGCTTTGAATTTCGGCTGCCTTCAATTGTCTCGAAATTCGAGGCGTCGAGTTATGCTTCCTTGCAATTCCTCGACTTTCGCCTCGAAATTTCTCGCTTTGTACAGCACCACTAACCCTTAGAACCTTGGGTAACCCCCTCTTGACTTTAAGCACAGATTTGTGGATAAATCATAATACGTGATATGAAATAAACATTTGTTTATTATTCTAGGACAGTGGATCGTTGACTGACAGTATAGAACAACAGTGGCATCATCAACGGCACCAGCGACTAGAACAGGGCTGTTAACACAGAGAGACGAGTTGGGTGAGGGTGGCAGGTAAATTCCCATCCCTCAATAGTCCGTCGTTAAACGGAGCCGCGATACGGGGCCAACGTAGTGACGCAGTCTCTCCCTAGTCTAGACGCACTCCACACCGACGTCTATCCATTGCCACCCACACATGCAAGAATTTACTGCCCTCTCGTTAATGCCAGCGTACTCACAAGCGCAAATACACCCAGGGACCCACACGAGGAAGGATATACGAGTCATAAACTCACACAGGAGCGGAGAAAGGCACTCACTATGCGATGCCGCGACGCGACAGGCAATGGAGGGTGTGCATCCATCCCCCTTGTCCGGATGGGAGCTTAAGCTGCGAGCATAATGAAAAGCAGATTAAAAACTTTTCCCGTATAGTCGAGTATAAGAGATTCGCCAAGACTCGATCGGAGGAGACGTGCTTCACGACCTCTGCTTCCTTTATCCTGCAATGTTTCTTCTTCAAAGGAGATCCATTATCGCTACCGAGGCCGTTAAATCGGATTATTGCATCGGAATAGGTCACTTCAAACGGCATGTCGTCGTTACTTCGACGTTACCTTGTGAATGGGAGATGACGTTTACGACCCCGCGACCTGGTCCCTGCCAAATCGATTGGGGCTCGTAATTTACACCGCTTTTCCCGTCCTGGTTACATGCACGACACACTAGTTTCGCGAGAATTTGGGACAACTTTACATACTCAGTTTAAAGCGCATCTACGGTGCGTTTTAGTATGTGTTGCTAACTCGCTAGCTTCATGCGTTTGATGTGCAATAAAGACAATGATGAGATTATTATTATAAAATAGGAAGTATGCAACTATACTTTGTACTTCTCTCTATTGAAGTAGCCAACATAAATTGTATTCATTAACAAACCTACTTACTTCCTCTTATAATGTAAGATTGATACCTCCTTATGCTGTACTAATGACAAATAAAATTTTTGCAATGATTTTACAAGTCTGAGACTGTGAAATGTGCTGAGCAGTGTTGCCAGATCCCACGCTAGCTTTTTCCCACGCAGGTCATCAAAATTTCCCTTTCCGACACAAAATTTCCCATTTTTACATTTTCTCTGAAAAAGCATTACACTGGCTTAAAAATTAAACATTTAAAAAGAAAATCCGTATAAACTATTTATTTTGACGATGGTTGGTACTTAATATTCCCGCGCAGTGATACCACTCGATCAGTACTTAACTATTTACAAAGTTTAAAAATCATAACAAAACATTTTTAAATATGATATCAATTATTTTTACATTCTCAAGGGCATACGACTTACATCTATTTAGTTTCATTGTCAAAAAATGCAGTTAAAGGAACAAATTTGTTGAAACAGTGATGTTATACCTCAATGTCAACAGCTCCTTCATTTTAGAAATGTAACTTACTGGGTTTTCTACGGTTTTCTACCTATATTACGGTAGAAAACGTATTATACGTCGAATGCCGGGTCAAAATATCTCAAGTGTGCCACTTTTAAATCGATAGTTCTATTTTTAATTAATGTATACAGTTTTCAATTCGTTTTTATATCAAAATAACTTCCCTGAAATATTTTTGCAACAAATTTATTTTTTCGAAAGTTATTAACAATCAAAGTTCTTGATCGCTTTTTTTCAAAAATTATTTACTCGCGAGCGGTTCATCGAAATTCAAAATTAAGTCGTGACAATTTTTGTTACGAAGTATACTTTACACTAAAAAATTGTTCACTAGTGGAAAACATTTTTTTATTGTTTAAATAATCGTTTGTTATAAACGCTCTGACCTCCATCGCTGGTCGAGCACGCACAATTATGTAAACAAATGCATAGTTTAGGCGTTTATTGGAAGAAAGTAATCGTTTTTCTTTGTTAGTAACTTTCAATTATATGACTAGTAATATTCAGTGATTAAGATTGGTCATTTGATATTATTTGTTTATTTAATAAACAAATTTTATAAACAAAAGCATAGTTTTGTCATTTATAGACAGAAAGTAATAGTTTTTCTTTCTAATCGTCTTCAAATTACATAGGTAGTGATGTTAAGTGACGAACAATTGTCAATCAATATTATTTGTTCATGTTATAAATGAATCTTATAAACAAATTCATAGTTTGACCATTTATGGATAGAAAGTGATTTTTCTTTCTAATCGTCTTCAAATTACATAAGTGGTGATATTGAGTGACAAAGAATTGTAAATCAATATTATTTGTTCATGTTTTAAACAAATTGTATGAACAAATGCATAGTTTAACCATTTAAAGATATAAAGTGATCTTTTTTCTTTCTAATCGACTTCAAATGACATAAGTGATGATGTTTAGTGACCTAGCAAGAATGAATCCGAAATGGATCCTGAAATGACTGAAATGATTGACAAGTACAACTTGGAAGCTAATTCTTCTAGAAGATCACAAAACATTTCCAGTGATATAATTTGAAGGAAATAATAGAAAAAGATTACCTTCTGTCTAGAAATGGCTAAACTATGCACTTGTTCATGAAATAAACAAATAATATCAAATGACAATTCTTCTTCATGAAATGTCACCACTTATGTAATTTGAAGACGATTAGAAAGAAAAACATTCACTTTCTATCTATAAATGGTCAAACTATGCATTTGTTTTCACAATTTGTTTATAACATGAACCAATAATATTGATTTACAATTCTTCGTCACTTAATATAATCACTTATGTAATTTGAAGACGGTTAGAAAGAAAAACGATCACTTTCTATCTATAAACGGTCAAACTATGCATTTGTTTGTAAGATTTGTTTATAAAATGAACAAATAATATTGATTGACAATTCTTCGTCACTTAACATCACCACCTATGTAATTGGAAGATGATTAGAGAGAAAAACTATTACTTTATGTCTATAAATGACAAAACTATGCTTTTGTTTATTAAATAAACAAATAATATCAAATGACCAATCTTAATCACTAATTATTACCAGTCATATAATTTCAACTTACTAAGAGAGAAAAACGATTACTTTCTTCCAATAAACGCCTTAGCTATGCATTTGTTTACATAATCGCGCATGCTCGAACAGCGCTGGAGGTCGGAGCGTGGTCACAAAAAAATCAATAACTTTTGAATTACGGCAAAATACCAACTTTTTTTTCACCAAAATTTTCGGAGGAGATTTTAGAATCTATTGGAACGTGGAAGAATTCTTTCACAGGCGGAGAAATTTAATTATTTTTCAATCGTTTGTAACAAACGATTATTTAAACAATAAAAAAATGTTTTCCACTACTGAACAATTTTTTAGCGTAAAGTTTACTTCTTAACAAACATTTTCACGACTTAATTATTGAATTTCGATGAACCGTTCTCAAGTAATTAATTTTTGAAAAAAGAGTGATCAAGAACTTTGATTGTTAATAACTTTTGAAAAAATGAATTTTTTGCAAAAATATTTTAGGGGAGTTATTTTGATATAAAAATGAATTGAAAACTGTATACATTAATTGAAAATAGAACTATAGATTTAAAAGTGGCACACTTGAGATATTTTGACCCTATAGAGTTAAGGTACGGTCATACCTCTGTCTGCAGCCAGCCTGTATGCGATATATATGGATCCTATGCCGAACTTCATTTGTCACTTCCCTTAGTGACAATGATTCTCCATAAGGAAGAACCAATCAAGATCTGCATAGATTCGATATATCGCATGCAGGAAGCCCGCAAACAAAGGTATGACCCTTCTGGTGCTGTCACACCTCTGCCTGCCTGCCTGGGGCAGGCAGAAAACTTGTAAGAGTAAGAGAGATAGAGAGTATTTTTTGTCCAATTTTTCTCTCTCTATCTCTTTTACTCTTACAACTTTTCTGCCTGCCCCAGGCAGGCAGGCAGAGGTGTGAAAGCACCATTACGCGCCTTACGCGTAACTGACGAAGCCTGGGCCAAGCGGTAATATAAGCGTAGAAAACCAAGTATATTACGTGAATTATCATACGTTGCTAACCCTGCTCAAAGCAGGCATCATGTGGAAACTAAAACATTAATGAATGTTGCTATTTTTACTTTAAATACCAAATTTTGGCTTAAAGTGGCCATGAGGCTAAAATTTCCCATTTTTTCCATTGGTGGATTTTTTTTTTCCCTTTTTTCCCTTTTTGAAAAAAAATCATAAAATTTCCCACAATATGGGAAA
The DNA here is from genome assembly GCA_932178445.1 of Andricus quercusramuli. Classification (NCBI taxonomy): domain Eukaryota; kingdom Metazoa; phylum Arthropoda; class Insecta; order Hymenoptera; family Cynipidae; genus Andricus; species Andricus quercusramuli. The sequence goes on from CAKNXH010001585.1 coordinate 8,000, forward strand.
TTTCCCACGATCTGGCAACACTGGTGCTGAGTGCGGGCGCAGAAGAAGCAACGACTGTTGAAAGACTCCGGGGAATCCCATGGGTCCATAGTAGGAATCTCAGCCGCCACGTGGCACCACTTTTCGGTTGGAATTATTGTCGCAATCTTCACGAGTTTCCTGATAAGAAGCATGGAAGAAGAAATGGATTATTTACTACTAAGAACTATACGTGCGTTACAAGGTTACTATGATTCAAATTTTAAATTGTACAGTTCTATCACTTCAAATCAATATAATTTAAGACGAATGGTTTTATTTTTCATACCAAGTTTTTTTACTTTTTCAAAGAATCTGGAAGGAGGCTTGGACAATTGGAAAGCTACCTTAAAAATATTCAGTTCCTAATACTTTACGGAATTTTGCAATGGTAAAGGATTCAAATTCATGGTTATTATATAGTGAACTAGTCAAATTTCAAATATGTATCATTATTAAATTAGTAATTTTGAATTTTTCATTCCTTTGATTTTTTTTTATCCTGTGAATTCTATACATTCCTTCTCATTATTTTTAAATACCGCTAAATCCTTTTGAATTCTTCTAACTTACTTCAAATCTTCTGGATTCCTCGAATTTCAGGGATTTCGGAGCATTTTGGAAATTCAAGGAATTTAGAAAAGTTCAGAATATTCAGGGAATTAAGGATATTAAAGGAATTCAGAGATTTTCAAGAATTGAGAGATTGGCAGGAATTCTAAATATGCAAGGAATTCAAGGATCCAGCGAATTTCGGGGACTTCAAACCATTCAAGAATTTGAAGAATTTAGTGAATTCAAAGGGTTCCGAATACTCAAGAAATTCAGGATATTCAAGGAATTCTGAGCATTGCAAGAACTCAAAGAATTCTGTATATTTGTATATTCTGTATATTCTGTAGAATCGCTTAATAGTCACAATGGGTCCTATTGAGTCCTAAAAATCTAAAAAAAAAAATTGAAAAGCCGGATCGAATAACCATACGAGCGCGCGAGATCGCGTGAAGGATTGTCCAAATTACGACTTTTGGTTTTCACCTATTTGGACAATACTTTTACGCGATCTCGTGCGCTCGAGTGGTTATTCGATCCGGCTTTCTAATTGCTAGGTAATATTTAAGGATTGCAAAAGATGTTTTTTCAGTTTTTGTAACCAAAATTAATTTTTTGAATATTTTTTAAAGAATCGGTGAAGCTGAGGTAAAAAAATTTTGTTTTCCTCGAAAAATTTTTGGGGTGAATTTTACCCCGTGTGACTAATTAGGGTTAAGAAATTCAAATATTCCAGGGAATTTCAAAAATTCATAGACTTTCGGGGATTTAATAGCATTCAGGAAATTTGGAGAATTTCAGGGATTGAGAATATTCTAGAAATTCAGGAAATTCAAAGACTTTCAGAGATTTCAAGCAAAAAAATTCAGGAAATTGAATAAGTTCAGTGAAGTCAAGGATATTCAGGAATTCAAGGAATTTGAAAAATTCAGAATATTCAAGGAATACAGTTGATTCATAGAATTCATGGAATTTCACGAATTGGAAGAACTTCACGAATTCAGAAATTTCAAGAATTTTAGTGCATTTTGCGAATTTCAGGGGTTTAAGAGCATTCAGGTACTTTAAGGAATTTAGAGATCCCAAGGAATGCAAAATAGTCCAGGAATTCACGAATTTAAGAGCATTTAGGGAATTTCGATAATTTTAGTCATTTCAGATCATCAAGGGAAGTCAAGAAATTGAAGGAGTTTAGAGAATTCAGGGAATGCAAGAAATTTATAGAATTCATACAATTCAAGGGATAACAGAAATGTTTAATATTCAGGGATAATACAAAATTTCAAGCAATTCAAAGAATTAGGAATATTCAAGGACCTTAGAATATTTAAGAAATTCAAGGATTTTAGGGGATTCAGCAAATTTGAGGAATTTTCGAGCATTTAGGTAATTCAAGCAATTGAGAAAATTCACAGAATTTCAGGAAAAATGTCACTGACTTTAAATGAAACACTCTTTAGATTGAAAAATTAACGTTTTTAGTATTTACGTTTTGAAATCTGTTAACTGTCAGTTTCAAATGCTATAAATTTCAGGTTTTTCCATTTTGCAAAAATTTAAATACACAAATTTTTTATTTTGAATGATCTAAATTTGTAAATGGTGCACTTCTAAGTTGTTAAATTGATTATTTTTCAGTTTTGAATGCTTAGTAGTTTTGAAAGATTGAAAAATAAAATCAAACCATCTTCAATGATTCAATATGAGATTATTCTATTTTTATTGCTTTCAATTCAAAGCTGTTTGATTTTAAACGAATTCTACTTCGCAATCATTTAATATTGAAAGTTTAAGCTGAAAGCTGATCAACAAGATTTTTATTTTTACAATTTTGAAAGGGTTACAAAGGAAAATGGTATGTAACTTTTATAATATTCGAAATGGTTCTGAGGAAAGTTCAATTAAACAAATAATTAAGAAACCAAACCCCCAAGCACCTGTACTCACGTTAAAATTCTACACGGAAAAAATAAGTCTTGGACCATTTCCTAGATTAGTGCTAGACTTCTGGACAGCCCATCATTTTTATGAAGTCTGGTATACTTTATATGGAGTTGTAATAAATTTTCATGGAAAAATAAAGAAGAGTCATGGAAGTTTTCAAGCACAGTCAAGGAACAGCAGTCTTGGAATTCTTATCAGGCATTGCGAGAATTTGCAGGGGCGTGCTCAGTCGTGGCGCTCAGTGACAAATTCACATTGGTATGAGTGTAGTAGACACTGGATGAAGATTCAGTGCTCCCGAATTTTTTATCGTTTTCACTGCGCATGCGTGAAGTCGGCAAACAGATAGTTTATCATTGACTTGCTTATTTAAAATTAATAAATGTGCAATTAAATTGTTTACAACAAAAACTAATTGTAAAATGCATAAAGATATCAAGAAATTATTTAAAATCATTATTTATGATAAAAAAGGTATGCCTTTCTCCGAATTTGAAACCGATCATTTCCTCTTACAACTGGTCGCATAAAGGATTCAAATCTCCCAGATTTAGATGAGGTGAAAAACTTTATTCACTTGATACCTCATTCTGCTAGATATCAAATTCCTTCAACAAAGTTGTACGATTGTTTCTCAAACGAACGATTACAGGCTTAAAAATTTCTAGTGATATTGAGTTTTTCTACGTTGTTCTTAATCTTTGCGATATTACTTATAATACACTAATTTCTATTCAAAATAAATTAGAAGATGGCCATTATCACATAGCAGAAAACTGGATTTCAGCAGATTTTATCTTAAAGTTCGTATTTCTGTATATAAAATATTCATAAAGATATTGAAATAAAATATAAAAATTTGTTTCATAATAGAATAAAGTGTATTTTTTTAATTGTTCAAGACATTTCTTCATTTATTTAACAAAATTTATTATTTTGATATAGAATCAATAATTCTTCTTGTGGATTGTTGTTAAAATTGCTATTTCTTATCAAAAATTTCATTTAAAATAACTATTTTGTAATAACAATCTATAAAAAGTATTTTCGAAACTATCTCAATAAGTCTTTCATCTTTTAAGAGTGTCAATGCAAGTACGTTCTTGCCCAAGTTAAAAATTTTGGTAATCAATAATTTATGGACATAATTTGGTAAATACATCAGTTTCATTGAAATGAATTGTTTATAACGCTGCAACTTACAAACAATGCGTCTCACAGAAAGAGCACTAAGGACACAAAGTTTGATTTCTTGTTGACTTGTTATTAATTTCCTCAATCTAGAATCAAATTCTTCAATTTAAAACAAAAAAAATAACTTAATTCAATTTTTAAACAGGAATCTTATCATATGCCGTAGTACTATGTAATTATTCATTTATACTACATATGAAATTATCTGAAAAAAATTTCTATTACATGGATTTGTTTAATTTATTAGGAAAATTCATTTTGCAGCCCTTACTAAAATTATTTTTACGCGGCCACGCAATTTTCAGCTGTACCACAACGCCAAGATTTTTTACTGTGTTTTCAGCCCGAATGATTAGCCGAGGGGCTTGAGTGGGTAGGAATGAGTTGCGTTAGCCTCGTGTCTAGAGTATAGGTAGTTCTAATCCCCGCAGCGTGCGTCCGCTTTTCAGAGCGTAAAAAGCGTGCGATTAATATAAGTAGTAATTGTGTGTGTCACATTATATTTAGATAAATATATAAATTAAAAATAATAATATTATAAATTTAAAAAAGAATTTTTCATTTTTTATTAGCATAAATGGCTAGCTTGACAGTCTATGAACCCTTCCTTGACTGTCCCATGTAGAAATTGCGATCGGAATTTGGAAGGGCCCCGGCTAGTTTTCCCCGTTTCTGGTCGGGCTCTAGTCGGGAAAAATAGGGAGAGCCAGACTAATTCTGTAACGCTGTTTTAGCCAGGCACTATCTGGAACTTCTAGCAAGGTCCTAACAGGAATAACCTTCAACCGCCCGTCTAGACCCCCTCTGTTTTCCGGTACGCTCATTATTCAGCTGCGATATAAATATATGTGACAAACTATTTTTCAACAACAAAATGATTATTTTTATTATTTTCCACTAGGTTTCACATACACAACACAAATTTAACTGTTTTCCTTATGTTTCACGTATTAACAAAAAATTCGAACTTTATTTTAATCAAAGTGATTGTGAAAGTTGAAAAAAGAAATTACCTAATTTTTTTTGGTTATATTCACAGATCACATTCAGTATATATAATAAATAGAATTTAACAAAACTACTGCTTGAACTATATTCAATAAAAATTTAAGTAGTGTTATTTTCGATAAAAACACGTGTTTATAAGTGTTAAACGCACGGATGCTTCAGATGAAAATAAATTTCAGTTTGCTGTCACGCGTTGTTGAGGAAGCCATTCCCCTGTTTACTAAAACATGATTTAATGCATACAAACTTCTGAAGATGGCACTGCATCATATATACTGCAACACCATCTTCAGGAAATTTATCTGGGGTATGCTGACTAGCGCCCGACCAGTGCCTGGCTAGAATTTTTTGGTTCTTTTATCTAAATCAGGAACCAACTAAAGCCCCGCTCAAATACAAGATTAGGGCCTAACTAGAGGCACATAGTTTTTTCTAGTCATGAGGAATACAAAATCTTAGCAGTGCCTTGAAGGGTCCTGTTTAGAACTTACTAGTCCAGTTGTTCTAGTGAGATTCTGACTACTGCCCTAATTGAAATGGGGACAAATGGGGCAGTTTCTACATGGGGTCTTCGAGAATTTAATATTGGAGCGTTGAACGACTTACAAATTTGTCTGTGATATTTTGTTGGTGGAGTCTAGGAGTGCTTCACTGACTATGCTGGACGCAATCTAAAAAGTCTTACATATCTTCAAGCACTATTCGCATGATTTTTCAATACGATATTTTCAAATTTTCAAGTGATTTTACACCTATCCTAGAGTCACAGACTCGGTCAATGAAAATTTCCAGCACTTTTTTTTCCGTGTAACATTCACAGAGAATTTTAGAAAAAATTCCACCCGTACGTTGCACTTTAGTTGTAAGTAGGAATTCAGTCACCGAATTGAAGGTTATCACTTTGTTTTTTAATATTGGACAAGATCTGAAGGCATCAAAGAACGTGTTGTTTTCAAGCACTCTGTTTTACCGACTTTAATATACATGTATAATAATTTTACAAAAGGATGGCATATTAAAATTAATTTACGGTATATGCAAATGACTTTACTCACATGTATATTAAATTTCGATCCGATTTTTTTAACAATGTGTAGATAGTATTTTAAAATTATACTTACAATACATGCGAAATGCTTAAAAATCGAATCTCCATCCTCAAAGTATAGTTACAAAAATACCATTAACCATTTTGCTTTGCATTTTCAGTTTTCTTGAAAGCACATTATCATGATAATCCCAGCAACGTCTACTTTACATTTTCCAAAAATTTTGTATACTAACGGAGAACAAAAGTCATATTCTATTTCTATGGAACAAAATTTTTAACTAAATCAATTTCAAACGAAGTTTATAATGCATTACGGATAAAGTCTAGAGGCGACGATGTAAATAAAAAAACTGGAACAACATCGCTTCGTGCTGATAAAGACCGATATTTAAAAGTTTACCGAAGTAAAGGGTTTCCTGTCGTTTCTCTCACAACGTCATTTTTTATGGTCAAGTTGGCACGATACCCTGATTGCATCCACAAAGTTTTCTGCAACGTCACTTCTTTCCACGCCCGTCGAAGCTTTATTAAAACGGCGAGTATATCGCTCGTTATATCTTATACGTGCATATATATGGACTTGTATTTAAGGTTTTGAATTTCAAATGAAGCGACCGTTGCCTGCCATCCGCCATTGATATGCGAAATATCGTCGACGGCTTGGGCGACCCACTGTCGTTCATACGGTGTGCTATAAAATCCGGAAGGGACGGGTTCTCGTGGATATTCCAAACGTTGCGTTCGTCGCAACATTTTCTCGGAATCGTTTTGAGAAGATTGGCAAATTTCCTTGAGCGAGAAACTACCCTACGCCCTCGGAATAAGCCACGAGATTGTAAATTGCTTCACATAATTTCGTTTCTTTATTTCAAAAACTTGATTACTTATAATTTTATATTTATAGGTCTTTACAGAAAAAAACAGAAGATAAAATATGTTGCAGATAAAGGACCAGGCACAAGATGTACATTAAATGTATACCTGTCGATTTAGATTAAGCTTTTTAAAAAGGGAGTTCCCATCGCCTCGATTGAAAAAGTCAGTGGTCATGAAGTCAGGAAAATGGAAAGATTTCGAGTTAGAGAGGCTTAAAGTAGTCTGGCTACTGGAAAACCTAGTCAAAGCTATATCCATTATTTTTTCTGAAATTTTGAATTATATCCAAAATTAGACCATCAATAATACATTAAGTAATAAATTTGTATGCTGATCAATGTAAATAAAATATTTGTTTAATAATCATAAAATGTGAATTTAATTGTTGATTGTACTCGATTCAAGACAAGGTCATTTTTCACGCTAAGCAGTTGGCAGCGTAACCAATTGTCGAGAAAGTCATGAAAGTAAACATAACCTGCAATAAACCAGCAACAAAATCATTATTTAAAATTTCACGCGATTCCCGATTCCAGCAGAAGCTGTACTGCCAACCTTAGTCAACGCCACACCATTATCGTTATATTTTACCTCGGTATGTTTTGCTAAAAATGAGCTCAAATTTCCTGGAAGCAAGTCCGAATGAGCAGTAATTCAAATTTCACATTATATTTTCTGTCTCCAAACCAGTTTTCCTGATAATATTCAACATGTTTCGAAGCCAATATTAACCATTTTTGGAGCCCGCGAAAGGCCTCTCCATAACCCAGGTGCGAAATTCGGTCGGCTGCCAGAGATTGACCATCAGCCCGAAGTTGGCCCTGCTTTGGTAACCGATCTACGGTAATTAGAGTTGGGCCGACTAAGGTGTTTCCAAGCTGCCATGGTCTCACCGACGTTGGCGACCGACGTCGGCGGTGGGCGAAAAGCCGTCTGTCGGCCCATTTCTGGCTCAACGTTGGGCCGACGATCGGATAAACTATGGCAGATTGGTCGATACGACCGAAAGAATGCGGTCGGTCCAACTCTTGATACAGCAGTCGGTTAGCCACAAGTCACCATGATGCACCCGACGGTCGGTCAAACCTTGGCCCAAATATGGGCCGACCGTCGGA
>CAKNXH010001585.1:15767-33095 GCA_932178445.1 Andricus quercusramuli
CCTTGGCCCAAATATGGGCCGACCGTCGGATAAACGCTGGTTCATTGGTTAAAAGAACTGTGAAAGAACGGTCGGCCCGACTCTGGACAAGAGATGGCCCGACCATCGGCATAACATTGGCTTGTACGAGTCACCATGTTGCACCCGACGGTCGGTCAAACCGTGGCCCAAATATGGGCCGACCGTCGGATAAACGCTGGTTCATTGTTGAAAAAAAGTCGTTAAAGTACGTTCAGTCTGACTCTGGATATTCATATTATATATGTTGCATAATAATACAAAAATAAATGAGAAAAAACATTTAACAAATTGTTTTTAACTACTTTGAGCTGTAGCTTATGAGGATGGTTTTTTCATTGACTTTCAATTCTTCAGGTATAGAGTAATGGGTAAGACTCCCGACTGCTAGGCGATAGATTCAGGTATAGGTGTAGGTTCGAATCCCCGTAGGGTTAGAAATTTTATTTGTAATATAATTTAAAAAAATGTAATATATGTATTCAATCTAAGCAGGACCACTAATATTTATAGTCAAAATACTCGCAATCAATTACTATTTATTTTTTGAATACCTATTTTGTGTATTTCCACCTGTGTAGTACGAACCTTCAAAATCAAAGTCGGCCCCACATTGTTGTCCAGGGTTGGGCCGACATCATCTTAAAAGATGGCCCATATATGGGACCAAATATCGGGCTGACTTTGAGAATCCAAAGGCGGTTGACCGTTATCATTTAGCTGGTTGGCCCGACCAGTGGCGCACAAAGTTGGACCGACAGTCCGACGGTTGGCCCGACCGTGGGCCAACGGTCAATTCGCACCTGGGAAGATCCCATGTTATTTGACACGTCTTTACACAGCGATAATTCAAATTTTAACTTGGAAAAGCCCCCTAAAAAAGGCATTATATGAAATGAGACATATTTCTCCGTGAAAAAAAAAACTAATTTTGATGATTTTTCATCTGACCGATCCAATAGCCGGACTACTTTAAACTTCGAAACATTGTAACAAACCAGGGCCAATATATCAAAAACAGACGATCAGAGAAAGGAATGTTTCCTACAAAAGCTATTGCGATCTGAGGGGAAAATGCTAAGAAAGTTATGACCTTAAGACAAAGGTCATTTTTCAAGGTCATTCAGGGTCAACTTATCATTTAATGGTTAGTGTGGGTTCGTTCATTTGGGCTGGTTCGTTCGAGATGGTTCATTCGGGTAAGCCGTTTTGGGTTGATTCGCTTGGTTTGGTTCATTCAGGTTCGTTCGTTTGGATTCGTAAGTTTCGGTTAGTTGGTTTTCGTTCGCTGGTTTGGTTTTGTTAGTTTGGGTTGGTTGGTTGACGTTGAATTGAATTGGTTGGTTTCATTTGGTGGCTTTGGATTGCTGGATTTTGAATTTGTTTGAGATGGTTGGTTTGGGTTGACTGGTTTGGGCTAGTTGGTTTGGTTTATTTGCTTTGGGTTGGCTGGTTTTGATTAGTTTGTATTAGTTGGTTTGGGTTGGTTTGTTCAGGTTGGTTGGTTGGTTTGTGTGGGTTGGATAGGTTTGATGGTTTGGTTTGGCTCCTTTGGGTTGGTTCGTTTTCGATGACTCGTTTGGGCATGCTCGTTTGCGTTAGTTCCTTTGGGTTATTTCTTTTAAATTGGTTCGTTTGGGTTGGTTCGTTCGGGCTGGGTCGTTTGGTTCAGTTTGCTTCAGTTTGCTTGTGTTCGATTGTTTAGGATGGTTCGTTTGGTTTGCTACGTGAGGGTTCGTTCGTTTGTGTTGGATCATTCGGGTTAGTTCGTTGGCAACAAACTTCTCATATCTTGCCTTCATTGGCTGGATATTGAATACATCAAGCTCATATCTTGTCTTCATTGGCTGAGAATTGGCAACAGCCTGCTCTTATCATGTCTTCGCAGACTGGATATTAATTGAGTCTTGTTCATGTCCTGCCTTTATTGGCTGAATATTGACAACATCTTGACTGCCTTTGCTGGATAATGATTTCCTGCTCATGTCTTGTCTTCATTGACTGAATATCAACAACAAATGAAAAGTTCACTCTGAACGACTTTGAAAAACGACCTGTGTCTTAAGGTCATGAGTTCCTTAGAATTTCCCCCTCAGAGCGCAATAACTTTTGTAGGACACATTTCTTTCTCTGATCTTCTGTTTATAAAATATTGGCCTACGTTTGTTAAAATGGTTCCAACCTTAACCCTCTGTAACTCAGTAACTGTCCATTTTCGGGCTTTATGCTTATTGACTTTTTCAATCGAGATGGTGAGAACTACAATTTTAAAAAGTTTGATCAAAGTTGACAGGGATTGTACATGTTGTGCCTAGTCCTTTTGGTGCAGATGAAAAATTTCGGCGAACGTTTCATCGAGGTTAAGAGAATAATTCCAAGAATTTTCAAGAGATTCGAAAAGATTCAAGGGACTTGAAAAGATTTCAAAGGGTTTGAAGTGTTTTAGGGTATTTTGAGAGACGACGAGGAATATTGAATCGATTTCAATAATTTAAAGGAATTCCAAATGATTTAAAATTTTTTGGTTATTTTTAAAAATAGCAAGAAATTTTCAAAATCGCTAAAAAGTTGTACGGGATTTCAAAACATATCAAAGGATTTAAATGTTTTAGTGTATTTTAAAATATTTTCAGGAATTTTGAATGAATTTCAATAATTTAAGAGATTCCAAAGCATTTAAATGTTTTGAGGGTATCTTAAAAAAATTTATGGAATTTTCAAGAGCTAGACAAAGTTATAAGAGATTTAAAAGGATTTCAAAGGATTTGAAATATTAAATATTTTAGGATATTTTAAAAGATTCCAATCGACTGAAATTTCAACTAATTTTAATAATTTGAATGAATTTCGAAGGCTTTAAAAGTTCTAGGGCATTTATTGAAATTTCAATGTATTTTGAAGAGTTTAAAAAAACATAAAATATTTCAAAAGATGCTATAGGATTTTAAATATTTTAGGATATTTCAAAAGATTCCAAGGCATTTTCAAAATCTTTCAAAAGTTTCAAGGGATTTCAAATGATTTCAAAAGTGATAAAAAATTTCAGGGAATTTTTAAAATATTCCAACAATCGTAAGGTTTTGATTTCAAATATTTTCAGGGGTTTCGATGCTTTTGAAATATTTTAGGGTATTTGAAAATATCTCATGACATTTTCAACAGATTTGAAAATTTCAAGGTATTTGGATGATTTTAAAAGCTTAACAAAATTCTCATGGCGTTGTAAAGAATTGCCTAGAACTTCGAAAGATATAAAACGATTTTACAGGACATCTAAGTATTCACAATATTTTAAGAGATTCCAAGGGATTTAATCATATTTTCGAGGATTTCAAAGATTTCGAGGGATTCTAAACGCTCTAAATGTATTTAAATAAATCTTGCAGAATTTCAGGAAATATAAAATTTCGTAGAATTTCACGGAATTGTTAAATATTTCAACGAATTCTGTACATAAGTTTTACTTGATCAGGTTTTTGCATCACAGATGTTTTGGTGGCATTTAAACCCCTAAGATTATTTAATTTTTTTATTAACTCAGTTGTCTGCTCGGTGGGTTCCTGTCACCACTACGCAGCGCGTCCTCGGGTTGCGGATAGAGGAACGGCCCGTTAGGCTGAACAGCCCCTCAGGTTAGCTGCGAATACAAGAATAAGCAGCCGCGGACAGCCGATAGGAACCAGTCGTGGGTGTGGTGGGCCCAGCCTAAGATGTTGGCCTAGCACTGGTAGAAAACACGATGACCATGGCTTGGGAGGACCCACCCATTCACGTTCATACGCAATGGGTGGGTCCTGGCAGGCCGGGGTGCAGCGTGTATCCACCTAGAAACACTACCCCGAACCAAAACTAAAAATCTTGTAAGGGAAAAATCCTGCTGCCCATTGGACACCGCAGCGATGACACTGCCCGCAAGGGATGTGTGGAATGATTCGCCTGTATAGGGCCAAAGGGGTACTGATGCCAGTATAGGCGCGCTGCCTTGCAGGGGGACGTTAGGATACGAGGATGAAACTGTAATGTGTCTGACGACAAGTTGACATGGTCCTTGTCAGAGTCGGAAAGCTCCCATACTTAGACCTAGGGAGGTATGGGGGTTATCACTCCTGGGACAGTGGACTCACCTACGATCGGAATAGGATCCTAACGTGCGGATTATCTTGAAACTACCATGGCTAACTTGCAAAAACAAAAAACTACAGTTAAAGATCTAAGGGTGGGAACTCTAAACGCGCGTAGTCTACATACTGGCGGATTTAGCGAACTCATTGGGATAGCAAATAAATACAAAACTGACTTAATAGCACTTCAAGAAACCTGCTGGCCGGGCGATTTCGCGTCAATTTCTAAGGATAACTATACTTTTCACTATGGGGGAGCTAAGGAGTGGAGACTGGGGACCGGTTTTCTTATTAATAAACGAATCTCGCAAGCGGTTATCGACATGCAATTCATTAACGATCGGTTATCATACATTGTACTGAAGGGTATTTTCAACAAACAGGTATTAATCAATGTGCACTGCCCCACCGAGGACAAAGACGAAGACACTAAAGATCTCTTTTACGAAACAATCGAGCAGGTTTTTGACAAGTTCTCAACTTTTGACGCAAAAATAGTATTGGGGGATTTCAACGCGAAAATTGGAAAAGAACCGATGTATAGGCCTACAATAGGATCAGAAAGTTTGCATGACGTCAGTAACGACAATGGAACTAGAGTAATAAACTTTGCAGCTTCAAAGAACCTTGTTGTCAAAAGCACATATTTCAAGCATAAAAATATACATAAGGCCACCTGGAGATCACCAGATGGTAACACTCATAATCAGATCGATCACGTTCTAATTGACAGAAGACGTCATACAAACATTCTCGATATAAGATCGTATAGGGGAGCGGATTTAAATTCAGACCATTTTCTCGTGATAGTAAAGCTAAGATCTAGGCTAGCGATCAGTAAGAAAACAGGACGCACAGAGCCAACAGTTCGTTTCAATATAGATAAATTCATAACAGCAACAGAGACATTAAATTATCAAGTTGAGATTTCTAATAGCTTTGACGCTCTCCAAGCACAGAGCGACGATAACAATAATTACGAGGAGGACCCGGAAACCCTGTGGAGCAATATAAAAATGGCGGTAAAGACAGCCGCGTAACTTACGATAGGTTTAAAGAAAGTAACAAAAAGCAAACCATGGTTTGACGAAGAGTGCAAACTCTGGTTTGAAAAACGCCGGAAGGCCAGACTAATTAGTTTACAAAATAAGTGCGATCAAACACATAAGAAGTATCTCGAGATTAGTAAACGTACAAATAGGCTCTATAGATCCAAGAAAAGGGAGTGGGAAAAGAATAAAATACTAGCAATAGAAACGCATAATAAACAGAATAACCCGCGCGAGATGTACAGGGGAATAAATTTTATAAGGAAAGGCTTTCAAAGTAGAACGGAAGTAATGAGGGACGAAAATGGCAATCTAGTAGCCGGTGCGACAGAGAGACTGAATTTATGGAAAGACTATTTCGATAAACTATTAAATGTACGCGAAGCCCCCGTTGAAGGTAATCTCGGCGAAATCCACACTGCTGATCTATTAATTGATGACCCTGCTGATATAGAAATAAAAATGGCTATAAAGAAGTTGAAAAATAACAAAGCCGCGGGCATCGACGACCTACCGTCAGAACTGATAAAAAATGGAGGCCCTTGCCTCACAAGACAAATTATTAAATTAATACGCGCAGTTTGGAAAACAGAACGCATGCCGGAAGAATGGAACCTCTATCGTTATTCCCATCTTTAAAAAAGGCGATAAAACTGACTGTAACAATTATCGGGGAATTTCACTTGTATCTTCGTGCTACAAGATCCTGTCTAATGTAATCCTAAGTAGACTGACTCCTTTTGCCGAGGAAATCATTGGGGATTACCAGTGTGGATTCCGCCGAAACCGATCTACAAGCGATCAAATGTTTACAATTAGACAACTGCTAGAAAAAAATGGGAATTTAAAGAAGTAGTGCATCAGCTATTTATCGATTTCAAAAAAGCTTACGACTCTATTATACGCGCACGAATGTACTGGATCCTAGAGTTCTTGGGTGTACCAAGAAAATTGGTTAGACTTATCGAAATTTGCTTAAGCGGCAGTAGGGGTAGAATACGCGTAAACGGTAGTTTATCTGAAGAGTTCTCGATCCGCGATGGCCTGAAACAGGGCGATGCACTTTCGTGCGTCCTTTTTAACTTGGTTTTAGAATACGTGGTTAGGCAAGTGCAGGCGAACCCGACCGGTGCTACCCTCAATGGGATAGTACAAATTCTTGGATATGCGGATGATCTCGACTTACTAGGGGATGATAAAGAAACGGTAGCTAAAAATGCAGAAATCTTGATCACAAAAGCCAAAGATATTGGCTTGGAAGTTAGCGAATCGAAGACAAAATATATGACCGTCGGCAGATCCGAACAAAGTAATCAAGACGGGGATCTAATGGCTGGAAATATGAAATTTGAAAGGGTTAGCGAGTTTAAATACCTCGGGTCTATCATAACTAGCGAAAATAAGATTAAAACGGAAATCAACGCGCGGCTGCACGCTGGCAATGGGTGCTATTATGCAGCAAACACACTATTAAAATCGCGATTGCTATCTAGAAACATCAAAGTAAGAATCTACAAAACAATAATAATGCCGGTCGTCATGTACGGGTGCGAAACGTGGGCGCTGACGAAGGGAGAGGAGAATAGGTTTAGAGTTTTTGAGAATAAAGTACTTAGAAAAATCTGTGGTCCAAAAAGGGACGAAGAGACCGGCGAATGGAGAAAACTGCATAATGATGAGCTGCATGCTCTCTACGGGTCAGCAAATATTAATAGAGTAATGAAAGCGCGTAAACTAAGATGGGCGGGGCATGTAGCAAGAATGGGAAATGAAAGAACAGTGGCGCAAGTTTTAAGAGGAAGGCCGATTGGTAAGAGACCCTTAGGCAGACCGAGAAACAGATGGGAGAAAAATGTAAGGGAAGATTTAAAAGAACTAGGACATGATTACTTAAACTGGATGGAGGATGCACAGGATAGAGATGTGTGGCGGTCTCGGGTTAGTGAGGCAATGAACTTTCGAGTTCGAACTGCTAATCTATAATAATAATAATAATTAACTCAGTTGTTGCAATTCAAAAACAATTAGCACCATTATCTAATGATCTTTCTTATTGTAGAATGTTGAAAAGTATACTCCAAATATTTGCACTAACCTGTGCAAATATAATGAAGTTAATTCAGGGAGTTTTCTCTCGTCGCGTCTGACCGAACGCGGATTGCTCTACTTAGTTAAATTCTGCCTCTCACTTCGCTTACGCCCTATGTTGTTTACCTTGCCTACCATCTATATATCCTTTGTAAAAGTTTAGAAAAAATGCAAACGCTCCAAAGATTACATTCCCATAGGAATTTTAATAAATTTGGTATTATTCCAAAGCAAACAATCTTTGAAATTAAAATTTCAGTCCGAGAATTTTATTTTGTGATCTACACGAAATTCGAGCACACGAGTTAATCGTTAAAATTTATTTACAGTTACACTATTTATATTTTGTAATTTATGATATGGTTTATATAAATGTATAGTTATAAGCTTCAATGAAAGAGTACAGAAAAATTAGGAATGAAAACGAGAAAGTAAGAACAGAGAAATAGTTTCATAACAAACAATAATTCACTTCTCTAACTCAATAAACTATCTCTAAAGTTTACATCGTATGCTAACTTCATCCCTGAACTTGAAAATCTGAATGCTCCCTCTCCAACTTTCTTGAGTCCGCCCTGAAACGCTAGAAGATATGCACAAACTTCTCCTCAGCTTTCTCCCGCCCCCATTCCTTTCTCTACTTCGTTTTCGGAATTACCCTCTAATTTAAAATCTCTAACAAATCTTATACTTTTCGAAACTTAGAAAAACAATTAATCCACAACCACAGGAAAAAAAACTAACGGTAATCCTTACCCTAATTTTAGAGTAAGTATTACCTCCTGCTATTTTACCTGCTTACCTACTTACCCTATGTGTGTAATCTTCAAACTGACACTTTGGTATTTTTCTGCTCCTACCTACATGTATAAGTAACTTTTGACAGCTCTTATAATTTGGCAAGACCGTTTTTATGAAGCCACACGCTTTGGCTGTTTCACTAACCATCAGCTAACTTGACGGCAGCGTACAAAGCTACAGTGGCCTCCAATTTTCGAGACGGTCGTGTCGACATTTATGAGAGCACAAGACAGTTTACTCCGTACTGACGGTAATATTTGTGTTTCACCCACACGAATTAGTAAAAATACAAACTTACCCGCAACAAGATTTACCCACATTTTTTTCGCTGTCACGAATCATAAACCTAAATCGGTACATCAAATATGCAGTCAGTCTGAAACAAAAAATAAAGCGGAATCTCTAGCGAAGGAATGGGATTCCGTACACGCGATGCCACGCCGTGTGCTTTTCGATTGATCAGACGCTGTCATCGGCGGTATCTCGCCAACACGTACCTGCCTAACATCCTCGTACTAAATTCCCTGGCACACGTGCGATTCTACTACGCGCGCACATAAACATACAAACACATGAACACACATACTCGTGAGCAAGCATGCACATAAACAGACATACCCACACAGAGAGCCACAATCACGTGCAGTTTTACCCCTACAGATTCGCAAAACACGCAGACGCTTCAAGAATCCCTCACCGTCATTCTCACAGACGCAGGTGGTCCCACGCACACCCAACCGAAGACCTTGCAAGAACATCAGCAAACGCGGTCTACGCAGACACGCGCGAAAATTACGACCTTCGCTTCGCGTCTGGATACATCGCTCGAGTGAACGAGCCAGCGCCAGCGGACGACCAGGGTTTATAGGGTTGCCGCAGGTACCCGGGATGATGAGAGGGTTAGGGGGGTTTGCGGGAGTCTACACTCTACGAGGACTCACACACCGAAACAGTTTTACTGTTTCGGAAGTCTAGCCGCCCCCAGCTATCCACCCCCGAACCATCTAACCCCCAGCACTGCCAGTCCTATCCAACAACCCCCCCCCCTGGCCCCACCACTTATACGACCTTTCCATCCCACAGCCAGACTAGCATACTACCCAAGTCCTGTACATACACATCCAGAGTTTTAAAGAGAGAATATTCTATCGAGAACGTGAAAATGAAGAAAGTTCTCGAGAATGTTCGCGAGGGGTGTTTCTTTTGAGAATTTACGAAAATAGGGTCAACAATAATTTTAATAGAACTGGGGATTACCTAGAAAAACTAATCGAAGTCTTTCATTTGGACAAGGAGAAAAGGGCACCTAATTTATGCACGATATTCTCAAATGGAATAATTTTTCATAAGGATACCGTTTACTTAGAAATATATATATGATAAAAATTAGGAAGTTAATTCGAAATGATTCAGATATATAACAATTACTTAAAGTTGTTCCATAGCTTAGCTTCAAAAGTTTTAAAATTAAATCTGAAAAAATCCCTTTTAATAAGAAAAATCGTAAAAACCTTTTACTACACGGAAAAAATTAGTTGTTGAAATTTTGAATGACTGAGTCAACCACTCTAGGATAGGGCTAAACGCATGTCATAATTTGGAAGAATCGTCTTACAAACCTTGATTGATACATGTTTAAAAAGTAGGAAGAGTTGTCGAAAGTACAAAATAATTTCAATGAAAATGTGAAGACCAGAGGAATAGAGTTCTTGAAACACTGATACACTAATGCTTCGAAGCCAGTCAATGAAACTTTCGATGAATCCTAACGAGTTTTTAGAAAACAGTATAGCCAAGTTAAAAAAGTATATATTTCGCGGTTATATTTACTATATTGTTATTCACATAAACTCACGCTTGAGTTATATTTATTTTTACAGATACACACGAACCTATGAAAAATCGAAACAAATTTTGCGGCGGGATTCGAACTACCTAACACCTATCGAACGCAACTTATCCCTAACAACTAGAACCCACGGCTAACTTAACACATTGAATATTTTGCACAAATCCCAGTGAAGAGCCAAATTTGAATCCGAGCTCATTTGTTCATTGCCGGTGACCGCGACTCCATTCAGACTTAGGGTAAGGAGGGGCAGCGCCTACCAGTTAACAGTCAATGATTTTTTTAAAGTTAATAAGATGTGGAACTGATCCACTTTTTTTTAAATTTCGAGTTCTACATTATTTTATATCATATTTCTATAAGTATTAATTACATTAATGAAACAATGATTTAATAATTCAATTATTTCCAACAAGCTGTATTTCGCCGGCTTTGCCCCACACCCGAGGGCAAAGCCACCCGCAGCTTTTTATGAAAATCAAAACATCTGAAGATGGCAAAACATGATGGTTCGCTTCTGTGGTATTCTATATACTGGAAAAATTACCTTAAAACATTTCCAGCAAGAAGAATAAGTTATTTTCAATAAAAATAGTGATAGCTGCGATATAACCTCTTATGCGTTGACATTGCACTAGAGGCGGACTACGCTCAAAGGTTTCTACCATACCAATACAAAACACCCGCTCTACCGACCGGATATAAAATAATAATATTTAATAGCTTCTTGCATGTAGCCCAGAAGATAAGTGGCTGTTCTACATTACCGATCACTTATCCAGAAAACTTATGACACGTTTATAACCTAAGCACGTGTTAGCTATTATTTTGGCCATGCTTGCCTCACTGGTGAGGCCTTATTTATTTACGATATTTAAAATATTTGGGACTTGAATTGGGTTCAATTATTATAATGAAATAATCTGATATTGTGTAATCTGTCAAAATATAAAATTTTCATACTGTAAGTATTGCCATTAATGTTGAAAACTTTATATTTTGGCTAGCAAATCTTCCATTCTTTCCTTGTCAAAACTGTTTTCTGCATCATTTTTCTTTTACATTTTACACTATTTCTATGATATAATACATTTATTTAATGCAAAGTAATATTAAAATTGTTAAATAATAGCGATGTTATAAGCAAAGTCGCCTTTACCCCACCGGTTGGCGCTGCCCCTCCTTACCCTATACATATGCCACTTCACCTGACCGTCACTACGTATTAATACAAGCATCCAATGTGACTGTACATTGTGAATATATAGATATGTAGAAGACAGTCAGCGAATTCTTCGACAACTTATAAATCAGTTATTCGTTTCTGTGCTAGAGTTTTTGTATTCCAAATCTTGTTGAATCTGGAGGAATTTTTATGAGAAATTGAATGCTTGTCTAGAACTTTGTCAAAATCTGCTGAATACAAATTCGAAAACTGATGTTCCTAGATTGTCTTCCAATAACTCGATGACTTTTTTCACTTTTTCGATGAAGTCTGCGGTTCTTTAATCAAAATTATACGAGATTCTAAAAAAAAGTGGCCTATCCTAGAATAATTGACTAGTCAAGTAAAGTTTCGAGAACTTATTTTTTCGGTTTAATTAGGAAACATTAATGATTTTCTTTACTTTTGCGCGGTTAAATTGAAACTTTCAAATTATCTAGTAAATTATTGAGAATATTAAAACTGTTTTATGTTAGTGTTTTTGCTGGAAATTATTATTTTTTTAAAAAGCATTTTAATATAAAATTATAAGGACTTAAAGAAGGCCTAAAAATTCAGAATTGTTTTGGTGCGTCAGCATTTTTCACCAGAAATTAACATTTTTAAACATATATATTATATAAATAATAATGATATAATATATTATATTAAACATATATATATATTAAACATATATCATTATTAAGATTCCCAATTTTCAACAATTTTATATTGTGTAAAGTCAATGTTAAATTTTTCAAAATGCTGGTCCTTATAAGATTTCGCTCTTCGACGAAGAGCCTCTTCAGTTACAAAATTTATCCTATGTATCCCAGCAAAACTACACATACCAAAAAAAGTGTTTTATTTGATAAAAACAAAAGTTTTTTGCTAAGGATCATTAATCCAAAAAACTAACCATCAATTTAAGATTCTCTCACCATGGTACAAAACCATAAAGTCAAAAAACAATTTTAGGGTACATTAGAGTTTCACACGAGAAATTCATATTTTTTAATAACAAATTATTTTTCAAAGATGAAGCATTTTGCAACAATTAACTTTTTCGAGTTTGTGAGCGTTTTTTACTGGAAATTGATATTTTAAAACATTAGATTTTAAAGGCTCATAACTTTTCAACAATTTTAAGTTACTTTAGCTCTTAAAACAAAAATTGGTATTTTAAAACAAAAATCGTTAAATTTTGACGAAGATTC
This sequence comes from Andricus quercusramuli, assembly GCA_932178445.1. NCBI lineage: Eukaryota > Metazoa > Arthropoda > Insecta > Hymenoptera > Cynipidae > Andricus > Andricus quercusramuli. Next base: position 28,115 of record CAKNXH010001585.1, read on the forward strand.
ACAATTATGAGCACGTGAAGCAGGTGTAATGTGGCCGCTTCCAGCCCAGTGACGTTCGCACATGCGCACTCCCCCGCCGGGCCGTCATGAAACTTTACGCCCGCTGCATGAAACTTTAAGCCCGCTACATAAAACTTCACGCCCGTTATATATAAACTGCACCTTGCAAGTGAGAATATGGAGGAAATTATCTTTATCTTTTAAAAAATTGTATCTCTGGACGTTATTTCTACATTTCACTGATAATATAAAATTTCAAGTACACCAAACCTCCTCTATCTACCTCACATGCTTGTTTTCGAGGAGGGTAGGACAAAAAGTATAGTGTGTATCAAGGGCGGACGGCTATTTTGCCTCGTGTTACTGCCGCCCTTGCTTCGCTCGGGCGGCAAGTTCATACTCGTCAAATTAGTCTTCTTAACGCCCTCGATACACAATGTACTATTAACCATAGCCCTTGAGCCACAATAGATCATAAAAAAGCCACTGAGAAGTAGTATGGGTGTATTTACCATGGATGTATTTATTTATGCTCAGTTTATGAGCTCTTTGCTTCTTCAAAGATATTAAATAAATTTGCTTGCTCGTACAGGAAGATTTATTTTAAATGAATACAAAAAACTGACATTTATTTTATAAATTTGATGTTTCTACCTGATGCCGAAAATCGCATTTCCAGAAAATCAGAGAGACCTATCGAAGGATGAATAAATATATCGTGTTGCAACTTGCAAAGAAAGACTTTTCAAGTTACAGTAGTACGATGTATCAAATAATAAGTTTTCCGTGTACTAACAAAGCAAACAATTTCGGCATGCTGAAAACTGAAGGTTAATGTTGAAGATTTTAAAGGTGAAACTTTGAGCTTGATTGGCTGATTAATAGTGGTTTTTTTGCGTTTAGAAATTCAGAAAAAAAATTTACGTTGTTTATATGAGAAAAACTTTTTTGCTGTTCCAAAAACAACCATACTATGTCTGGTGCATTTCTTCGAGACCAATAGATCGACCTATTGTTGAGACTTTCATGACTTATTAATACCAATTTATGAAGTATAAAGAAATGGTTTATTCTGTTCATATGAGAAAAACTTTGTTAATATTAGAAATACTACGGTATTGTATCTGATATATTTGTACGCGTTTTTAAAACGCGCCAAATGGAACTATTTACAACCACCCTTTATTGATGGACTCTAACTTTCTGAAAATAACATTTTCGGTTTATTGGAAATTATCACAACAAAGTGGCCATGAGGACGCAAAGAGGTCACAAAATGAGCACAAATAAATACATCAGTAACGAATACACCCATAGTACTTCAAAGCGGTATTTACTTCATATGACATTAATTTCAAAAGTTGGTGCATCTTTGATCACCATATTGAATTAAAATCCAAAATTGTAGAATCACCAGAATACCCTCCATCCCGTACGTTTTCGTTTGCGTGTGCGTGTGCGTGTGCGTGCGCGTGTAAAGGAAACACGAAAGGACGCAGCACTAATTTTTCAGTATGAAAGGTTCAAAAATTGGAGAAAAATTGTCCGTGGGGAACAGATAAATGGGTAAAATAGGGTCAACAGTATTTAAAAGTCGCCAACCGGTTTAATTAATTTCCATGAAAATTATTAGCCTAACGATTTCCATCAAACAAGTCGTTTATATACATATAACACAATATTTTTATAATGACCTAGGGATCAATAATCTTCAATCTGTAGAAGTTTTTAAATTTTTCCATAAAGTGTTAAAATGCATTTAAAAAGTTATATCAGTCAAAACTTTTCATTCAATCATATTTTTCAAATCCAGAAGTTAGTCTGGTAGAAAAGCACAAGTAACAAGTACAATTCTATTCAAATAATAAGTTGTGAAAAGGTATCCTCATCACACTACCCGATTCGGTTAGTGTTTCTAGGTGGATAGTTTCTTGTAGTAAATAACTACAATTTCGAAAATATTCTCTCAATAACTCTCTCGAATGTTCTCTGATTTTAATTTCTTGAGACTTTCAGAACTTTAGACTATAGCACACCAGCCAAGTTCCAAACTCACACCCCAATTCTATATCACTCGCACTCACACCTTTATACAACCTCACTCACACCATCTCTTACTTTCTCTTTAACTCTTTCTCTTCTGTTCTCTTTATCGGAGTGTCTCTTTTGCCCACATAGTCATTCTCCTTTATCTCTTCCGCTCTCTTTCACCTCCTCCCTACTCTTCAAAACTCGCGTGCTCTCCTTCTAGCTTAAGCAAAAACCACCCTCCAATGCACGATTTACCACCCGCAGCAGTGGATCTACCCAAAATGCACAAACTCTTTTGCATCGTCTGTCTGACATGCACGCTAGCTATCGTCAGTGTTCATGGGACGCATGTATGTGTATCAACGCATTTTGGGAAAATGTGTGCAGGGGGGGGGATACGGTTGTACGTGTAAAGTTCGTAAAAGCCACATGGGACGGGGCGTAATTTTCTTCGGCTACGTGCAGAGTAGAGTATCACGTTCTTGATCCATTTCTACCCCTGTACCCCCAAAACTCCTTCAGGGTAATAGCGTTTTCGAACAGCTTTCGGGGAACAAGGGTTGAGTACCTGAATACTTGGAGTTGAATGTTATAATAAAAAGGTTAATTATTATCTTGATTCCCGGAAAAAAATCTATAGCTGACAAAAAAATATTTTTCCTTGATCAAGCCACAAATATAGTTCAAAAGAAACCAATGATATTAGCCAAATCTTTGTAATAAGGATTTGTAGCATAATTTATTCTGACTATTATTATGGATGAATCAAATTCTTAAATAATCAAAACAAAGGTACTATATATCTGAAAAGGGGAGATCGTGATTTGTGAATATTAGTTCCAATTCATAAATAATACACCTTAGTATCAATTTGCCGAAGTAGTAATATGTGCTTTTTCACCGTTTCCGAGAAAATTGACCTTGAAATATTTGCTACTGGCAAAAAATTCATTCAATATTATTTATTATTTTCAAATTTTTGTTATTGAATCAAACTTTTTTTCTATCAATTTTATTTATTTATAATGTTTACCAATTATATTATGAATTATAAGTATGAATGAGTGTTTTTAAACAAAGAATATCTTTTTTTGCAGAAAACATGATAAAGTTACAGAAACTTAGTTTTTTAGTAAAGAGAGCATTAAAAGAATTATTATTTACATAATTTTTTAAGGCTATCAAAGAAAATTATATCTTAAACATTTCAGGAAATAAAAAATAAATTACTGCTGAGAAGTACTATGGGTGTATCCACTTGGGTGTTTTTATTTGTGCTCATTTTATGAGCATTTTGCTTTTTCATAGATGAAGGTTTTTCTCTAACAAAAGAAAAGAACTGGAGACTTTGCCCATCAAAATGTCAGTCGATGTGGTTAATAGCAACGTTAATAATGTTGTAGAAAATTAAAAATCGATATTGGTAAGTTGTATTCTCAATGTTTAAAAAATGTTTGCCTTATGAATATAAACAATATATTTTTCAATTTATAAATTAGTATTTCTAGAGTATGAGATATCATAGAAGGTTCGTCAATAGATCATTCGACGTGTCTCGAAGACACGGGAAAACGTGTCACATACGAGGGTTGCCTTATATATTTCGGAAATGAGCGATCCTGCTGCTGCCATATGAAAACCCATGTATCTATCATTAAGTTTTACATTTTTAGTAATTTTTTACTCACAGTAAAAAAAAGGATCAATTTTCTTACACAGCATTTTGCTTCAACGATCATTTGACTCTCGAGCTCATAATGATCTGTCCATTCGGATCACCTTGATCATCTTTTTCGGATCATTTGTAAGACTAAACAAAATGGCCGCCTATTTTTGGTGCTGATGTCATAACCTCATAACCTAAAAATTTTATCTTACGGCACGCAAGTGACAACTTCACTTAACAGGTGACATTTCCTCATATCAGATTTCGTAACTTTTTTAACTTTTCAAGTACACTGAAGGATCAGAAACCATAAACAGCGTTCATATGAGTTCAAGTACTCTAAGAACGTCAGCCATCTTGGTTTGACTTGATACCTGATCCCGCATCAGGTCATTGTGATCTCAAAAGTCGATCATTCATTCTGGCCGATCAAAATACCCTTGATTTCGGTACCATTTTTGTTGCATATCAAAATGATATTGATTTCGGTATCATTTTGTACATATTTTTTTACTGTGCTCAGAACGTTTTGACGTGCGGGCGCGATTTGCGTCGTGTACAGTGACTTGAAAATTTCATCTCGAGAGAAAAATGGAATTGACTCTTGAACATTTCCGTGCGATCATTTTTAACAACAATCAACGTGGATTATCTCAGCAACAGTGCATCAATGAACTTTATTCGACTTCTGGCGACGAAGCACCATCAAAAATCACTGTGTATCGATGGTTCTTCGAATTTAATCAGGGCCGTAGTTCGCTCACAGACGAAGTTCGAGAAGGTCGTCCAAAAGCAGTCTTTGTCCCAAAAAACATTGATGCTGTGCGTGAACTGATACTGAAAGATCGTCATGGCACTTATCGTGATATTCGTGCATCCTTAGGCATTAGTATGACCAGCATACAGTCAATATTGCATGAAAATTTGGCTGTCAAAAAAATGTTTTGCCGTTGGATCACACATAATTTGAAAATCCCTCAACAAAGGCTCATGTGAAGCGGTCATTTCAAGTCACTCTACATGACACAAATCGTTTACGACACTGTCAAAATGTTCTGAGTAAAAAATTACTGAAAAATGTCAAACTTGACAATAGAGACATCGGTTTTCATCTGGCAGCAGCAGGATCGCCCATTCCCGAAATATAAAAGGCAAACCTTCGAAAATCGGTACTGGTGGGTCACAATAGATTCCAACAATATGTGGATTAATGTGTCTCAAAAATGCAAACAATTCCACTACATACATACATATATATATATATATATATATATATATATATAT
>CAKNXH010001585.1:33195-67339 GCA_932178445.1 Andricus quercusramuli
ATCACTGCAAAGGAGAAAGAAAAAGAGGAGAGGTATCAAGACCTTAAAAGAGAGCTGCAACGACTGTACCCAAAATATTCGGTACGAGTAATTGTCCTTGTGATAGGTGCTCTCGGAGGTGCTAAACTATCACTGGTTCGTAACCTCAAAGCCATACCCGCGTGCCAAAAATATGCCAAGGCACTTGCGAGATGGATGCAGAAAGCTGTCATCCTTGGGTCGCTTCGTGTCCTCAAGACACACGAGGGTTTCGCCGGCCTGTCGTTGTGATTTCGTCGTGCCCTGTGACCACCCATCTCACGGATGTGAGACGTGGCCATAGGTGTATTTTACCGCGGTTCCACTGGGGGCTATTGACATCTTTTTTTTTTTTTAGATGGCAGTTGCTCTTAGTGGTACCCTGCGGTGGTTGTTTAACTTTATTTTATATATATATATAGTTATATTTTCAATATCAAAACAGTTTTTCTCATATAAAATAAATAAACCATTTTTTCGAAACTTCAATTATCAGTACTGGTGGATCATAGAAGGTTCAACAATAGGTCGATCGATGCATCTCGAAGACGCGAACAAATACACCACATATAGTGTTGATTTATTTTGAATTTCGAACAAGTTTTTTTCATATAAACAAATTAAAATTTTGTTTGTAATCTCTAAGCTAAAAAAACTACTTCTAAATGGCCGACCTAGCTGAAAGTCATATCAGATAAAATTCATCTAAATTTCATTATCATATCTCTTTTACTTTTTGAAACACGGTGAACAAAAAAGAATTACACATACTCAATGACTTTTTCTAAAATTATATTTTCCAGCTCTTGAGGTCAAATTATGCAATAATATGTCAAAAAAGTAGATTCGAAAATTTAGGTCATTACAAACATCCTTCCATGAGAAAGCAATAATTGTATAAAAATTCAGGTAATAAGTTTTTATTTAAAAATATGAACCGAAACTAAAATTTAGCGCTGATAAAATAGGAATAATTTCAATAGAGGTTTGAAATTTGTAATTGATTTCACAGTTTACGTTAGAGTTGTAAAGATTAAAGAGGCCTAATGGAAATCATAATGTGTAGAATTAATAGCAAAACTTGTTTTAAACCCGTTGAGATCACCTGGGGTCCAAAGCACCCTAGGCCGATATCACGGCTACGTATCCTTACAGCTACGTATCCGTTTATTAAAATTTTCTCATCTGGCTGAGTTCTAATTTAACTGAAGAAAATCAGTGAATCATGAATAGAAGACCTCCAGGTATGTCCAGAAAAATCTTACAGGGAAAGTTCAGACATTGGCCCCCACGTGACCTTATGTTATTATGCAGAGGTGTGACCTTAAAGGGTTAAATGTTTATACTTTTCCGAAACTTGGATGCAAATTTATATAATTTCTCCGCATTTCTTACTAACAAGAAAATTCCATGTGAAGGTTCAATTTTGTATAACATTTGAAATTCACGATGTAACATAGCTAATTCAATTATTTCAAGATCCATTGATCGGGAATACACATTGGCTGTTTCCAGCAGAAAAAAAATTTGTTCCGTGTTTGATGCAAGATTATATGTTATGGTAATAAATTTGAAACAATTTCTGAATAATACCAATCTCATCAAAACATCTACAATCAACATAGTTTGTGAAGTCAAAGTTCGATAAGTAATTTCTCAGATTATCTCAATGATAAAATTTATTAAACTGATATAATTATAGAAATTTTAAGAATGTATTTTCCCCTCCTTTAAATACATTCTTGAATTAAATACTGAACACAATATAATGCATATAATTGATATTAGGATAAATACTAGAATTCAGTGTAAGTGTAAGCTCCAAGTCATCTGAATTACTAAAAATCTAATTTTTTAATAAAAGTGAACAATCTTCAGAAGTAATTATTAATTAAAAATTTCGCAAGACATATCCCTGCATATTCATCTAACGGAGTTAAATAAATAATCCAGGTCGACTGAATTATTAAAGCATGGAACCCTCTTAATAAAAAGTGGAAAATCGGATGGCCTCCTGTCTGTCATATTTTTGTCCCACCGTTAGAATCTAATAGAATCGGATCCAGTCATATAGAACAGTCTCAGGTATGACATAATCGAATAGGAACGGATAGGATACGGTAGAATCAAATAGGGTAGGATCGGGTACGATAGGACAGGATATGTTTTTCGATAATTCTAATACTACAATCACTACATTTTCCAAGATAAATAAAAATATTAAATATTTTAAGTGTTATATGAAATAGGCTAGGATACCTTTCTTGTAGCAGCATTTCGCCTCTTTGAACCATTTTTTTTATCTTGTTTTTCCATTAGATTATTTTTGGTAAAATTGAAGTACTTTATTTCCTGATTGCTGAATGTCAGCTTTCAACGATGCACGCGATAGTGGCCATTTTGCAGGAGAAACCGGAGGAACATGATTACCAATGGCGATGGGGAGACCAATACCAACGACTGGGGATGGTTCTATGGGAGCAGAAAGGCCGGGGCCGGAAAAAGGGGTAGATTGTGCATCCTGCTCTTGCGAGGTCGCTAAGGACTCGAGCATATCCGTGTGTGTTGAAATGAGTAAAAGGGTCATACCCTGAACCCAACATCAGCAACCTCCACTCCATTGCCATATTTGCCTCTCTCGTTAGATGAATTTGTTCTACCAAAGCAAAGCTCGGAACCTCACATTATTAATTCTCTTCTGAAACATCAAAAATATGATAAATTCTTTTTAACAACTGTGGAACAAAACCAGGAATCACAGCGCAAAAGGAGTTCAAAAAGGGGGAAATAAGATCGTTTTTCCATATGACAGGGAAAAAATAGGGGAAAGATTCAGCATTCAATTTTTCATGTGGGAAAGAAGAAACCATCTTTTTATAAGAAAGTTTATATTTTTCAATGATAATGAATGATTTTCAAATCATTTCCGCCATTAAAGAATTTATTTTTAGAAGTTGGATATACTTATGCAGGTCATTCTAAATCCATTCATGGCAATATAAGAAAGTTCGACAAAAAAGGCAAGTTTATTAAATAAACCATTTTTATAAATTTGAAATTGTTCTGCTTGCAAATTCCATCAATAATAATGAAATAAAAAAAATACAATTGAATCTTTCCCTCTAAGATTTGCCATTTTGTCCTTACTACAATTAATATTTCCAATGTAAATCTGAAAGTAAAGTCTTTCATACTCTTAAACTCAATTTGAAAATAGTATAAGTGCCTCAATTATTTAAAATTACAAAAAAAATTAAATTGATGTAGGGCAAACAAATATTGTACATTTTGTATGGTAAAATTTTAAAATAATATGTAAGAGTTAGAACCTTTAACTTTCAGTGAATTCGCCACGTATTTCAAATATTGTGAAAATATTGTAACAAACAATATTTTATCCATTTCTCTTCAGCCTTTTCACTTTCTGTTCTTTCCCTTTTTTCAAAAGTTTTGTACATTTTGATTCAATTTCATTACTTACTTCAATTTTGCCCTATTTTGCTCTGAATCAATTTCATCTTTTTCCATCCCATTTTATTTATGCGCCATATTCTACTTTCCTAAAATTCGAACCATTTCTATTGTATTGAAAATTACTGTACATGTTTATCCCGTTTGGTCACTTTTCATCACCTTCCTATTTTAAAAAATCCTACCGATTTCATTCCCGCCCTTATAACATTGTATCCTATTTCATTTTGCAACAATTCTACCTTTTTCCAACCCAGCAGTTACTTTTATTCTTACCCCTTTTTTCAATTATTCTTTTTCATGAATTCTTATTTATATTCTTACATTTCTATTTTGAGCAATTCTGTCGGTATAATTTCCTCTTTTAGAACTTTGCATCAAACACCTATTTGCAATAACAGGATTGCTACAGATCAGGGAATCTTGGAAATTCAGGGAATTTCAAAGAAAATCTGAAAGATTTAGGCTACGTGTGGAAAGTGCTTTCTCTTGAAATAAATTGTTCTGTTGTTAAAATAAGATAAAACTCTGCCGATAATACTATAAATTTAGAACCATATTTAAACAAAATCTTTTTTTCGTATAAATTAAATTTTTTAGAAACTCGAAACTTTAAAATAAAACTAACATTTGTCATTTGGTCACTTATAATTTTGGGCGGACTTGCATTTTGATGGGGGAAATCAAAAAGTGTTCAGTGACAGGTGGTGAGAGGATTTTACGGAATTTGTTTGAAGGTGTGAGTGGAGTGTGAGGGTGTAAGCCGAGGAGGTGAGTACGGCTGTATGGGGTGAATTTGGGAGAAAAAAATCAATTTTTAGCGAAGTTGTGAGGTGAGATTCAGTTAAATAGAAAAAGTAAGGTTAGGTTGGCAAGAGGTCGGGAGCATGGGCGGAAGCATCTGTATTATGAAATTTCAATAAATAATTGTATCTTTACAATAGGTAAAAAATTACCACTTCAAAATCGACAACTTAAGAGAAATTTGATATTCAAAGAGTATTCAAACCAGTTCTTAATCTAATCACCATATACATTTCGCATTTACCCTGGGTTTTTTGTTGGTATCTTAAAATAAAGATTTTGAAAATTGCTCAACAATTGCTATTGTTGAATTTAACTTTCCTCATTTGACAGTACTGCATCTGAATTTGAAGTATTTTATCAATTCAATTTTCTTTAGAAAAACATGTCAATTATTTAAAACTTACTATTCCAAGTGATTTAATCATTTTGAAATCTCCGAAGTATGAAAACGCTCTGTTTCATAAAGAATGTTTCAAATGCTGTCACTAACAATAAAAAAAAGATAAGAAATTCAGAAAAAAGTTTTCTTCCTAATTAAGAATTTTCGAAGAATTTGCAAAAAACATGCTTGTTTAGATTGAGTCCTATGCACGCATTTTAGACAAAGTTGAACATGTCGAACCTGAAACCAAAGAAAATATTATTATTTTGCTCTTCCGGAAGAAAGAAATGTTTTTGTCGTTTAAGAATTTTTTCATTTCGGTATTTTGTTTTTTCTCGCGATTTGGAACGTTTTAAACATCACAAAAATTGCCCTATTTCTTTGGCTTAAGCATCAATTTTTTCCCCTCAGCTTATACGATTCGATTAAATTTAGGATTTTCACTTCGCCCTTTTGTCAATCTCAGAAAATATGGAAAAACTTCAAAGTATTGAGTGTAAAGTGAAATTTCTTATATTACAGGATCAACTAATCAAGGCCTCTTTGTGAAGCCCAGTATGGCAACCTCTAATCGCGTTATAATTTCCTCAGGTTTCATGAAGTGGGCCCCAAGGGGTTGTTACCTGAGCCTAGGTAATGCCGAGTACTGGCACAAGACATGCATGAATGTTTCATGCATGTTTCATCATACTTGCCGCGATTCCTGCACTATTCCGTGGGCTTGTACCTCATTATATGCATATCATAGTTTAGGTTATTGTGTCCTGTGAGCATCTGAACCACTGTCCTTAGGCCTTTCTTGGGTAATCCCAGGATTTCCCTGACTCTGTCCTTTCTCTACGTATAGGCCAGGATGGCTTTTGCATGTTGAAAACCCTGGAATTGTTGCCAGTATTCCCAGTGCTTCGTCCGAATCCAACTTTTGATAGCCATACCGATGCAGTAAGATGCTAGTCCCAGCACCGGTTCCAGTCTTATGTATTCACTTGCTGCGTCGCTTTTCGCCAACCGGCCCGTTTGTTCGTTGCCTTGATGCCTAGGTGACCAGGAACCCATATGCAGGTCTCGTTGTTCTTTTCTGCAACTTGCTTTATTGCTTTTTTGCATTCTCAAATCAGATCCAATGTTATTTCTGGTTTTTCAACTGCAGTTAATATCGCTTGGCTGTCCGAACAGATTGTGATCTGCCTACCAGCAGCGTTTTTCTCTAATAATGTTTTAGCGCAGCGGAGGACGGCCAGGACCTCCGCCTAAAAGACGGTGACATGCTGCCGAAGTGAGATCCCTATCCTCCTTTTTCCTGCGCTGTCATAGATTCCTGCTCCCTCCCTTGAGTTAATCTTTATATAAGTCTGAAAGTGTATTTCCAATGGGCTTTTTATTTTTGAAACCGCACGTTTTCCTAGGGCTAACTGGAAAAAGATATATTTGTGTTCCGAGAGAGACTCCTTGCCGGAGACTTTCCAGCCTACTATTTTTCTACTTAGTTCTTTTGAGCATAGAGTCAAATCGAGAACCTCACTTCTGTTTCATTCTGAAATTTAGGAGTATCGCCATGATTAAGGATCTCCAGCTCAGTAACCGCTAAGTATTCAATTAATTCCCTTCCTCTGCAGTTGATCTTTGTGCTCTCCCAAACTGTAAGTTCAGCTTGCACCACAGCCCAACAGCAGAGAAATCTTATTCTCCTGGCAGTGCCGAATGAGAGCATCGACCTCTCTAGAAGGTGGGGGCCCCTTAGCGTCGCTTGGGAAATAAGCCGAGGCAATATACACCTCTAGCCTTTCTCCGCTTCTGCCTCTAAATCTCACCTTAATAACGCTGAGGTTCCTGGAGCAGAGCTTCGGAACTGAAATTGCATCCATACCCTTGATGGTTATGCATGCACTTGGTCTTTTCTCGCGTAGCACCTCTAATTTAGGGCCACGCCCTCCTAAGCCACTAATCCTTTCCTTGCATAACCAGAGTTTTTAGATTAGGGCAATCACTGTCTGCACCACTGCCATACGCCTGGTTAGAACCACTGAAGCCCGTTTTCTGTGCTGCAAATTTACCTGCATCATTGAGATTCCCGTCCTATCCATTAATATACTAATTCCGGACGTCTGTTAGTGTCCTTCCTCCTATGACCTGTAGACCAAGCAGAAGGAGTTGCTACAGATAGTGCTACGATATTTAAGGACCCTTAGTTAGTTAGTTGTAATGTAGGCGGGGGGGGGGGGGGGGAGCTCCCCACCCCCCGCGCCCAAACTATAAAACCTATTGTGCCACACCCGTGTTTATTCTCAAGGCAGTACTCCGAATCCGACCATCCTTCACCGAGTGTTTTTGGATCTCGGTGGGTTTTTCGTTGTTATCAACGTTCTGAGATTATACCTCTCAGGTGCCAGGCATACCCATCGCACAGTAAACGACGTCCTCCTTTGTTAATCAGGCAAAGTGATCCTCGCCCGCTCTTCCATTCGGCAGCCTCCCTAACAGGCTAGGGTGTACGGAGCGATCCCTCTGAGGTCATCAGGTAGATGCACAGATTCGAAGCACTGTCCTGCTGTGTTATGTAAGTGTATGTATATGTGTTCATTACTCGAAATCGGCCAGTGACCACCGAGCGGAGGTCCCTTGAGAGGGCCTGCCTGTACGCAAGGAGATCGCTGACTCATTTTCGAGTCTTCACGGAATCCGCTTCGACCTCCAAGGCTATTCCCCTCGACATGGGGCCCCACCTTGGTATGATACCAGCTTTTTGTGAGGGGACCTACAGTTTAAGGTGGGTTCCGAACCACCGCAGCCCCGGTAGAAGTACATAGAAAAATGTCCATTGGTACCCGGCTCAGGGATCGAACCCCGGCCCTCCTGCATGGAAGTCCGACGCTCTATCGTCTGAGCCACCGAGGCACTGTGTGGGCTTTAAATTTCTGGATACCTATATGGGTTTTCCTCTTTACAGAGAGCTCATTAATCTTTTCTGCAACCGTGGCAACTTGGTGGTCGTCATCGATTTTAATGACCTCGACCGCTTCTAGTTGGATGGCCCTGTAGAGCAGCCGTCCCCCTTGCCGATGGGTTATATGAGTGCCCGAGTCGGGCCTCTCGTTGTTTTTGTAGGCTTCTTTGATCGCACGAATAGCTAGGAAATGAAGAAAACCCCCTGCAGAGCCCAACTTAGAGGGAAGAAGGCTACATACTAAAGGATTCGACCTAGTATCCCTAAATTTAGGTCCCGCGGACTAGAGTCCGTCAGTTCCCCAGAGCAGTCACTTCTCGCGATGCGATGCTCTGGTTCATCACCTTCAGGTCTCTAGTCCGATTAGACCCTTAAGTCCTCCCACCAGCTAAAAGTTCACGTGATCCCTTTTGACTTTTGCTCAAGTCGAATATAAATTGAAAAACATGTGTGTGACAAATGAGTTCAAACAACGTGGTAAATGAAATCTTATACACATATCCTATAATTTATTTGAAAGAATGACCAATTTGAACTCAGATTGTGTCTAACTTCTAATCCAGAAAGTGACCCATGTACATTAATAATGTGACTAATGTTCTTTGAAAATTAAAAATAATACAATAGAATTCAATGACATTTATAACAATTTCAGGTCAATTTTAACGCATTCAGTATAATTTCATGAGAATTCAAAATAATTCATGGTGAATACAAAAAAATTCATATGAATTCAAAATGATCCAGGTGAATGGACAAAACTATTTAAAATCCAAAAAATGCCATTAAATGCAGATAATGGAAGGGAATAGAATTAGTGAATAAGAATCTGATAAAATCCATAAGAATTCAAGGTGAATTTGAAAGTCCTGAAAATGAATTTAAAAAAATTAAAAATCTAGAAAGATCTATTGAATTCAGTGGATTTCAAAGGAACTCCCAAGTATCGAAAAGAATTTTAAAAATTCAGAAATATATATTGACCTAAATTCAATATTGATTCAACCATGGATTCTCTGTTTTAACTTGTTGAAAAAATTGCCTCAAGTCATATTTTAATTTTTCAAATTGACTAAAAAGTGATCTGAGAAGAAAATAACTAAAAGTGACTCAAGTGACTTCCTAGTAGCTTTGTTTACAGATAATTCGAATCAGATTCAAATAGTCGAGTCGAATTTAATTTAATTTAATTTTAATTTTCCTTTAATTCTTCTGCTCGAGCAGAAATACCTTAAAATTTAATTTTTGTGTAATTTAAATATTTAAAAAATATTGAAAGTGCAGTGTCGGATTATGTCACACACGCCGAGTCGTATTATATTAGTAAGAAAAATAATCTACAAATTTTAATGATTTATTCGTAAATTAGAAAAAAATTGAGTCATTCATATTGAATTTACAAGAATTTTCTTGCTGTATAATTAGGGGAACTTCTGTAAATCGTGCACAACGTTCTGAAATCAATGTCAGATTTTTTGTAAAATCTATAAGGAGTGTATCATGTCACTTCCCTGGGAAATAAATCGATTTCTTTCCTTTAAAGAAAAGGCAGTCAGTGCGCGCACAGCGCACACGATGTTCTAGTTATTTATTATTTTTTTGCTTCAGATGACTGGAATCAAAAATGAAGAAGATAGAATTGTTAAAGAAACTTTGGGCAAGACTAGAAAAACTAAGAATATTCATGCAGTGTAATAGCAATTGATAGAATTTTTAGAAAAAGAGATAGAAATTAGATAAATCCTACCTCACGTGACAGAATTAGACAGGATAGAGCGTATTTTCCTTAATATCACACCCTCAAAACATCCTCTTATCTCCCATAAGCTTTATATTGACATAAAAAGATAAAGTTACATTATGTGACCGGGGATCGTATAATAGTCTAGGTCAAATTCCCTTATCAATGTATAATCGTTATACATTACAGTTATAGTGCTATATCCCCATGACCCAATAATGGTCCGCAGGCTAGACGGCAGTGTCCTTCGCCATTTCACGTTTTACTACCGTCTGGATCTAGTTTATGACCGTGAAACTAAACTCCGTATTAATTTGATGAAAACACATCTAAAATCCCTATAAACTTATACTTTCGCGTGTATTTGTGTGTGTATAACTACCCTTGTATTTCCAGTCTCTGTTGTTGCTCCTCTGCCAAAGCTGTGTTTGGGAGGACTAGTTCGGTAGTAGAAGCTGAAAGGGGAGGGTTTGGGAAATTTTGACATAGGGAATAGGGTTGTTGTGATGATAGTGAGGCATGAGGATTTCTAAATTAAAGGTCTCGACAGATGTTACTGTGTCGGGTGGTTAAAGGATACCGCGTTACGTGCGCAGAATTTCAAATGACGCGTGCTCTGTTCGATGCAACAGTCTCTCGAACTTCATTTGAAGCAGTAATTTGCGTACCATTCTGTCATTCTGATATCAAGTTACTAACAGGAACCTAACGATCCTTCAAAATTTTCTATTTACTTAACTCCACTATGCAAAGTCTCAATTTCCTAGACGACCAGTCAAAGGATCTCAATTGAGTTCGGCGAAAGCTGTACAGGTTATTTGCAAAATTAGAAACATGCTACACTGAGAAAGAAAATAACGTTACGGTAACAATACTGTATTGCATGGCGAGGGTCGAAAGGCAACGACTTTACGAGTTTGAAGTCAGCTGCCCGAGCGAATCGAGGCAGATATCACCCAAGTGAAATCGTTGCCTTGACCCGAGTCATGCATACAATTTTTCATCGCGCCTCTTTTGCAACTATAACTTTCGACACATGTAGAGCGGGTTGAAACACGGTGTTTGCATCCCTAGGGCTGAAACGTTTCGTTTCAGCCCTAGGCTGAAAATTCCGTTGCCCAAGGAGACATTGCTTAGGGGTAACTAGTCGACTTTGTGTAGACTGGAAAGAGCTAGCGATCTCCTTACGAAGAGGCTCCATGTCGAAGGGACTCTAGTTTGGTGGTTGCTAATCGATTTTGAATAATGAACACGCACGCATACACTTATAAGACAGTGCGTTGAAACTGTCCATCTAACTGATGACCTCAGAGGGACCGCTCCGTTCACCCTAACCTGGCCGTCCCTCTCCACGGTCTATCTAGGGGAGGCTGCCAAATGGTGGAGTGTTTGAGGCTCACTTTGCTGTGCAAAGAGGTCCGCGTCATTCACTGTGCGATCGAGTACGCCTTGCACCTGAGAGGTATATTTCCAGAATGTTGGAATCAAGGAAGTGCACCGAGATCTAAAAACTCGATGAAGGTGGCCAGATCCGGTTTACTACCTTGAGAATAAACAGGGGTGTAGCATAATAGGCTTTATAGTTTGTGCGACAGATAGGGGGAGGGGGGGGGGGGTCCGCACGGGTTATTCGTACCTAACACGCGACTGAGCATGCGCAGACACCCGAAACCCCAATTTTCAATATGGTTGATGTCAACTGATATGTCAGTGCAAACAAAGTATTTTCATTTTGATCTGTGAGGTTTTTTAAGGGGCCGTTCAGAAACTACAATTACGAAAGCTAACTTTTTTTATTGAAAGTTAATTACGTTAAATCGAAAAGACTAATATTATATTTTTAAATTAGACTTTATCTCTCTTGCTTAAAAAACTACTATTTGGTTGACGATGCATCTATTTTCTTCAAAATTCGTTCTTTTTTAGGTAAAAATGAATTTATGAACTGCAAATTTAACTACTCCATTATTGGTTGAAAAATGATCGTTTTTAGTTGAAAATTCACAATTTGGTTGAAAATGTATGTATTTTATTATGAGTTCATTTTTTCTAGTAGAAATCTATTGTTCTTGATTGAAAATTCAACTACGTGAGTAAAAGTTGAACTACTCTTAAAAATTTTCATTTCATTAGTTGAAGATCCATCTCTTTGGTTGAAAATCTAACTATTTTGTAAAAAAAATCCTTCTTTTATTGAATTCAACTGTTTATGACGTGAAATTGATTTTTTTTATTTTGAGCAAGACTTTTTCAGAACGAAAGAGTCGAGAAAGTCCTACTCACTTTTTTTTAAATTTTGAGCAGTACTTTTCCAGGGCAAAAGTAGCGGAAAAGTCCCACATGATTTTATTTTTCATGTTTGCAAGTCTGAAATCATTTTTGGGACAAAAGTTATAAAAAATATCTATTTTTTCTCCAAATTCTCACAAGTATTGATGGAATTTATGTCCCAAGAAAGTACTGCTAAAATAGGACGAAAGTACAGAAAACGTACAGAATATATCCCGCTACAATAGGACTTTTTTGGAACAAAAGTATGAAATTTTAATATGATTTTAATATCAAACGAACTAGTACTGAAGTAACAAGTTTTTCTAAAATTGTTTATGAAACCAAATAGGGACAAAAATATAAGAAAAGTTCGATTTAATTTAATTTTTATGAGTACTCATAGGATGTATGATTCAGAAAAGTACTGTCACAATAGGGCTGAAGTACAAAACATTTTCAAAATACGTCCTGCTCAAGGGTGCCGTTTTCGGTTCAAGAATGTGAGGAAAATCCCATTAATTTTTGTAAAATATTTGCAACTCCCAATTAATTTTGAAACTCCAATTTAATTTTAAGACAATTTTCAAAAATAGTCATGCTGTGGAAGACTCTTCTGGGGAAAGTACTAAGGTAATCCCACATTATTTCTTCAAAATTATCACAAGTGCTTATAGAAATTATATTTCTAAGGGTCCTAATAAAACAGAAATGAAGTACCAACGAAGCTCAAAATGATGAAGATCATTTTTTGAACAAAAATACTCGAATAGTCTCACTTAATTTTTCATGAAATTTATACATGCTATAATTCTAAGTCCCAAAAAAGTTCGGAGATAATGCTACGATGGAAAATTCTGCTCAAGTCTTTTGCTAAAACGAAAATACAAGAGAAGGACATTTTTCTCCAACATTTTTACAAATTGGTGTTCATAAGATTTTTAATCTTAATTGGTGCTACTGCAAAAGGAATTGTACAAATTTTGATAAAAATTAGGTGTGACTTTTGCAGTACATTTGTAATAAAAAAGTCACCTGAAATGGAAAGCATTCCGAACTTTTGTTCCTATTGTCTTATAACCGTAGTACCTTTTTGTTATAGGTTAATGAAAACAACAGAAAAAAGATATGGCAAGTCCAATGAGGATTTATGCCAGGAAGATCACGTACGGATCAGATATCAAGCTTGAGACAGATCGCAGAGAAAAGTTTGAGTGCGAATAAAAAGTTTTCCGCGCATTTGTTGACCTAGAAAAAGCGTTCGAATAGGTAGATAGAAGTAAACTTTGGGAAGTCCTGAAAGAGTACGGAGTCAATGGATGGCTCCTACAAGCTACTTATTATATTCACGTACATGTGTCTAAGAATCGCCCTTTCAGACGAAGAAGGTGTAGAGCTCGGGACAGTGAAGGTGCGTGGGCTAGCGTTTGTAGACGATGAGGTTGCTATGGCAGATTCAACCGAAGGCTTGCAGAGAATGGTGTGCAAACTGAATTCTAGCGCGAAGAACATGAATCTAAAAATTCACGTAAATAAAACAAAAATTATATTGTTTGAGGGAAAGGGTGAAAACAGTATGCAACATTGTCTTATCCAATGAGAGGATAGAACGATTTGAAGAGTACGTGTATCTTGGTAGTTTATTCATTGCTGATGAAAAGATCGATGGAGAGATAGGCAGGCGCATACACGAGGATAGGAAGGTTATCGGCAGTGTAGGAGCCATTACCAGAAGTTGAATATATCTGACAAAGTTAAATGACAATATATAATTCTGTACTTACACCCACTGTGTTGTACTGTAGTGAGATGTGGACCTACCAAGAAAATTATAAGAGTGAAATTAACGCGATTGGCATGAGATTCCTGCGCAATATGTGCGGTAAAGCGTAAATGGACAAAATCAGTAAGAATGAAACATGAACGACGGAAGGTCAGAATATGTGAACGAGACCATAATTCGAAAAAATGTAAAAAGCCATCGAAATAAAAGAGCTTGCATGAGGAAATGCATGGACGTGAAGGAAGCTAAAGAGGTATGCCAGGACAGAAATGTGTGGCGATAATAATACATAGTTCATAAGAAATGCATGGTGGAGAGTGTCTGTGGAGTGAATGACGCCTGAAACAAAAGACCGAATATACTCATGGGCCCGAGTGGAGAACTTTACATGCTTAATTCGTGAAGCTCCTCGCCTGGGGTGATTGCTAGTGAAATTTGTCAGCGATCCGGGTCGGAGCAGTATTCCGGAACGAACGTGTTATCTGAATAAACAACATAAGAATTCTATATTCACCTTGCAATTTATAACTCCCCCCCTCCCCTTATACCGCCTTGTATAAATCCCTCCCTCACTTTTCTCAACTGATACCCGGCTAGAACCGAGTGAGTCACTCTTACCCCGTAAGGAGCATGGCTTAATGGCATAATAATAATCAAATAATAAAAATTCTTTTTCTCTTGTGAAAATTGACAAACATAAGCTGGGATAGTTCTAGCACTTTTATCCTAAAACTTTTCTGCTGAAACAGGACGTACTATAAGTTTTTGTGGTACTTTACTTTTATTTCAGCCGTATTATTTTGTATCATGAATCGGATATGAACAAAATCGAAAATATATTGACAAAGATAATAAAATTGATCCTTCCTAGCATTTTCAAGAAATTTCAACATTTAAGCATGCTTCAGAACGTTAGTTGACTCTGAAATTGCTGTCCTTTGACTATCTCATGACCATGGAGAGAATAGCATAATATTCCCAATGCGAGTAACTGCTCTTCATCAAAGTCCTAACTTTACTTGAGCTTGCACTATCCCTCATAATTATTAGCTTAGGATAAACTTCTATTAAATATAGAATCTAATGATTAAAACAGATAACCATAACTCATGTCAGATCAGAACATTCATAATACAACTTACCATTTATTTAAATACAATCTTATCTGTCAAGTATGCTTCTCAGAAACAAAAATAATAATAAAGTATAAGGGCCCGTCCATAAACTACGTTACTGATTCGGGGGGGGGGGGGTCGCACCATAAACTACAGTTGGTAACAGGGGAAAGGACAGGGGGTTATGTAAGCAACGTTACGAACTTGGATAATTAATAAGTTTGAAAATCACTTTCATATTTCAGACTTCACACTCTTTTCACTCTTCCCCTCCATTCCCCTTATTTGAGGAATTCTTATTTTTCCCCATGTTTTTCAAGAAACTTCTCCTTTTTCGCGATTCTTTCTTACATGTGAATTGAATTAGTATAGAACCCAATAAGAAAATCCAAATATTTTTCGTTTAAAGTTCTTTTTTATGCTTGAAAACTTCATACTGTTATATTTTTGTTTCGGAATTCATTTCATTTGCTTGAAGATTCATTTTTTGGGTAAAGGTTCACCCCTCTCGTTGAAAATTTAACTTGCTTGTTGAAAATTCATTTAATATTTTTTATCGAAAATTTAACTACTTGGTTGCAAGTTGAACTACTTTGTTCACAATTCATTTTTTTATTTGAAAATTCATCTCTTTGTATGAAAATTCAACTATTTGGTTCAATATTCATGTATTTTGTTGAACATTCGTCTTTTCGGTAAAAAATTCATCCTCTTTAGTTGAAAATGCAATTGTTTGGTAGAAAATTGATCTGTTTGATCTGTTTTTTGATTGAACATTTTTGTTGAAAATTCCATTATTTAATGTACATTAACTTTTTTGTTGAAAATTCATATTTTTGGGTTAAAAATTCAACTGTTTTATAGAAAATTCGCCATTTGGCTTGAAAATTCAACAAATGGTAGAAAATTAAACTACTTGGTTGAAAATGAACTTTCTTGTTAACTCTCTCTTTTTTGTTCACTCTTTTATTGAAAATATGTCTTTTTGGATAGAACCTCAATCTTTTTTAAAAATTTTTTCTCAGATCGAGAATTCAACTATTTTCTTAAAAATTCGTCTTTTCCGTTAAATTCAACGGGTTAACAACTTTTTGTGTGAAGAGTAATTTTTTAAACGGAAAATTCAACTATTTAATTTTCAGTTGAAATCTTACCTATTTTAGTTGGAAATTCAACTATTTGTTTGCAAAGTCATGTATTTTGTTGAAAATTAGTCTTTTGGTAGAAAATTATTCTTCTTGGTTGAAAAATCATGTTTTCAGTTTTAAATTTCAGATATTCAGTTAAAAATTCAACTACTTTGTTAGTCATCTATTTTGGTCAAAAATTCCGCCTATTTTTGGTCAGGAATTTGTCTCTTTGTATTAAAAATGTGTCTTTTATGGTAGAACATCTAAATTTTTTGGTTGAAAATTCAACTCTTTTTTTAAAAATTTAATTACTTATTTTGTTGAAAATGCATCTTTTATAATAGAAAAGTTATAACTCTTGGTTGAGAATTAATCTTTCTTGCTTGAAAACTAACATTTTTGTTGTAAATTCAACTCTCTTCGCAAACATCTGTCTCTTTGGTTTGAAAAATTAACTTTTTAGTTGTTAATGCAACTGTTTTGTTAAAAATTATTTTGTTGTTGATAATTCTTCTTTCCTGATTTAAAATTTATCCCATTCGACGAAAAATCTTATTTGGTTGAAAATTTAATTATTTTTTCGAAAATGCAATATATTCCGACTTGAAAGTATTTTGGGCTGTGAAGTCCGATATTTTAATATTTTTAATTCGTCTTAATTCATCACAGAAGCTTATAGTTCACCGTACTGTCACGTAGGCGTATTTGCAACTGAACTCATGAGACACGAAAAAAATGCAGGATAATTATGATATCCATGTTCAACCATCGGCTACGTTACTTTTCTGGGAGGGGGGGGGAGCAAGAATATATTTTTTAAGGAGAGGCGAAGGACAAAAATAGCCAAAAATTTGTAACGTAGTTTGTGGACACCCCTGATCAGCGGATACAAATGAAGAAGCCCGAATAGAGTTAATCCATTTCTATACATTTTAATCGTATCCTTCCCTATTTTTACCCTTTCTATTTTTTTCTTCAAAGTTAATGAGTTGCATCTCTATAGATATTCTGTTGGAATATATATATATATATATATATATATATATATATATTCCGACGTCGTATAATTGAACAGCCTACTTTACACCGTTCTAAACTTAAGATCTTGTTACTTTTGAAAAGTTGTAAGAGACTTGAAAACTTCCTATCGCATTTCTCCTGGATGTAAAAAAGCCACTTGAGATATTTGCGAGGTTATCGGGGGCAGATATCAAATTGCAACTAGTAAACTTTCATTGCTTGGAAGTAAAAAGCGCAGATAAAATTCGGTTCAACTTCCGTTGCTCGTCTCGTGATCGGATCTTCGTCCGACACTGATGTAACGGAGAGAGGGGCTATTGGTTCTTTGTGGGGGTAGGTTAAGGGTTGGAAGCGGAAGTGCGGCAAGACGGTACGGACCATTGGTGGGCAGGAGACAGGCCAGGAGCTAGACTACTAGGGTTGTCGTATAAAAGGGGTGAAGAGGTAGGGGGCAGATGGGGTGGAACGCAATGGGGGCTTGAAACCGGGACTAAGACGAGGGATGAGAGTGTGAGTAGGATGAGTAGGGTGAGAAGGAAGGAAGGCAAGACCACCACCTCACCCTCAGCTCTTTGCTACGCCACGCCTCGCCTCACAATGCCCCGGATTAGCGATTGTATTGATCCGCCCCCCTAGGATAGACCCTACTACCCCCCTTTCTTCCTTGCCGAAGGAGCCACGTTTTGGTCGAATGCATTTCGAGAGGGCGAGCTTGACACTCGGTCTTCTTGCTCAACCGTCACCAGAAATACCCATTTCATCCCTCGCTCTACCAATACTACCTTCCTGCTATTCCACCTATTCCTTCTATTCACCTACATTCAACACTACACACCACTGACAAATTACGCAACTGCTTCTGAATTATTCCCAGATTTTGATTAAACATTTCCACATTTTCCTTCTTCTCACATTTTTCTTAGATGTAAAAACAGGTCTGATCAGAAAACTAAACAAATATTGATTAAGTTTTCTACTATTCTATTATTTTCTATTCGCCACTATAAAGTGAAGCAATATGGTCCGAAAACCCCATTTGTCGAGTAGCGGATTCTCATAGTGTAATTTATTTTCCTCTCAATTTGTAAGCCAACACTAGTAGTAAAACCTGCAAATTTTAGTTTAATCAAATAATATTTACAAATTGCTCAAAAAAGCCAAATTCATGATTTTGAAACTAGGCCATTTTTGTCATGATAATAAAGCAATGGTATGTTCCTTTGATTGAAGATGAAGAAGTTGCAAACACTACATGTTAAAAAAATTTCCAAAAAGAGTGCGGTAGGCACTATACGTACATTGAATCCGAAAATTCATCCAAACTTTCTAATGGTTTATAATATCGAAAAAAATAGACCCGCAATTACTTTCAGCAAATTTTGAGGAAGAAATCTAAGCGTCCTTAGGAAAAAAGTGTGTTAGATTGAAATTTTTCACTTAATAAATGTTATATCTAATATTTTAATAATTAACAATAATTATATCTCTGAATTTGAATTTTCAAATCCGAACACTGAGCAGAAGATATTATCTGATCGAACTAAAACTTGGAGGACTTACTACTGTTGATCATTACAATCTTTACCCACTATTAGAATCCGTTACTCGAAAAAATGGTTTTTTCGGCCCACTCTGTGTCAGTATACCTATAATTACGAAACTATATTCTGCACATTAAAAAAAATTAACCTTGTATGTTGAATAGATTTTCAAGTACAATTTTCTAACATAGAAAATCCAAATATACCTATGATTTAAAACATCGTTTAATTGATAAAACTGCGCTGAAGTTATACATTTAATTTTAGAATCATACCTAATTAAAATAACATTGAAAGCTAATGAAAGGTAGAAAATAACTTATCTTTTTAATATCAAACAAAGCCAAAAAGGTCCACTTTTTGCTACAACTTGTTTTTTCATACCATAATTCAAAACTATTTTTAGAGTTGAGGCTAGATTGAGGAAAATTGTTTGTCTCAAGAGAAGACTGTTAAGATATTCTTGAACAAGACCTATTTTTCTTAAAACAAGACCAATTTTTCTGATTTAAAATCTTTTTTCTGTGTTACTATATCGCGCGTATTAAAATGTTAATTCTAAAAATACATAAAACCTAAATTATTCTAAAACTAAAACTTCTCACACTGCTTGTCTCATTTTGAGTTGGAAGCTATAAAAAATTAAACTATTGCATTGGTTTGAAATTTGAATCGTTCAAATTTTTTCAAAAATGAAATATATTATTAGATATTTAACAATTAGACATTACAAAGTTGAAATGCTTTTTAAATTAAAATGATTACAGAAAGACACTTTTAGATTACAAACACTAAATGCATTCATAATTGAATAGATTTAGACTGATTCATCCAAAACTTGACATTTGCAGGTTTCAGGAGTTCTAAATTGAATGATTTAAAATCATTTCAAGCGCTTGATATTATACAATTTTTTATTGAAATGCTCAAAACTGTTTTGAGTGAAGTGAAAACAAATTTTGAAGTGCTATATCTACAAATTTTATAAAGAAGTTTGAAAAATTAGTATTTAAAATTATGGAAAATTCTGCGACTTCTTAAAAATAATTAAAATAGATTATAATCTTTCTATCAATATTGTACATAAAATTTGATTTTTATTCTATTCCATTACCTGAAATATATTATTGTTATTATTGTGCATATATCAGCTAAATTGTATTAAAATTACTTATTAATGATTATCATTCTTCTATAATAACTCTTTCATTCTAGCAATGATATATAACAGTTTCAGAAAAATATAAAATACGGTATTTGGCAAACTTGATGAAAGCAGAATAAGTTCCAATTCTCTAATTTGTAAATTACCGGGCAATCTGAAGAAGACTACTAATTAAGAAAATAACTTTGTGCTGCAACGTGAGTTATTCATTCAAATCTAAATGAGTTACATCTTGTAAAACAAACTCGGAACTTTCAAGAAAACAAAACGAATCGTGTGAGAAATTTGATAAGGGAACTAGCAGAAGTATATACGGGAAGACGAGGTTCTGCTTTATCTCCAAAGTGTGAGTAAGGCTTTACATTCATAAAGTCGTTTTGAACTGCCGAAGAAGCAAAACTGAGCAAAAGTTAAAAACAGTTCCTACACCATTTGATTCGTTCACCCTTTCCTTTCTGTAAAGCACCCTTGCATCCTTCAATCCTTATTCGCAGGACCAACAACTCTTAAACGAGATGGACCCAAACAAACTTGTGTTCACGTAAACAGCTGAAACTGTGTTTCTAGAATAAACTCTGTCCAAAGCAGTAGCAATTTACCGGCACAAATGGACTACAATGTTACATGGTAACAGAGCAAAGCAGTTTACAAGAGTGTATCAATGCAAGTAAACAAAATAGTGCTTACTGTACAGTTACTCGTCCGACACATTACACTCTTTCTCGTGGCATTTGAACTAGAAGAAAGAGTAATAAATTCTGTGCATAATACCTCCACCTCCCAGAATCCCATACTTGAGGGTAGCACGTCTGCAAATTTCGAGGTACAATGACAAAGGAACTTTATGTTTATCACTTTATTTCATTTTGAAAAATTTGAAAATTATTTCCTGATGGATTCAATCTAGACATTTTTGTGCAAATAAGATTTCTGCCGCATTGAAACTTGTATTCTTAAATGACATATAGATACTAAATGGAAATAATAGTTTCGAGACCTGTTTAAACTTATTATTTCAAATTAAATATAACAGTCAATAATACTATCCTTCCCCTTGAACTCTGTCACACCTTTACGTTCCCCTCCTATCTTGTTCCTCCCCTTATCCTTTTCCTCTCATCCCTCATCACACATTATTCACATCTCAACTCTAATTTTAACTTTACTTCACCTCTTATCACTTAGTATTATCACCATCCTCTCCCTCCTCCCTTTTCACCCCGCCCCACGCCTCTCACGTGCCCTTATCCCTGATCACTTCTCTTCACACTCACCCTTCCCCTACCATATCCTCCCATTTTCTCTCTCACCTCCTTTCCTTCACACTGTTCAACCATTTTGCTCCCTCGTCCCTTCCACTGACCATCCCTTGTATCCCCAGCCCTTTATCAATGCCGGCCTCTTACACCCTCTCCTCATCTCTGCCCTTCTAACCGTGTCCTCTCCTTCAGGGGATTGTTCTTCTCAGTCAATACAATCTTTTTCAGGTTCTAAATGTTTTCTTCGAATGTTATATAATTTAAAAATTTCCATCTGAATGCTCTCAATACCATATATTATTTCAAATCAAATATAACAGTCAAAACAAAAACTGGCCCACCCCCTCTTCTTCACCGTTCCTTCCACTTCTCCTTTACCACACCTCTCCTTCTCACTCTCACCTCTTGCCCTCCATCGATTCCTTTCATCTCATCCTTCTTCTCTCCCTCACCATCCCTCATCTCTTCTTCTCACCAACACCCTTCTCGATACCTTCTGCACCAACGGCGTGGTGTTATAAACTTATGGACCCTAAAAAAGGGGGTAGATAATTCAAAATTTTCAAAACAAAAAACTTCACGTAATTTTTATACACAGCCCCTTAGGATGATGTAAGGAGAGGAAACACAACATATGGGTCTTTGTTCAAAGTACACTCAACTCTCGATTTAATTGTGGTTCCGGGCATGGCTTGCAGTGGCCTTAAACATGAATTGAGGGATTCCAAACGTAAACAGTCAATGCCGCATGAACCATTTCTGTCAGATTTGGACGCATGCTAACAGCTGACCCAACCCACGTACTGAGAGTACTGTCCCCAATGCTGTTTGTCACGCATGACTCAGCGCCGCCTCTTTCCTGGTGACGCAATCCTCGCATGACCAAATTTCCGAGGACTGAAATTCATGGAACGAGATAAACTGAGGGTACTTACATCGAGTGTTAAGTGTTGTACATATTCATCCTAGAAAAATATTTCACTACATCACTTATCGTTAAATTTAATCAATTATTGATCAAATGTAATTCAAAGTATGTAACTGATAAAACAAAAAAACATCGGGCGTCAATTAAAACTATCTAATCAAGGGACTGTTAACTGGAGTCTGACAAGAGAGGAAGGGAAATCGCAAGGAGAAACGGAAATGAACATCAGGAAAACTTTTTTCTTGCCCATCGCTTATCGTAGGTTTCGATCGGCGGTACGGACGGTTGCAACTTAATACGCCAATTACCAAGTGATTGCTCGCAAATTATAGGAAATTTCGTTCGGCAGAAGCGAAAGCGTACAGGTCCCTAACTATATCAGAGCACTTTACCAATCCACCGACCATATTCTCATATTTCGTCTCTCAAATTCTCTCCCAATCCTTAGTGAATCGGTTATAGGAAGTTAACCAGCAGTCGAGTAAACGAGAAATTCAAGTACTAGGACCATTCGAAAATTACAGATACATCGGCGAATGTATCTAAAATTGATCATATGAAAAGTTTCAGAGAGCGCTTCACTTGATTCCTGCAAGCTACATTTTGATTGGCAAAATGTTCGATAAATTTAAAAGTGAAAAATAAAGTAGGTTAGGGTGGTACATATTGAATACCAGTACACTGTAAACAATTTTTTGGAGAATTTTCCCGAACATGGTGGTATAGCCAATTACACTGAAGTTTGGGGCACTTAAACCTCGAGGCACTATCCTCAACACATCATAGAGAAATTAGCAAAATATATTGTGGAATGCTTACTGGATGTTAAGACATTTTTTTCAATATTATTGTGAAAATTTGTGTATTTTTCCTCCCCAATAATCCACTATTTTGGGGGAAAACTCCAAACTCTTTTTGAGTTTCGCAAAGAAATTTTGGAGAAAATTTTTTATAATTTAATTGAATGAGAAAAAACGCAATACGGTTTTTCCTGATAATTCACGAAGCTTATTTCATGTGATAATACTTTTCTTTTATTATAAAGTAAAGTTTACGATTACTCAGTTGAGGAAAAAAAATTAATTATGCTTCTTGTAAAATAAGATTACAATTTTTCTCTTGTAATGGAGTAGCCTTTTTGAAAAAGACTTGGTAACAATTTTTTGTTGTTGAAGATTCATCATTTTAGTTGAAATTCAACTGCTTGGTTGTATTACCTTTTTTATTGAAAAGTCATATTTTTGGGTTGAAAATTCAACTGTTTTGTAGAAAAGTCATCTTCGTGACTTGAAAATTCAACAATTTGGTTGAAAATTGACTTTTTGATGAAATTTCATATTTTTGTTTGAAAATTCAACTATTTGGTAGCAAATTAACTTTTTGTTAAAAAGTCATAATTCAGGATGAAAATTAAACTGTCTTTTTGACGTCAAAATTCAACAAAGTTGAAAATTCGACTTTTTTGGTAGAATATTTATGTCCTTGGTAGAAAAATCCTCTGTCTAGTTAAAAATTTCATTCATTTTTTCAGATCCGTTCTTTTCTGCTAATAGTTAGGCCGTGGCTACGAGTATCGAAATTTCAGCACACAAATAGTTGAAACTGTAGCCACTTCCTAATTATCAATTATAGGTTGAAATTTTACTATTCGGTTAAAAAATCATATTTCTTAATTGCAAATCCATCTTTTTCGGGTTAAAATTCAACAGTTTTCTAAAAAGTTGCACTTATGAGCTTGAAAACTTCACTATTTTGTTCAAAATTCATCTTTTTTTGTCGAATTCAACTAGTTGGTTGAAAATTCATGTATTATGTTGAAAATTCATATTTTAGTTGAAATTTTAACTTTCTTACTAGAAAATGAACTTTTTCGTTGAAAATTTGTATTTTGGCTTGAAAATTTAATTATTCTGTTGAAAGTTAAGAATTAACTGTTTTAGAAAATCCGTACTTTGACTTGGAAATTCATCTCTATTGGTAGAAAATATTTATTGGTTGAAAATTGAACTATTTTGCTGAAAATAAAATATATTTCGACTTTAAGTCTTAAGAATTAAAGCGCTTCATACTCAGTTCAATATGGTATCTACACTAATTTCATTTCGTAAAATAGATTTCCTTATTTTCCCCGTTTTGAGAGCACTTTGGGTTGTGACACTAAAACCACGAAAAAGCTCAGAATAAATAGGAAATCCGTGTTTAGTCAACAGTTACGTTATTATCGGGGGGGAGGGGGCATACTGAAATCGACAAAAAGGAAAAACTATCTATCAGAAATTTTGATTTATTTTGACCGTAAAATTAAAGTTAGTCCAAATTGCTTCTAGATTGACTATAAATTAAATTGAAATTATTTTTGCTCAAAATGTTATATTAATTTTGTTCACATAAAGTATACCATTGCTACAACTTTAATTTTTTGTTTAAATCTGTACTTCTTTATGAAAAAATGTACAAAATTTAACAAAAAATTACAGTTAAATACGAATAGCTATTTTTTTTTCTTGTGTTCTCTTGTAGAAAAGTAAACAAATTAATAATGAAGTATGAGATTCTACAATTCAAACATTTATTTTACTATTTAATAATATCGTTCTGTTACTTTGTTGTAAAAACCTACAAGATATCACAGAAACTACAGGCTTTTACATTTTTTTGATTTGGGTGTTTGACTTCGTACAAACACTTTTAATTTTGCGTAAATCATTGTAGAAAATTACAAAGAAATATGTAATTTCTTATAAACAATACTTCTAGAACCTGCATCAACGTTTCGACTTGTACTTTACTGTCAATTTTTTAAATATATGTAATGTATAAGTTTCTACAAGAAACTACAATATAAAAAAATAATACACTTTAACCAAGAATTTTGGCTATTATAATAAATCACATAATTTCAAATTTATAGATTCATAATTAAACAATCTTATTCAATTCCAAATCCTATTCAAATATTGTTTCAATCGAAAATATATATGTTTTAATTGAGGATCACATTTTTTTAAATATTTAGTAATATCTTACTTGTTCACTTAAAATAAGCATTTATAAATCAAATAACAAAAACTAAACAATTTCATCTAAAATATTTTAAATAGATAGCCTTGAATCGTTATTATCTCACAGTGTTAAATTTAAACTTTGGACGTTATAATTTTAATTGTTCCGTTTAAAAAATTTTCAATAAATGTAAATGAAATTATTGAATTTCGATGCATAAATAATAATTTAACTATCATAAATTCAGAAAAAATTTTAGTTGTAAGAGATATTTACAAGTTGGCAGAAAATCCAAACTCAATTTAAAACTGGAAAATATTTTGAAAAATAAAAACAAACTTTTTTGATTAATGACAATTGAACAATAATTAATTCGGGAAATAATTGAGCATGTTTGAAAGGCAATTAGAAGTTTTGAAAAGATTTCAAAATAATTTAAAACGTGAAGAGATTTTAAACCATTTAATACACAATGTACATTTTTAAAGATTTCGAACACAAAATTTATAAGCATTTTAAACAATTTAAAAGGTTTTAAATAAATAAAAAATGTGTATCAAAATTCATAGAAAAACTAACAATATTTTTTTCTGTTCGAAAAATTAGTTTAAAAAGAATATTTAATAAGATTTCCGAAATTTTCAAAAAAGCATCTGGATGATTTTAAGGTAGTTTTTTTTACTTTTGCAGGATTTTTAAAAAGTGGTAGAAAAACTTTAAGTTTCAAGATAATACTATTATTATCACATTCCTGGAGATTTTTAAATATATTTTTTAAAAACAAATTGTCAAGAGAATATTCAAAAAGACAAAATAATATAATTTTAAAAATTTATAAATGAAAGTATGAAAGTTGAAATTTTGCAGTTTTTAAGGCTTCTATTTAGAGAAATTTCAGTTGAAAATTGTTAAAAGCTTCCATTTAATACGTGTACCTTTTAATTTCAATGAAAGTGATCAATACTCAATTGTTCAATTTCTATCTTCAGTCAAAAAGTTGTTCTTTTTCGACCTAGGATGACAAATATTGAGAATATTGCAATCACATAATTTTAAATGACATGTATGGTGTCCAATCGATTGTTATATATTTGAAAAAACTTCAAATGTAAGGTTTTTTGTTGCTTAATCATGATTATATCATTTTATTTTAATATTCTACCATTCCTTTGAAAAATATAACATAGAAGCTTCTGTAAAAATAGCTTTAGTTTTCTGTACTTTTCTGTAAGAAATTTTCCACTCGGGAGGATGCAGATCTCGGAAAGGTACGGAAAGAAATGGAAATGAATCGATAGCTTCGAAAAGAACTGTATATCCAAATTTTCTACCAGGAGACATGAATTTGAGATTTGCTCTTTTTCTCGCACTACAGGTACTTAACTCATTCGCTTGATCACTAGCTTCCCCTCTCACCACTCAGACTTCAATTAATTTCGTCGGCTCTATAGGCATGGTATTTTCCAATTTCAAATTTCTCTGTTGACCGTTGCTCGCAACTGCCTCTCAAAGTGAAAACGTATGACGATTGATGAATTGCCAATAAAGTGCACGTACTTGATACTCTATATATGCAGAGATTAGCAATTAAAAATGTATTATTTAAAGAGTTGAAACGATGAATGTAATAACTGATAATAAATATTAAGATCCTATTTGAACAGTGATTTTCAATTACATTCAGTATAAGTATACATTATTCCAATGGAAAGCTTTTTTCGTTAAAAAATTTAATAAATCCGTTCTGTCCAGATTCTACAGTCCACAATGTAAAAATTGGTATTACTTATGTACAATTTTTCTCTCAAAAGAACTTGAATTCGGAGACCAAGAAAAGGCATATTTACTTTATTATATAGACTCAACACTCAGAAAAATGATATATTGAATCAAAGAAAATTTCTTTGAACCAAATAAATAATGTTGTTTAAAAATGGTATGTTCAGTTCAAGACAAATTTTTTTTTGAGTGCATGAAAGCTGTTTGTTTCTTGATATTAACTTAAATGATCTTGAAATTTAAAAATTAGTGAAATGTAATCATAGGTATATACTTATCAGACACTTTCATATTTGCATAAATAATAAATCAATGTGAAATTTAGACATCAAATGCATGGACGTGAAGGAAGCTAGAGTAGTATGCCAGGACAGAAATGTGTGGCGACAAATAGTTTGTAAACAGAGTGACAATAGTGTGAATGGCGCCTGAAACAGAGACTTTGGATACTAATGGGCCCAAGTGGGGAACCATACATAACAATTTTGTGAGGTTCCTCACTTGGGGTGATCGCTAGAGAGATTGATCAGCAACCTGGGTCGGAGCAGTGTTGCGGAATGAACGTGTCATCTAAATAAATGACACGAGAATTCCAGATCGATCTAAAACACCTATCCCTAACACCTATAAAACTCCTATATACCGTATGCCCATATACCAACCTACTCTATACCTATTCACCTGTTTACTATTCCCCAACCGAGCAAGTCACGCCTACCCCGAAAGGGAAATGGCTTAATGGTATAATAATAATAATAATAATAATAAACTTCAAAGAAATATTTAAACTCATTTGAAACTTAATATCCGAGGAATAATTTAATATTGTTTGGCTTTTGCTTATTAGAGTTTGACCAACTGGTTTATCGTGACCACCGATTGATTTACAATGGCCTAAGGTGTGGTAGAATCCAACACTAATATCGTGCCAATAGCCCGTAGACTCATGACAATTATCGTCTACCAAACAAAGACTATGGGGGTGTATATAACCAATATTTCGTCTACAGGGTGTACGACATTTCCTTAATTTAATTTCTTCATTAAAGTTTTATTCTTGAATCACCCTTGTGGACAAAATTTTCACAAGAATGTACAACATTTCTACAACTGTAATTTTTTGTTAAAACATGTACATTTTTGTGGTAAAAATGTGCAAAATTTAACAAAAAAATGCAATTGAATACAAATAGCTGATTTTGTCTTGTATTTTCTTGTTGAAAAGTAAAAAATTAACAATAAAGTACAAGCTTCAACAACTCAACAATTTCTATAACTTTTCATTAATTTTTTTTACTTTGTTGTAGAAGTCTACATGGTATTACAGAAAGCTACAGGACTTTTAAATTTTTGCAATGTGGATGATTGACGTCATAAAAAGACTTTTAATTTTACGGAAATTAGTGTACAAAATTACAAATCTTGGCAAAAAATATAAAATTCCACAATAGTTGAAATATTGGGAAACTGTTCCTAAACTTGTGTTGCAAATTCAGGTAATTTACAGTACAAATTCAAAAATTTGAACAAACAAATATAAATTTGAACAAACAATACTTTTAGAATCGGAATCAACGTTTCGACTTGTACTTTACTGTCAATTTTTGTAGGATATTTAGTACATAAGTTTCTACACGATACTACAATTTGAAAAAAATATTATACTTTTACCAAGAACTTTTGCTATTATGATAAATCATAGATCAAGCAGAAATTTCATTTGATGCAACATTTTCTTTATATTAGAATTTAACCTAGATATCCACATCTATCAAACGTAATTTTAAATCAGAGATGTTATTTATTTTTAATAATAATTTCGTATAAATTAATTCAGACAGAGGAATGCACTTTAATGAAAAAACCCTTATTCAAAAGTATGCATAAGTTTATTTTGCAAGATATCAACATTCAGTGACACAGTCTACACTGTTGCGTTAATAATAAAAGCAATGGAATTTAATAAATAATATAACTTTTCAGAAATGCACCTAACTTCAAATCCGCATCGCATCAAGAGTGGTTACCTTTAAAATAATATCAAACTTATTGAGAATCCAAAATTTTGAAGATTTCGATATAAAATTCTGAAGCTTTTTGAGAAGCTTTAAAGGTTTTAAGAAAATGAAAAACAATTTCTTAAAATTGCTGGTAAAATTGAAAATAATTTATCATTTTTAAAAAAAATCTTAAGAGAATATTCAAAAAGATTTGTAAAAAATTGATTAAATAAGAATCCAACGTCAATTAGTGATTATGCATTAGTGTCTTATAATATTCTTAGAAGCTTTTTTGTAATAGCGAGCATGTATACATCTTCATTCAAAATGATCTCATTGCAATATTCTGAATATTTGTCATCCGAGGTCGAAAAAGAACAACTTTTTGGTTGCAAAACCTGTAAATTCCTGTAGACTGTTGTAGTAAAGTCTCGTAGTTGTACTTTTTTGTAAATTCTTATAGGAAATCAAAGCTACTATAAAATACAGCTATATAGAAAAAATACATACAAAGTACAACATTTGTCCGAATAATAGAACAAAATTATACTCTTTCCTGTAATTTTGGTTATGATTTATTGCATTTATGTATTTGTAGATTCCTGTAAAAATTGTTGCAGTTTTTTGTACTTTTTTGTAAAAGTTTTTCCACTAGGGCATGAAATTAGTATGTATCACCAATCAAAATTACATTTTTATACTATATAATATTGTGAGGGGGGGGGGGGGAGTTACAATTTTTTTCTATCAACAACAACAAATTTGTCATTTTTTTATTTAAAAAATAAACGATCTCATTTTTTTGCATTACTTATACGTTTATGTAAAACATCATGAAATCAGTAGATACTCCTTATACAAATAATATCCAGCATGCTGTGATAAAGTTAACCCCATTTTTACATTCTCATAATGAGAAGGTATTGGTTTTATGTAAAATTTGACTTGGTCGGTTTTCATCAAATCTCCACGTTTTGAGGCCCCCTGAGTCAGAAAAAAACGATTTTTACGAAGGTGTCTGTCTGCCTGTCTGTAGTCTGTAGTCTGTAGTCTGCCTGTCTGTCTGTATGTATGTATGTATGTATATATGTCTGCATGTCTGTATGTATGTATGTATGTCTGCCTGGATGTATGTATGTCTGTATGTCTGTATGTCTGTCTGTATGTCTGTCTGTCTGTCTGTATGTATGTATGTATGTATGTATGTATGTATGTATGTTTGTATGTATGTATGTCTGTCTGTCTGTATGTCTGTATGTCTGTCTGTCTGTCTGTCTGTCTGTCTGTCTGTCTGTCTGTCTGTCTGTCTTTAGAGCATTTTGAAAAATTTTCAGACCATTTTTTTTTCAAGATTCAAAAATTCTATTTACATAAAGCTGTTCATACTACTCAAAAACTCAAAAAATGTATCTTTATGA
The DNA here is from genome assembly GCA_932178445.1 of Andricus quercusramuli. Taxonomy (NCBI): domain Eukaryota; kingdom Metazoa; phylum Arthropoda; class Insecta; order Hymenoptera; family Cynipidae; genus Andricus; species Andricus quercusramuli. The sequence goes on from CAKNXH010001585.1 coordinate 62,968, forward strand.
CTTTTTCGGATGAAAAAGAAATTACCGGAGTTATAGCATTTTCGAAATTCCAAAAAACAATCGAAAATGGCCATTTTAACCCGAAAAACGCACGATATGAAAAAAAGTCAGGTGGAGAAAAACGTTGCTGTTTGAACACCCTACAACAAAGTCTATAAGGCGCAAAATAGCTCCCCCGCCCACATGATAAACAACAATTACACTGGAACCTGGATAGAATTACGGCTTCGGGCATGACTCGCACTGGCCTTGATGCTATTTCCAAGACCTCCAAACTTAAACAGTCAGGGCCGTGTGAACCATTTCCAATTGGAATAGATAATATTACGCAATATACGCGCGTGAGTACCAGCGTACTGCTCCTTTTTCGCTACGCTGCTGGTGGTCACGCATGGTTGAGCAAGCTCCTCTCTCACCACGAAACTGAGGGGCGATCTGCTCTAGTAAAATAGTACATTTGAGGAAACTTATTCCAGGTCCCAGATACTTTGGATTATACAAAAATAATAAGTATGTTTTAATGTATATCCAGAAGAAAAAACTGAAGAATAAATTCTTCAAGTATTTTTAATCTTGAAGTAGCACTTTCACGAATTAATTTATCAATATAAAAACAAAACAATTTTTTAAATATTGCAACCTACTGGATATTATTTGTAAAGAGTGTTTTTACTGATGAATAATGAAGAAATGTCAGCTTTGTTGTTAAGCTAGAAAGAATTTAAAAATTCAGTAATCACAAATCTCTTTGAAATTTAGTTAACTTCCATTTTTTTAAATGCTCAAATCGGATCAAAATTGTAAACTCTAGAATAATTAATTCAGAAAATGTTTGTTTGCCACAGTATGACGCGTAGTTACTTTTATTACATAGAAAAATAAGGGATGGAAATTTCACGTAAGAGGGAGGGAGATACACAGGGGAATAGGAAGCAAAGATATTTGTGGGTGGCGGAAGAGGGCCTGCAACTTGCTTGTAAGAAAGAGGGGGCTCCAAGAAGCGGAAATAGAAGTTTGTGGCAGCAAAAAAAAAGTTAAAATTATGGAGGAAGAGATAATAAGGCTGCGAAATACTATGGACGTATTCACTATGTTATTATTTATTTGTGCTCATTTTATGAGCATTTTGCTTCCTTCATAAGTATCAAATACATTTGCTTCCCTTTGCTTTGTTTTCCCTGACAAAAGAAGAAAATGTATGTATGTGTTCTGTTACGATGAACAACTTTTTAACCTACGTTAGTTTTATATTTCAAATTGAAACCTCATTGAAACAATGTAAATGTCTCAAAACTTACTGAGTAGCTATTGATTAATCAATAATGGTTTTTGAATGTTTGCCAATATGTCAACACAGAAAAAACTAAGTGTAAACTTTACCCGGATTTCGGGGTAAAGATTACCTGCAACAAAAATTACCCCCTGTGGGTAAACTTTACCTGACGTCTCGGTATTTTTCTGGTTTTACCCACGCTTGTGGGGAATTTTTGACAGTTCTAACGATTCGGCAAGTAAGCCTTTATGAAGCCGCACTTATCCGATTTGCCTGTTACACCAACCATCAGCTAACTTCACTTCAGCGATTCAAAGCTAGTGGCTTCCAATTTTCAAGAAAGTGGTGACAACTTTTATGAGAACAAAAGACAGTTTCTGCCCATCGAGGGTAATATTTATGTTTTACCAATGCGAACAGGTAAAAATACGAAATTAGCTGCAAAACTATTTACCCTAAGTTTTTTCTGTGAATCCACGCGCCTCGAACATGCGAACAAATATATGATATACATTATAAAAACAAACACATCAGAGACAGTACTGTAGTACTCCTAATATGAACAACGTTTTTCTCATAAAAACAGAACACGCTACTTTTTTTGAGACTTCATAAATCGGTACTGTTTGGTCATAAAAGGTTCACCAATAGGTCAATCGATGTGTCTCAAGGATGCGAACAAATACTCTACATGTAATATCGTCGTATTTTGAATATCAAAAAAAAAAATTTCATATAAACAGAATAAACATTCTTTTTTAATTCGTAAAAAGGTAATGGTGGGTCATGGAAGGTTTATCAATAAGTCAATCGATGCGTCTCAAGGACGCGTACAAATAGACTGAATATAATATTGTCGTATTTTGAATATCAAAAAAGTGGTTCTCATATAAAAAAAAAAAAATTGATTAGCATTTCGAACTCGAAAGTTCATTGCCTCACTACCCGATTCGGGTAGTGTTTCTAGGTGGATAAATACTACCAGTGTGGGTCCACCACACCCAGGACGGGTCAACAACACGCAGTATTCCCCGAACGGTCACCCATCCAAGTACTAACCGCGCCCAACACTGCTTAACTTCATTGATCTAACGGGAACTGGTGTTTTCAGCGTGGTATCGCCGTTGACTATATATGTGTGGTTCTCATATAAACACAATAAATCATTTTTTGAAACTTTTTAAATCGGTACTGGTAGGCTATAAAAGTTTCAACGATAGGTCGATCTATGCGTTTCAGAGACGTGAACAAATACGCTGCATATCATATTGTTGTATTCTGAATATCAAAAAAGTTTTTCTTGTATAAACAAGGTAAAATTTTTCTTTTTAAGTCTCTAAACGCAAAAAAAAACTATTTCTAAAGGTCCATCTAGCTCAAAATCCTATCAGACTTGGATATCAATCCGAGCTACATTTCATTCAAATTTCATGATCATAGCTCTTTTACTTTTCGAGATATGATGAACAGAAAGAAGTTACACACACACACATTCATTTTCGCGCTCCTGGGGATCGAATAATATCAAAATATGTCAAAAAATTATATTTGAAAATTTAGATCATTACAAACCTCCCTCTATGAGGAAGCAAAATCAATGGAATGTGAAGGGGACAGGGCTGGAAGGAAGAGCGAGTAAGTAGGAATGGTATGACAGGAGTTGAAACTGAGAGAGGGTAGGGAGGGCTAAGAAGGGCCAGTGGTCAGAGGGATATATAATATATGTATATAGAGGGGAGCAAGGTTGATGCGGAGATGGTTCAAGAATGGGCTTTGGGAAATATATTTATAATTAAATAACAAAGTGATGAAGAGACGAGAGTAGGAAGAGTTAAAATAAGTCGTCGGTGGAACGAAGTCATTAGTGGAAGGAAGTTTGAAGGATGTGTAAGGGGTGCACAATTATTAATAATATGTACGATAGAGGTCAATATCTTTACGCAGAATAGTAAAGTAATGAATAAAATGTGGATAAGAGGAAGAGAGGAAATGAGACACAGTAGAGGGGAGGGAATAGAAATCGTTGAGAGGGTTGGGCCGGGCCAAGGAAATGCAAGGATCGGTGGCTTCGTGATCTTTTTATAATATAGGGAAGAAAGGGAAAGGAGGTATTCAAGTGGGAAGGAGGTGAAAGAAGTGAAAACAGAGGGTTCTGGTAGTAACAAACAGGTAGAATTAGGGAGGAGAATTATGAGAGGAATAGAAGCAGGTGTGTAGGAAATAATAAGGATAACAAAGATGAGGCGGAGTTGATTCGAGGATGGACAAAGGATGAGCAAGGACTGGTACCAGAAAGAAGGCTCTGTCGAGATATTTTTAAAATGTAAAAAAATAAGTCATGGGAGATATAAAAGTGGTAGGGATCTACAGAGGGCGAACCTTGAGGGTTAGGGCAGCAATAAACAAGGAACATTATGAGGAAGGGGGAATAGAGAGTGCTGGAGAGAGGAGAGTAGAAAGAGTTGTGATGGGTTGTCGATAGAACGCTCAGGATCTTTTTACAGAATAGAAAAATAAGGTTTCGGTGTGTACAAGAGGGAGAGGGGAAATAAAAAATTGACGGAAACGAGGATGAGGGTTAGGTAGTGGAAGGGGATTGAAAAATAAAAGAGGGGCCAAAATGGCAGGAAGAAGGGATGGGTCGGGGTAGGAAAGAAGGAGAAGTATGTATGTAGGAATAGGATCAATGGGTTTGAAGATGAGAAGCTGTTGAAGGATATGCTCAATCAGCAAAGCAAGAAGCTAAGTAGGAAGGATTATGCCAGAAAGTTATAATACAATTTTTTCTCTCGAAAAAATATAATTCAGATACAAAAAAGGTTTTTCTGACATTATATATATATATATATATATATAAAAAATAAAGTTAAACAACCACCGCAGGGTACCACTAAGAGCAACTGCCATCTAAAAAAAAAAAGATGTCAATAGCCCCCCAGTGGAACCGCGGTAAAATACACCTATGGCCACGTCTCACATCCGTGAGATGGGTGGTCACAGGGCACGACGAAATCACAACGACAGGCCGGCGAAACCCTCGTGTGTCTTGAGGACACGAAGCGACCCAAGGATGACAGCTTTCTGCATCCATCTCGCAAG
>CAKNXH010001585.1:69169-87308 GCA_932178445.1 Andricus quercusramuli
GTTATATGTATATATATATATATATATATATTCTTCTAACAAAAAGTACATTTTATTTTATTATTATCAATGTTAAATATCAATAATTTCGACTATTATTAAAGAATCACCCTGTATCTAGAATCAACCCGTGCAACTCTTTACGCAGCTGGATGTTGCGTCTTGTATTAAGGATGCGTGGGTGGCATATACGTGGGCCAACACCCGCACGCAATGCAGAAAACTTTAACGTTTCTTTACAAAGACTATTCAATTATGCTCGGGTGCTGTCAGATAGTCTCAAGATCAACATATATCCTTGCGCAGAATGCGATTCTCCTTTCCAAGATCTGCGAGATACCATCATTTACGTTTCAAGGAAGAACCACAGCTTCTCGACTTCCATTCAATAATGAGATAGTAAACAAACTTTTTATTATTAGATTCTTTCTGCTCAAATACATGAATGAAATTTTTTAAGTCCTTTGCAACATCCATCAACACAATATCTGCTTGGCACTATTATGTCTATACATATAGGGTAAAAAAAACTTTTTCAGTAACTTGTTTCTCGAAAAATATTGAGTTTTGAAATAATTACAAATAAAAGCAAATTTGTCAATTTAGGGGTCGTTTAAAATCTACGCCACGCTATTTTGAACACTTTCTTCGCCCCTCCCCACCTTCCACCCTTGAAGTCAAACTGTTGTCTTTGATTATATTTGATAAACGACTAAAATAAGACGCAAAACTTGAAAACCAAATTTTTTAACAGACTTTCCAGTCCAAATTGGTCTCGAAACAGGGAAAATGGGGTAATTTGTCAGAAAAGTAGATTCGAACAGAAGAAATAAATTTTTATCCAAATAGGTGAATTTTCCACCTACAAAGATGAATTTCAAATCAAATGGTCGAATTTTTTAACAGAACAGAATTAACTTCAACCACAGTTTCATTTTTAATCAAATAGTGGAATCTTCAAACCCCCAAAAAAAGTTTTTAGAAGACAGTTGGATTTCTCATGAAGAACTTTTCTATCGAAGAAGATGAATTTTCTACACAATAGACGAATTTTCAACAAATCAGTTCAATCTTCGAACGAAAAGGATAACTTTTTGACAAAATAATTACATTTCTAACGAAATAGTTGAATTTGTAACAACATAGTTCACTTTTTAACGAAATGGTAACATTTTTAAGCCAAAAAGATGAATTCTTTATAAAAAGTTGAATTTTCAATCCAAAAAGACATATTTTCATTCAAAAAGACGAGTATTCAGCAAAACTTGAATTGTCAACAAAATAATTAAACTTTCAACGAGATAGTCGAATTTTTAACAGAATAAACAATTTTTCAACAAAATACTTCAATTTTTAACTAAAATTATGTTAAATTTAACATAAAAAAAAATAAATTTCTAGAAAAAAAAATAAATCATTCAACTAGGCAGTTGAGTTTTAAATAAAAAAGAAATAAGTCGCAACGAAAAATATAATATTTGATGTTTCAGCTAAGAAAAGATTTTATGTAATTTTAAATCAAAAACAGTCGAATTTAAACAAAAAAATATTTTCATTTAAAATCACAAACAGTTGCATTTCTGACCAAAAAAGATCAAATTTCTTCCAAAAGAGGTGGATTTTCATACCGAAACAACGGATTTTCAAAAAGAAGAGTTGAATTTTCAACCAAAAAAGATTTTTCAGTCAAGAGAGAAAAAAAATGAATAAAACAGTAGAATTTTTAAGCCAAAAAGATCAACTTTCTACAAAGCAGTTGAATTTTCAACAAAAAGGTTTATTTTCAACCAAATAGTAGTGGAATTTTAAACTATAAAAAGGGGAAGCTGTTTGAAAACAGAGGGAAGAAAGAGGAATTCTTCGGTAAAGCGGTGAAGATGGGAGTAAGGGGAGTAAGGGAAAGTGTGTGAAGTCTGTATTGAAATGCTTTATTTGTTGAAAAAAGCCCTCATCTTCATTTTTTCCAAAATTTCAAAAGATAGTTATTCAGATTCATATTAATCATATGTACTGTCACAATATGCCCCCCCCCCTCCCCCCTCAGCAGTATGACGTAGTTTTTGAATGTAGATACAAAATTAAAACCAAATTTATTGAATTATATAAATTATAATAATCAAGTAAAAAGTAACAAGATACTCTCCTGTGTCCTGAACTAGCCAATATATTCATAATTAAAGACATATTTCACTATTTTTGTTTTATGTAATCTAAATAGTCGAAGCCTTACCATAAAGTCGACAGTATCATATTTGCAGTGGTGCGGTTAAGGATGCTCCAAGCTCGCGGGTGTGGAAACATTTTTTTCAACATCATTTTTTGGAGTCGAAGAATGTATCAATACAAAGCAAAAAACCGTTTCCAGTTATCATGTGTAATTTCTTTGCAGTAAATTTCCAAAAATACGTTCGAAATTGTAATGCTCGAAACTAGAAGACTCCCTTAAAATAAACCGATTCACCAAAGCTCATTAATGAAAAGTGACTTTTGTGCGAGGTTCTCAAATTTAAACATTGCAGATATTCGTTTAGTAGTAGTATAAAGTGGAAAAGTAAATAAATGTCATTAAGTATCGTTATAAACTTCTAAAAAAATATACCAGTTGATTAAAAATAAATTAAAACACTGCAGAAGTGCTAATTACTTCAGGTCCTTTAGGTTAATAAATATTCAAGAAACTTAACCTCAGTTTTTAAGTTTGTATATAAGAACCTAAAAAAATGCAATCTTTGTTGTTTCATTGGTTCATTGTATAAGCTGATAATTGATTTAAAATGTGATTTTATCATACATACTAGATCATATATATGTTTACATTCGCATCAAATGGAAGGTACACTGGAACTTGGATTGAATGAGTCTAGATTTACTGCGTTCCGAGAATTATTGCCGCGGCGGTCTCGTGGTGAGGGAGGAGTCCCCGGGGGTCGAGAGACGGTTGCTCAACCATGCGTAACCACCAACAGCGCAGCGACAAAGGATCAGTGCGCGGGTACTCACGCGCGTCTGGTGTGTAATATTATGTATTCCAATTGGCATTGATTCCACGCCCCTGACTGTTTACGTTTAGGTAAAAACAAATTCCAGTGTATTAGATTCAGGAGATTTTGGATCGATCTATTCTTCGTCAATTCTCGACGTTTTGACACCCCCTGTTCCAGAAAAAACAGTTTCACGAAAGTTTAACTTTCGATGGAATTCTCAAATAAAAATTTCCCTTAGTATACGATTTTGTGATTTAAAAATACAGATCAAGTTCGTTAGCCAGTTTCATTCCAACGGATTTGGCCATGGAAAATAGAACTAGAAAATTTCAACTTTCCCACGAAACCACGCTAGATACGATGAATAGTCCAGAAGAAAAAATTAATAATTTCAGGAAAGTCTACAAAATCGCTGATAACCATTCTTTCATAGAGATAATGGTTTTTGTTTTAAACGTGACAAATGCATCAGTTTCGGAAAATAAAGAAAGATGATCATTGTTGAATAAAGCTTCCATATTCAATTGAGTATCCTTATAGAAAAAATATCATGAAATTAATTAATTAGTTTTATTAGACCTGGTCAAGAGTACGATGTTGACACCTTTATCCATCAATAGATAATCGTTTCTGGTATTGCTCCTGGGTAAGTGAGAATACTCAATTCTGGATAATTATAATTCATCATTAGTATACTTACAATTAAACTCAATTTGTTGAGTTAATAATAGTTGAAACTATGATTATTTTACAAAAAACGCAAAAGTTTAAATCATTGCCATTTTTTTTTTATCTCTGACATTTCGGAAGATTGGTACGATTGGTTCCAAATGTTTATTCTTCATACAATTTAACCTGACTTGCGATTACAAAAAAGTGCAGCTATTTTACATACCTTGATCCAAAAAATTATATCTTTTCCGAAAGGCTTCTCAAAACACAATAAAAATGTATAAGCTTTTTAATAACTAATAGTTTACACTATTTTCTCAGTTTATTATTTACAGTAAATTGAATTCAAAAGTTTTACGAATCAAAATAAACAAACACAAGCTTTAATTTAAAATGACTACAAAACAGTCGCAAAGCTGCCAATTTTGACAGAGACATTTTTTTTATTTTCCGATTATCTACTGTTGGTTATTTACTGTTGGAGAATGTAATACCCAATAAAATGTCCTTAACTCCTCATAAATATTAAAGAAAGAATACTTTGAATTAATAAATATTGTTCATTCAACTTCAAGCTTTGATTCCAATGTATAAACATGTCATAAAAATGTTTCATCAAGTTAGAAAGTATGAATAAAGATGAGGTGAATTTTTGTTTTCAGGTTAAAAATGAATTTTTTGCTCTAACGCATTAATTAATTATAAAATTCCAATGAAACTTCGTCAGAAGATATAGTATCCTTGCTGAAACGTTATGCTAACAAAAGTAATTAACATTTTTTGTCAGTTTTCCAGTTAATTAGGATTATCAAATCATTATCTACTGTATTATCTACTGTAGGGTGGTTTCCCCTACACTTTTTTTCGAGAGAAATCCGAAGAAAGACTTTTAAATTTTACACGTATTGGTCAGAAGAATAGTGAGATTAGAACATATACTTTCATATTCCAGCATACAAAAATTGTAGTGTAAGACCTTATTGTTCCTTGTATTATACTTGTCTGGTCTTCCCTTTTCTTCATCCTTCATATTTCAGGACGTATTTCCCGGGGCTGCTCGAGTGGTAATGAGCTCGTAAATACCGGCAATCATCAGACAGGACGTCTCGTCCAGTATCATGCGATGACGACGGTTCGCCAGTCTCGTCATCTTCACCCAGAGCTGAGGTAAGTTTATGTCTCCTTCCGTCACGCCTCTGCAGAGTAGGAATTACACACCTATAAAATTCTCCAGAATAAGACGGAACCAATCGCAATGCCCACGACTGACGTTTCTACAAGATACACGTGCGACAATCGAGGGAAAAAATCGATAATTTCACTCTCAATAAGTCACGGCTTACGATACCACCCCCGACCCTGAGACCGAGACCGAGACTCTTGAGTATTATAGGTCTGCGATGAATTTTCTGAAGACAGACGCAGCACAGAAACTTGGCACGAACGTTAACGTCTGCGAGTCAAAAGGCTGACAACTTACATAAGTAATATCTTTAGATTCGGATTGGGAAAACAGGTTTACTGCATACATTATTGCACATGCAGAAAATAATAAAAGTCAGAGAAAACTCGTTCTTTGACAGTTACATGGTTCAGAAGCGACGAATAATGACTTTTATATGGGGATCATGTAATTTGATTGTATTACAAGGTATAAAGGTGTACAAGACTACAAGCTGCATCAAGAGATAAAAGGATTCAGTCGAATATAAATATATAATGTTTTTCTACTTTTCAACGAAACAGAGTTTGTTTTTTTTTCTACTTCAAAGGCAAATATAAATTAAAATAAAGTAATAATAAATGTTTCGGGCTCTGTAAAAAAGTAGTTAAGTTTATTGAACTTTCCTTTTTTTCTCGCTTGAACTTTCGGTATTTCTCGAGACTTCAGTATATTTTGTATTTTTCTTTGGGTGGCATTTAAAAGTAAGAGTTGAGTGATAAGATTAATGAAGCAGATGAGAGATCATGCGTATAGCGAGTTTTAGCATGTTAATTTGAGTGCAATCAAACTGATCTTATTCAATGAAAATTAAAATAAATTTATAAAATCTAGTCGTATTTATGGTATATTCATCTGTGCATACTATTTTTTATGATGATATGATGACACAATATCTGCTTTACGCACTATCGGCTTTACGCACTACGTAAAGCCGGGTTTACACCAAGCGAGCATCGTTCGCGAACGTTCGCGAACGTTCGCAAACGTTTGCGAATGCTTGCGAGCATTCGTCAACAGGCGACGAGCTTCCCGTTCACACTGCCCGAGCCGAGCACAGCCGAGCAGTTGTTCGCGAGCATTCGTCCGTGTTCCGACAAAAGTGCACGAACATGGCACCCACATTATCAAAGCTGCCAATCCGTGCTGCGTCGATAGTGATACTGTCTGAAATCGTTTTAGCACATAAAATAATTTTTCAATATGATAGTTAAATTTTCAATGAAAAAAACTAATTTTCAACCAAAGAAATGAAATTATAATCAAAAAGATTAATTTTTTACTAAAAAAGAATATTTTTTAACCAAATACGTGAATTTTACATACAATTTACATTATAATTTTAGAATTTTCAGTTGTAATTCACATTGTAATGCACCTAAAATTCTTCAAAACTCTCAACTAATATACAAAAATAATAAGTATTACTGCAATATAATTTTAAGTAAAAGCTAAATTGAACATTGCTCAAGAAATGCGCAAGGGTCATGGTTTATAACCCAAGCTACGATAAAGACTTCCCAAGTATCATATTTTTTAAATTTATTATGGTAATATTTATGGTCAGATTGCCAAAGCTATGCCTTCTTTTCGAACAAGCCAATTATTTCCAGGCACTTTTCGTTGTCCCACTCCATGTTTTAGAATAAAAACAATGAACTCGATGCACTCCGAAAAATGCTGTGCGTGCTCCTGTCGAAGTATCGTTTACACCGGACGAGCAGCGAACTCTGAATCCCTTTGATGGTTCGCCGATTTACCGACAAGCGGCCGAACACGGACGAGCACGAACGAACGTTCGCGAACAGCGTTCGCGAACACTGTTCGGTACGGGCAAGCGTTTACACCGAGCGAGCATCTGTTCGAGAACGTTCGCGAACAGCGTTCGCGAACGATGCTCGCTTGGTGTAAACCCGGCTTAAGGGGCTGTGCATAAATTACGTAAACTTGTTTTCTGAAATTTTAAACCACGTACTCTGAGGGTCCTAAGTTTTGACCCGTCCCTCATCTTACGTAATTATTGTAGACTAAGTTTTTTTTGTGAATTTAGCGGTTATCCAAAAATTACGTAAGACGATTTGGAGGAAGAAGGGATTTGCTGTTTCTTATGAATTAACCATGTAGTTCAACTTTCAACCAAGTTAAAAAGGATGTTAGTAGTTTTTGTCCTTCAAAAACAATATAAATTTCAACCAAGTAGTTGAACGTCCAACCAATAAAGATGAATTCTAAATTAAAAATGTAATAGTTAATAGTTTAACCAAGAAAATATTTTTATCTTAGATCAAAAACAGTTGAGTTGAACCATAAAAACGAATTTTCAATAAAATACATTAGAACCTGGAATTTGCTGCCTCAGATTAACTATATTTGTATAACAGATGGCCCCACAGTTTCGGGCTGAGAGAGGAGCTGAGAGGTCGAGATAAGCTTGCTCACCCATGCGTGACCACCAACAGCGTAGCGACAAAGGGGTCAGTGCACGGGTATTCACGCGCGTATGTGCGTAATATTATGTACTCCAATAGACTTCAAAGGTTTCCCGAAACCTTGTTTACGATACAGAAGTGGTCGTATCAGATAAGAAGACTTCAAGAAACATTTTGAAGAATGTATGTGAGTAATGTGAGGTCGATCTAGAATTGTCGTGTTATTTATTTAAATGACACGTTCGTTCCGCAAAACTGCTCCGACCCAGGTTGATGATCAATCTCTCTAGCGATCACCCCAAGTGAAGAGCCTCACAAAATTGTTATGTGTGATTCCCCACTTGGGCTCATTAGTATCCAAGGTCTTTACTTTAGATGTCATTATCTCTATTGTCACTCTGTTTAGGAACTATTTGCAGCCACACATTTCTGCCCTGGCATACTAATCTAGCTTGCTTCACGTCCATGCATTTTTTCATGCAAGCTCTCGTGTTTCTATGGCTTCTTATGTCTCTTCGGATTAATGTCTAACTTACAGATTCCAAACATTCTTTCGGCGTTATACCACATTCTTTGAGAATTATTTCGTTTCAGAAATTGTCCAACAGTGTTTTCCCGCATGTTGTGCGCAGAGGTTTCATGCCAATAGCGATAATTTTACTCTTGTTCTTTTCTGAACAGGTCCATGTCTCGCTACCGTATAGTACAGTCGGCACAAATATATAATTATGTATGGCCATTCTAGCTTTTCTTGATATGTTCTTATTTCGGAGAATGGGCCCTGCTCTACCAATAACCTTCTTACCCTCATTTATGCGCCTGTCTAACTCCCCATCTATTTTCCCTTCGGTAGTGAATAGGCTACCCAGACATACGTACTTGTCAACTTGGTCTAGTTTCTCATCATTTATGAAGACGATGCACATTGTTTTCTCACTTTATCCTTCTAACACCATGATTTTTTTTATTCACGTTAATTTTAAGGCCCATGTTCTTCATGCTTGTTCAATATTATCATCTGCCAAGGCTGACCCACGTACCTTCACTGTTTCGTGATCTACACCTTATTCGTCGAAGAGGACCATTCTTAGACACCTATCCATAAATATGATAAATAGCCATGAGGACATAACGCATCCTTGTTTCACGCCTCGCATAATATCGAACCAGTCACACAGTTTCCCATTAACCCTTACACTCGCTTTACTATTATACCATTATACCATTAAGCCGTTTCCCTTTCGGCGAGCCTCTATGCCCTAGGTGTAGGCGTGACAACTATCCGCTTCGGGTAGTGTTTCTAGGTGGATAGTTTCTTGTAGTAAATAACTACAAGTGTGGGCTCACCACACCCACGACCGCCAACAGCAACGCAGTAGTATTATTCTCGAACGGTCACCCATCCAAGTACTAACCGCGCCCAACACTGCTTAACTTCAGTGATCTAACGGGAACTGGTGTTTCCAGCGTGGTATGGCCGTTACTACCTGCATATATTGTTTTTATTGTTTGTAGGAGCCAGCCATTGACTCCGTACTCTTTAAGGACTTCCCAAAGTTTACTTCTATTTACCTTGTCAAATGCTTTTTCTAGGTCAACAAATGCACAGAAAACTTTCTTTCCTACCCTCAAGCTTTTTATTCTGTTATCTATCTTAAGCTAAATATCTGATCTGTACATGATCTTCCTGGCACAAATCCACTTTGGACTTCCCATATCTTCTCTTCTGTGATTTCCATTACCCTACGAATAAGTATTTTTGAGTATATTTTACTTACGGTACTTAATAGGCTGATACCTCTGTAATTACTGCAGTTGCTTTGATCTTCATTTCTTTTTTATATTGGTACGATAATCGCTTTTCTCCAATCATCTAGGACTTCTCCTGTCTCGCTACATATATTTATCAATTCGCACAACCTGTGAGGTATGTACTCGCTACCGTATCTAAGCATTTCAACGCTAATACTGTCTATACCAGCAGCCTTACCGTTTTTTAAGTTCCTAATGATATCTTTAACCTCAGTGACACAGACTTTTTCAATTGGGTTTTCTAATACATTATTACTGCATTATTAATTGATGCATTACTCTAATGCATCATGTTCTATGTCGCAGTTCTGTTGCCCTACAACTGCACCTCCTAATAATTCTTCAAAAGAGTAGTTTAAAGCGTCTACTATTCCTTCTGTATCATATAGCATTTCACCTTTGCTATTTCTCATGCAGACAAACTCTGTACTTTTACTTTCCTTCGTCTGTTTAAATAATAGTTTCATGGTTCCTTCAAAGTCGTTTTGTACTTTCTTCTCTTCTTCTGTTCTGATTTTATCTTTACTTTCCCTGACTAGTAGTTTAACTTTCCTCTTCTTGTGTCTGTAATCATTTTTAAGTATATTTCTCTCCTCATCGCTAAGACCTGTGATGTTCAAGTTTCTTAGATATGCTTGTTTATTTTCTTCTCGGGCTGCCTCAATTTCATCATTCCACCATGCGTCACCAGACTTTCTTCCTACAACTACCATACCACATACCCTAGAAGTCCATACTGGGGGCCATTGGACCCCAGCGCTTTTTCATTCGAGTGTCCCTTTTAGACAAAGATCAATAACGATGTTTCAGCCCAATGTAAATTCGTTTTAGGTATCTGAGCATAGGTCACATAGGTTGGCGTCATCAGTTAGTCCTCAGGTAGGAAGCAAGGTAGAAGCAAAACATGAGTGGGGGCCATTGGACCCCAGTTTGGACTCAGTGTAACTTTTTCGTACACTGCGGAAATCGCTCAAGGAATCCATAGCTACCATTTTACACATTGAACATGTTTCAGAAGTCTTACGCATAAATCGGCTAGAACGAAAAGTGAGATGTGCACTGCGCTCGCGAAAAAGCGACCGAAAAACTCGGGTCGGCTGTGCTTCTTGCCAATGTGCGATGTGTGACGATCACCGCACCGGTCGGGTCGCGGCACTTACTGTTCGTCTGCACACAAATAACATTACAAATTGAAAAATAAAAAAAAACAATATAGACAATTTGTTTTTAGTTTTTTGAACTTTTGGAACAATTCTTTTGTATATTTGGGACACATAAAATAAAAATAACGTTTTTGCGATGTACTTTTGAATTTTCTCATTTTTCATCCCTCCGAATAATTCAACTTTTTGAAAGGAATTGAAGAGGCATATTTTTTTTCTGATTCTCCAACATTTCATCTTTGAAACCCTAGGAGAAATTGAAGAAAAAATTAAAACAAAAAAATAAAACTCTATTTCCGTAATTTTACGCTTTTTTTCTTCGGACTCTTTTTGCGAAAAATTGATTATAAAGTATATAAATTTTATTTTATAGAACTTTTGTTCCTAAGATACTCTAAAGATCCCCAGGATGACATTATGATCATCACTGTTCACAAAAATAATGTTGTGAGGCGTTGGGCACATTTTGAACTTGATGGGGGCCACTGGACCCCAGTGTGGACTCGATGAGTGCTCAAATATGTGTAGACTTCTAGGTTTAATTCGCGTTTGTTTCGTTTTTTTGTTCTCTTTCTTCTCCATCCTCGCCCTAAGTTTATTTTAAAAACTAGAACGTAATGATCATTACTGCATTCGGAATCCCTCATGAGTCTTGCATAGTTTACTAGTTCTCTTGTCTTTAATGCGCAATAACGATGTCAATTAAACTGCGGTTATTTCCTGTGCACCAGGTGTACGTGTGGATCATTTTATGTCGAAACCAAGTATTTGTAATTTTTAGGCCCTTTTCTAAGCATAAACTAACTAATTTTTCACCATTATAATTTTTTCTTGTTGTATCCCCAAACTTACCTAGCACCCTTTCTGTATCTGTTTCCGGACTTTGAAAGCCGACCCATCGATTTCCCTTCCTTTTTCTATGCATTCCTTTACTCTGCAATTATATTGTTAAATATTTAATAAATTATATTATGACAACTTATAATAATAAATTACAGCAACAATAATATTGTTGCATGCAAGCACAAAGTGTTCATTTTTGTTTTTATTAAGTTTTCAATGTATTATGCACTTTATTTGCAATATGTTTGCATATTGTCAATTTTCTAATATAATTTAGTTCATATTTTGTAATGAAGTTCAAAAAGGTAAGAATATGCTTTCAAATTATATATTCTTTTATAACAGATTTGGCATTTTTCGAAAATTTCGGCCTTGAAACAACACACTATACAATAACTATTTTTTACCATTTTCTTCCCAAAACACCATAAATTTTATTTTGAAACAATTACAATACTCAAATCCTATCTTTGACGTTCAACATTTATTGCAATCACAATAATATAATTAAAATTTGATAATATGAGAAACTTAACCTAATGCAAACCTGTTTACAAGATCAGCTTTTTTACCCCTATTAGGTATTTCTGTTTTACACTTGCTAAGTTCCGCATCCGGAACATCATCTTCATTAGTTTCACTTCGACAAAAGGTACAATTGTATACATTTTTACAAAATATGAGCGCAACCTTCATACTACGTGGGGTGCACATGGCAGCCGCACGTGCGTAAATAACCTTCCGATAGTTAGGTAAAATGGTCTATTGGAAATAGTTCAGACGGCCCTGACTGTTTACGTTTGGTTTCCCTGGACTTAAGCCAGTGCAGACCATGCTCGAAACTGTTCCTCATTCCAGGTTTCAGTGTAGTTGAATCCTCAATCAAAAGAAATTCCTTTTCACCCATACAGTTGCATTCTTAAAAAAAAAAAGATTACATTTTTACTAAAATAGATAGAAAATGTTGAATTTCCAAGACAAGAAGAAAAGCTATCTACAAGAGAGTAGGAGAGCTCTTTTAAATAGTTGAATTTTCAACAAAATATTTGAATTTCGTAATCAAATATTTGAATTTTCAACCAAAAGGATGACTTTTCAAACAAGAAAGTTAATTAATTTATTTCTCATCTAAATACATAAATTTGTTTTTCAAATTTGAATTTTCAACGCGAAAATATAAATTTCCAACAAAAACCTTAATTTTTAACCGAATACTTAAATCTTCAGTTGAAAAATTAATTTTTAACCAAAAAAGTACGAACTTTTAATTAAGTATCTACATATATTTGTAACCAGATAGTTAAATTTCTAACGAAGAAGATTAATTTTCTCCCAAAAAGCACGAATGTTTCGAAAATTATATGAATTTTCAACCAATTAGTTAAGTTTTTAAGTTAAAATGACAAAACAGTTAAATCAACAAAATACATCAACTTTAAAGCAAATAGTTGAATTTTCTGTCAAAAAAGACAAATTTTCAACAACAAAAATAAATTCTTAACCAAATAATTGAATTTTCAAGCAAGAGGGTTCATTTTCTGCCAAAAAGACGAATTTTCTACAAATTACCTACATTTTAAACCAGATAGTTGAATCTGTTAACGAAAAATGATCAATTTTTAACCAACAAATGCAATAATTACATTTTATTGCAGAAAATTAATTTTCAACAAACAAATAATGTTCTACAAAACAAGTGAATTTTCTAGCAAACAGTTGAATTTTTTACTGAAGTGATGAATTTGCCAGTTAGCGAGTTGAGTCTCTGCAAAATATTTGAATTTTCACCCGAAAAAATAGGAATTTTCAACCAGATTCTTAAATTTTCAGTTGAAACAAAAAATTAACCAAAAAAAGGGGTTTTCAACAAAGACACATTACTTTGCAACCAAGCGTTACATCTCCAAAAAAAAAAAATTGATTTTCTACAACAAAAAGAATTTTGAACTAAATACATAAATTATCCACCAATCAGTTAAATTTTCAATTGAGAAGATTAATTTCCTATCAAAAAAACGAAGCTTTAAACAAAATAAATTGATTTCAAAGAAATAGTTGAAGTTTCAACTGAAAAAGATTTTTCTATCAAAAATGGAATAGGTAATTGAATTTCCTGTTAAAAAAAATTAATTTTCAACCAAAAAGATGAATTTTCAACGAAAAATGTAATAAGCAACATTTGAACCAAAAAAGATTAAAACTTTAAATTTAGAACAGTTGACTTTAATGAAAAAGGCGCCTTTTGAAGAATTCAGTTTAATCCTGAACCAAAACAGATTAGTGTCCAACCAAAACGTTGTATTTTTAACCAAGAAGATTAAATTTATACCAAAAAGACGAATTTTCATCAAAGTACATAAATTTTCAACCAAATAGTTTAATTCTTATCCAAGACGATTAATAGTATAGTTCAATTTTCAACAAAATAGTTACATTTTCGACCATTGAAATAAGTTTTGAACTAAAATGATGCATCTTTAAATAATTCAAAAATTCATTACTAACAAAGTAGTTAATCTTTCGACTAAATATTTGAATCTTCTACCATATTATCAAGCTTTTGTATTTAGTGATTCACTGACGTGAAAATACCTTACGTAAGAAATAATTTTCACCCCGTACCCCCTTACCCCATGTAAAACAGCATAGAAAAATCTTTGAATGGGCCCCCCCCCCCCATGCCACCCAAAATGCTCTACGCAATTCATGCACGGCCCCTAAGTATGATAAACAAAATTCATAGGAATTATTTTGGTGTTCTTTATCAGCCTTCTGAACCGTACTGCACCTTCCTGTATCTTTATGATTTTTTTCGCAGAATAATTGTTTTTCATGTAACGTAAAATGTTCGTTTTAGTGTAAGCTAAAAAATTATTTAAATCCTGATGAGTTTTTTAATTATGGTCACAATCAAAGGACTTAATAAAGAGAACTGCTGTTAATTTTACACAACATTTTTTTTTCTTTTCGAACTAAAATTTCTGAAAACGTATACTTAGTTTTTTTTTCATTGAGATTGTACAAAAAGAACGCTGAATAAAAAAATCGTGCTGAATTAAAAAAAAAATCATTATTTTACTAATAACTATTCTTTTTTCCTCCTTCCTCTAATGTAAACATTGAAATAATGATGTTACACTACCCAGGCGGAAAAATTCTATATAGTTTATACCTAATGTATTATGTATAGGCACTATATAATAAATTATATATATTTTATACATAATCGGCGATTGACAATTTATATAATAGAAACATTATATTTCTTCATATAATTACCTTGTTGGACACGACTTAAGTATGTCATTGAGTCCGGACGGTATAAAGGTGCGTAATATCGGTACTCCTCCGAAAGTGACAACGACCCCCGTGTACCTAATCATGCACCAGGTTGCTAAAAGCATCGTCTACAGGAATTTTCTCAAAATTTAAAGTTCGTTAATGAAAAGCTCAAATTCAAATGTAGTTGCGCCGACCCTGGTGTGCCTGATCATACACCAGGTTGCTAAAAGCATCGTCTACAGGAATTTTCTCAAAATTTAAACTTCGATGACAAAAAGATCAAATTCCAATGTAGTTGCGCCGACCCCGGTGTACCTGATCATGCACCAGGTTGCTAAAAGCATCTTCTACGGGAATTTTGTCAACATTTCAACTTCGATGATGAACAAATCAAATTCCAATGTAGTTGCGCCGACCCTGGTGTACCTGATCATGCACCAGGTTGGTAAAAGTATCGTCTACAGGAATTTTCTCAACATTTAAACTTCGATGATAAACGGATCAAATTCCAGTGTAGTTGCGCCGACCCTGGTGTACCTGATCATGCACCAGGTTGTTAAAAGCATCATCTACAGAAATTCTCTCAAAATTTAAATTCCGATGATAAGAAGATCGAATTTAAATGTAGTTGCGCCGACCCTGGTTTACCTGATCATGCACCAGGTTGCTAAAAGCATCGTCTACAGGAATCATCTCAAAATTTAAAGTTCGATGCATGCTCAGGTACACCAGGGTCGTCGCAACTACATTTGAATTCGATCCTTTTATCAACGAACTTTAAATTTTGAGAAAATTCCTGTAGAAGATACTTTAAGCAACCTGGTGCATGATCAGGTACACCAGGGTCGGGGCAATTACATTGAAATTTGATTTGTTCATCATTGAAGTTTGAATGTTGAGAAAATTCCTGTAGAAGATGCGTTTAGCAGCCTGGTGCATGATCGGGTACACCAGGTTCGGCGCAACTACATTTGAATTCGATCTTTTTATGAACGAACTTTAAATTTTGAGAAAATTTCTGTAGACGATACTTTAAGCAACCTGGTGCATGATCAGATACACCAGGGTCGGCGCAACTACATTGAAATTTGATTTGTTCATCATCGAAGTTTGAATGTTGAGAAAATTCCTGTAGAAGATGCGTTTAGCAACCTGCTGCATGATCGGGTACACCAGGGTCGGCGCAACTACATTTGAATTCGATCTTTTTATCAACAAACTTTAAATTTTTAGAAAATTCCTGTAGAAGATGCGTTTAGCAACCTGCTGCATGATCGGGTACACCAGGGTCGGCGCAACTACATTTGAATTCGATCTTTTTATCAACAAACTTTAAATTTTGAGAAAATTCCTCTAGAAGATGCGTTTAGCAACCTGGTGCATGATCAGGTACACCAGGGTCGGCGCAACTACATTGAAATTTGATTTGTTTATCATCGAAGTTTGAATGTTGAGAAAATTCCTGTAGAAGATGCGTTCAGCAACCTGGTGCATGATCGGGTACACCAGGGTCGGCGCAACTGCATTTGAATTCGATCTTTTCATCAACGAACTTTAAATGTTGAAAAAATTCCTGTAGACGATGCTTTTAGCAACCTGGTGCATGATTAAATAAACGGGGGTTGTTGTCACTTCCGGAGGAGTACCGGTATTACGCACCTTTATACCGTCCGGACTCAATGACATGCTTAAATCGTGTCCAACAAGGTAATTATATGAAGAAATATTATGTTCCTATTATATAAATTGTGAATCGCCGATTATGTATAAAAAATATCTAATTTTTTATATAGTGCCTATACATAATACATTATGTATAAACTTTATAGAATTTTTCCGCCTGGGTAGCTAGGATAGGTTTACACGTCTCTGGCGCCTTTAGGCAATAAAAGGCGCCTCTTTCCTGGAAGCATTCGATAACTCAAAATACGAATTATCCTAGACAAAAATCGCGAAATGTACCGCGTGAAAGCAATAAGTAACATTTGGCCTAAAAATATATCCAGACTAGATACAAGGAAGTTCAGATGGTTTTAATCAAAGAAATAAGCTATTATTTTGTATTATATATATAAAATATTGAGTACTGAATTAATTTCAAATATTTTCAACCTGATATAGATATCTATTTATATATTTATATATATATTTATATTATATTTATATATTTATTATATATATTTATATTTATATATATATATATATTATATTTATATTATATTTATATATATATTATATATATATTTATATATTTATTATATTATTATATATATATTATATACTATATTTATCTTTTTAATTCTGCATAGAATTTCTAGTTTTCTCTCGAAACCTTTCGGAAAATTTCAAAAAAGTTAAAAATTCATCAAATGTGGACGGTTTTTCTGAAAATATTCAAATTCCATTTCCTCATAACCGCCACCGTTTTTTTCCTCTTGTTCTTTTTCTAGATTAGTCTTTGAATGAAACAAAATTGATTCTTCAATTATGTTCAAGAAAAATATTTTTCGACACTTTTTTGTATCTCGCGTTATAATCCAGATTTGTACGAAAATATAATTTTATGGTGTGAAGAAAAACTAAAACGGATTGAGAAAAAGTAATTTTCATAAGATTTATTACATATTTTTGCAAAAATGTGAAAAATAACGCAAGAGAGAAGAAAGTGTCAGAAGACATTTTTCTAGAACTTTTTCAGGGAACAATTTCGTTTCTTTGACATTTTTTGTCTCTCGTATCATTGTGACATAAAATGTGAATTTTCGTTTTTCAGACAAATAAAAATTCACTGTTCTCTCTAAGTCGAGAGCACAGGACAGACATTTATATTAGGGCGAATCTAGAAAAAAAACAAGTAAAAAAAATCTGCCCGCTGTTTGAAAGTTCTTGGTTGAAAAATTTTCTACGCGGAGAAAAAATACTACGCTGATCTTACAAAATTATATTCACAGAAATTCCTATCAAATTTCCAGAAAGATCTAGTAAAAGCAAAAGAAGAATCTATATGTGCTGAAAAAATTCGATATTTTCTTCTAATATCAAAATGATGCATTCACGGCTTCTGTTGCATTTTAAAAAACAGAAAATTGTCTGCCTTATAATGTCTTATTATTGTATTGGATATTTTACAGTTGAGCTACATAGTTTTGAAAAACGTACACATATTTTCTTAAAGTAGAAAAATTCAGGAAAGAATGAAAAAATTCATGTTTTAAAAGAAATATATTTTCAAACAAGTTTTTGAATTTTCATAATGCATTAGTAAAATTTAGAAGCAATACAAGTAATTTAATACAATCAATATCCAGCAGAGAGCACCACTAGACAAATGTTGCAAAATTTCTACAAATCGGTAACTTCGTAGTTACTTCCATTACCAAGAGATGTCGCTTTTATTTTTAAAATAATTTTTTCAAAATTGAACATTTTTTACTCTACACATTTTTGAAAACCTTGCCAAAATTATATTTCATATTGAAATGAAAGTTCATAGCGACAATATTTCATCAGCAAATTATTATATTTATTACCGAAAAAATCTTTATGACGATTGATATTAAACTAATAAACGTTAAAAATACATTTCTAAAGAAATATATATGGTCTCCTCTAATAGAGTAAATAAACAGCTATACTTACCATACCAAATTTTTATACAAGTACTATCTTCATTTTATTATTTATATTAGGGATCATTTATAAAATATGTGATAAGTTCAGGGGGGGGGGGGG
>CAKNXH010001585.1:87408-180854 GCA_932178445.1 Andricus quercusramuli
TTATTTGTTTGTTTGTTATTATTTATATATTTTACCTAATTAGTTTTATTTAATAAATAAATTATTATAATTAATCATAATTAATTATTAATCAATTATCAAATCAATATTTTACCTAATTGGTATTGGTTAGTCAAGTCAATATTGGAAACATTGCTAAAAAGGTTATTTTTATTTTAGATTTTCTTCTATAAATTTAGATAATAATGAATTGTTAAGAAACATCCAAAGCGAATCTAATCAGGAATCAGCAAAATTATTGAATACGCATTATTATTCATAGCACTATTAAACAACAGAAGTTTGTTTTATTCGATGCAGATACTATTTTCCAATTGTGAAATGGCAGTTTTATCATCAACAAAGCCCGTTATCGCGCGACTCATTAATTCGAAAAATAATTATCTCTGTATATCAGCGCGTTAGCATATATATGTATAATTTAATTTTCACTACATATATAGAGAAAATTCTGTTTATTTTTTTCCTCAGGGGAACACCCAAGACATAGGGTAATCCCCGACAAACCCCCACCAATGAACATGGGCAATTTTTATCCTGGAGACGGAACTCGCCAGTATCTTTCACCGACTTATTTTATAATTCGCTCAGTTTTAGGTACACGTGCGATTGATAAACAATTCGTTAATTTGGAATTTCAATGTAATAAAAATTGTTGAAAAGTTCTTAAATCTTGTTTACTAAGTATTGTGTATTGTCAATACAATTTATTAAATACTTTTTAAAAACCTTCAAATTCCTCCTACGTTTGAAAATATATCAATTTCAAAAATGATTCGTGGTATAACGGGGATATGTAGGATTTGTACTCGCACCCATGAACTTGTCATATGCAGATTAGAGGTTGAACCAGAAAAATTCAAGTTTATTGTAAGTAACCAATACTTCAAAAATATTCCAGTCATATCAAAATTTTGTAAATATGTACATCTGGAAAATGCATTCTACACATTTTTGGCACGAAATATTATTTTTGAAACTTTATTTTTCAAAAAGTTTTTACGCAGATGTAATTAATCCAAGTTGTGTATTTTACCCATTTCAGCCCAACGCAATTTTATACGTTGTAACGTATCGAAAGTTTATTCAAACCAAAAGCATTTTCTCATATCCCTTTGGCATTTGGAATTATTAAAGCTTTATTGTAAAGTAAAATAAAAATGAAAGATTTATCTTTAATTAACTCTTGCTCCAGGGCATCTAAAATCTCCCCGGCTAATTCTCTGCAACTTGCCTAGATAATACATTCAAGTTGCAACTAAATAGATTCATGCAACAGGTGTACGAACGCAGGTATAATGAAGTACCCAAAGGAAATTATGTGCATAATTAAAATTATGAGCTTATAATAAAATATTATTTAAAGGACATTAATTTTCATCGTATATCGCACTCTTCTTAACTTTATAGACTCTTCCCAGCAAGATCAAGTTTATTTCACGAGCAGAATAGATTCAAGAGTTGAAGGAGAAATGTTTTGAACTTTGTTCAAAATAAATGTGAGAGATGAAAAATGTGAAGTTATAAAAGCGTTCAGAAATTCAAATATAAAAAATTTACGCAATCAGATTTAAACTATTTTCAAAGAAATTAATAAGCATATAGTATATTTGAAATTCAAAAGTTTAAAATTAAGTAATTCAAATTTAATTCATTCAGCAATAAAATTTCAATTTGAAACATTGGTAATTTCGTATTTTGGAAACCTTGCACTTGTAAAATATTCAGCCAGAAGATTTGAAGTTGATTTTCAGGTTTAAAACTTTTATTATGTAAAAGGATTAAAATTGTTAGATTTTATTCGATTTCAAGCCTATATGATTGGAGTTAGTTCAACAATTTGAATTTGAAAGGTGTCAGAATTTAACAATCAATTTTCAAGCATTTTTACAAAGTGCAATAACGTAAACAAAAATGTTCAAACTAATCAATGATGCAGTTTCATATTGACAATCTTAAAAAATAAAATATTTTTTAAATGTAATTCATTTTGATAAATTGGATTTTATCGTCACTTTGAAAGCTAGTCTACTTACCTTTTATTATAATTAAAAGGTTTTTAAATCCCCGTGGATTATTTAAAATCTTCTGCAAATTACATTATTTTTTGGACAAATTTCGACGTATCTAAAATAAAACTTAATTGAACCATAACAATATACTACTTTTATTTAGTTTTCGATATTTAATCTTTTAGATCAATTAGCATTTACTATTTTCGGACATGCTTATTTAAATGAACTGCTCACTATTCCCCCGAATAAATTATTTCCTCACATTCCTTTGTGAACTTCTCATATATAAACGATTAACTCTTCATTCAGTTAATATTTTTAACTTTCTAAATATAATGTACCAAATTAATTACAGAGTTTACAGCGCAAAAGGAGCTCAAAAAAGGAGAAAAAGGGTAATTCTCTCACGAAAAAGGGGAAAAATAGGGGAAATATTAAACATTTATTTTTACATGTCGAAAAGAAAAAAAAATCTTTTTATAACAAATGTGACATTTTTAAAAAAAATTTCAATAATTTTTCAATGATTTCTGCCATTAAAGAATTTATTTGTAAAAATTGGATACTTTCGATGTAAATTTGAAACTACTCTCTTCAGTAGAGCGAAGTGAAAATACTAAAATTAGTCGAATCGTTTGAGTTACCATTTGTGGGTCGACATCCAAAATAAGTCGAGAAACAAATTTTTCAATCGGTAAATATCTTCAGTCCTCTTTTTGAAATTTACAATTAAAAATTGTAATTATTCGAAGAAAAAAAATTTGCCTTACTTAATTTTTTTTTAATTTACTAAAACATGTTTTTTGGATTGATTCGAACCTGAAATTTCTTCAGCTTGAACCAAAGAAACATTTAGTTATTTTGTATTCATATGAAACATTTTTTTCGTGGTGTTTTTAACGTTCCAAAGTCGCAAAAAAGATAGGAAATCCTAACTCACGACAAAATTTGTTTCCGAAAAACTAAAGTGAAAATAAGATAAGTTTTGAAGAAAATAGTTCAATTGTTGAATTAAAAACATCAGTTTTAACCAAAAATGGAATAGTTACATTTTCGTTTCGGAACATTAATTTTCAATTGAAAAAACTGAATTTATGCTCAAATTGTTGAATGTTGAAGCCTGAAAGAAACAAAAAAATATGAATTTTCAATTAAAAAGTTAATTACAAACCAAAAATTAAAATTTTCAGTTAAAAAACCTAGTTTTTAACAAACAAAAAAAACTTTAACTGAAATGATGAATTTTTAACTGAAAAATGACGAAAGGACGAATTTGTGACAAATTACATACATTTTTAACCGAATATTTGAATTTTCGAAATAAAAACGATCAATTTTGAACCAAAAATGGAATTGCTACATTTTCATTTGAAAACTAATTCTCAAATGAAGAAAAAAACAACAATTTTATACCAAATTATTGAATTTTTTAACAAAAAAAAAGAACTTTCTACAATATATATCTTAATTTTTGGCTCAAAAAATATAAGCTTTCAATACAAAAAATAATTTTCAATCAAAAATTGCAATTTTCAGTTTGAAAAAATGAATTTTTTAACAAAGTAGTTTGATTTTCAACCAAAAAGACAGCTTTTCAACAAAATAAATAAATTTTTAACCAAATAGTTGAATTTTTAACTAACTTTCCGCAAAAAGATATAACCTTTGAACGAAATTTGAACTTGCAACAAAATAGTTGCATTTTCGACTAAAAAAGATCAATTTTCAAACACAAATGGAATAGTTCAATTGTGAGTTAAAAAAAATTAATTTTCAACGAAAAAAAAAAAGTTTCAACAATATTTAAATTTTCAAGTGAAGATTTGAAAAAATTATAAATTGCTCAAGTTAAAACATTCAAAGTTGCAGTTGATGAATTTGGAATATTCCATTTTTTAATTGAGTATTTAAGTTTGTACATTTGAACTAAAATGTGTTAATCTTCTAATACTTGTTTGAAAAGTACTGTATATTTTGTAACTGTTCCAATTTTATATTTGATAGTAACTTCTGTCTTCAGTTTTCACATTTTCAACTTGCTTTAAAATGTTTCATCTTCAAAATTTTTTGAAGAGTATTTATTTTTAAAGGTCTGCACTTGAAACGTGTACCTTATTTATTCATAAATAATTTATTTCAATGCTCTAATTGATTTAATTATTATTCAATACTGGATACAATTTCAAATATCGTATATTTAGAGAGAAAAGGGGAAAAAGGGGAATTTTTTTGAGAATAGGGGGAAAAAGGGGAATTTCAAGAAAAAAGGGGAAACTAAGAAAAAAAGGGGAAGACTGTGCACCCTGTAATTACTTATTCTTCTCTCTTTGCAATATTTTGAAAAGCAAGAGTGGTATTTCCGTTGAAAACACATTTGGAATGAGTCATTTGAATCGAATTTATTCATCTTTATTTACCCTCGACTCCATACCAAAAACCGATCATTCGCAAAGTATGCTTAACAAAAATTTAATAAAGAAATAATTTAAGACGTATTGTAATAAAACAAAATATTCCTGAAAAAGTTTTCAAAATAATTGTCGAACTACATCCACCAAGAATATAATAAAAATGGCATCAGCATAAAAAATTAATATTACAAACTATATATGGTGTATCTTATTGTTTCAGGTACACAATACAATATGCAACTCTTGTGTAACAAAATTAGATCTTATATTTAAAAAATGTATAATTATCAAAAAAGAAAATGGAATGCCTCTCCAGAATACTAGCAGGAAAATTTTAATGGTTGATGCAGCTACAAATACAGATGATTTGGAAGATTGTGCAGGATACACAAAGCGTGAACAATCAAATGTTCTTAAAAATGCCCTTTTACATGAAGAGGAGCCTCTTGTTGAAAACACATCTTCAAATGAGTAAGTTGTTCGAGTCCCTTATTTCAATTTTCAAATTTTAACATAAAAATTCACAAAGTTTGTAGATATCTTAAAACTTAAAAATTTATTATTAGAATTTAATATATTTTGTATTCAATTTTAGGCAAGTCATGGAGTCCAGGAACTGTATTGAAGAAAATCCCAAAAAAACAAAAATTCAAGTAGAAGGAAAGTATTGTGAATATTGTAAAAAGAAATTTACTCACACTGGAGATTTGAACAAACACAGAAGAAAACATACAGGCGAGCGACCTTACAATTGTTCACTCTGCCATCAAAAATTTGCCCTCGCCTCGAATCTTATAAGACACCAACGATTGCATTCGGGGGAAAACCCATACTCTTGCCCCCATAAATGTGGCAAAACTTTCAGCAGGAAGGATAAACTTTCGATACATGTCTCAAAACAACATCCTAACGCGTAATCAAGAGAAAATATAAAGTAAATTCACGATCTTTGGCATGCCAATAATCGGGCTAAGGTGCCAAAAATACATCTGTAGTGTTTGGTCAATTTTTTTTCTATATCATGAGAATTTTTCTATTGTAAATATTATGATGTAAACTACTCCACTGTTTAGAGTTTATTGTAAAAATAGCTGTTTCTGATAAAAGGAAAATAAACTTATCAAAGAACAAATAATACGACTGACGTACATAAGGCTTCATACATGAAAGAATATTTATAAAAGTCTCTACCAGACGGATGATTTTAAATTCCAGGACAATTTTTCATTTTCCGCATCTGATGATTATACTTCTTTTTGAAATTTCCATGTCCTAAAACACAAAATCCAAACTCAGTCTGCCTCAAATATATATTAGCTACCACTCAAAAAAATCAAAACAGCTTTACCATTTTATATTTAAATGATATTAAATTTAGTTAAATAGGATTTTGAATTTGATTTTAGTCTGATTTAAAATTCTTGAATTTCAATTTTATATTTTTTCTTCGTTTTTCTCATCGATTTCAAAAAAGTGAAAAAAAATTGACAAACCGGAACAAGAATAAACATAAAATCTCAAAAATTGCAAAAAGGACATAGTAAATAAAAAATGTATGGTAAGTAGACTACACTAGTATATATTATTCTTAAAAACTTCAATGACAAAATATTTTAATATTTCGCAGTACTCAAAATTGTAATTTTCACACTATCACCATATATAAAACGTTAAAAATGGAATCTACAAATCTACAATAACTTTAAGCTTCGATTATTTAAACGATAGAAACTGTATCATCAAACAAACAAATAAAATTGAAAAAATAAAATAAATTTGAGAAATCAAACATCATTTTTCAACAAGAAGAAATTTCTCTGAGTGCGTTGAATAACTTTTTTATTGTAAATATAAGAACTTAAATATTGAAATGTCAGTATTTCAGGAAAGAGAGCAGCTAGGACTTTGATTTTTTCAAGTTTTGAATGCATAAGATGTAGAAACTTCCTATAAAACCCGATTTTGGATCGATTTTGGTCCAAACTTTTCCTTCTTTAGAACCACCATAAAAAAATGTAAGAATATCGCTATGTTAATTTAAAAACCTACATGTCTTCTTATTTTCCTCGTACGAAAATAATATTTTATTGGTCTACACTTCTTTTTGAAATCCAGTTATAACTGAGAATTAAGTCTTGGAAAATTCCTCTTTCTAGACCTGAGTTATAATTTTTTTTTTTGTTTGAAAATTCTCTGATCCAATTCAAAATTACATATAACTGCTTCGGAAAATTTCATGCTCCAACTCAAAATTATAATTCTTCTCGAAAGTGCACTGTTCTAAGTCAGATTTACACCTAATTATCCTTCTTTTTTAAATCCAGGTACAACTCAAAACTGAAATTCTCTTGGAAAATTCCCTGAAGAAAGTCAGAATTATTATTCGTTTCAAAAATTCCCTGTAAAAAATCAGAACTACAATAATGCTTTTTAAAAATTCCCTTTTCAAATTCAGAATTACAGATATCTCTTTCCAAACCATGATTACAGTTTTTGTACTTTTATTTTAAAACGTAAATCTTTCTCTCTTTGGTCTAAAAAAAATATATATTTACAATTTCAGATAAATACTAATTTACGAGTTTGAGTGCAGACCGAATTTTAAGATTTCAAAGTATGTCAAAAAAATGCAAACGTCTTTTTCATTGTTCGTTTCGTGATTGAACAAACTAACGAGGGGAGACTACCGATTGTACATTTTAGTTTCGGTTCATAATTTTTGCAATACAAGTGAATTACCTGATTATTAATTTGCCAAAGCAGTAATATCAGCTTCAAATGTTCTGTGAATAATAATTTAAAAATTTTTTAACGGAGGAACTGACTTTTTAACTTTATCATGTTTTTCGCAAACGGCGAATGGTAATAAGCTTTCATTCAAAAAGAATATGAACCGAAACTAAAATTTTCAAAACTTTTAATATTAATTTTAGTAAAATAGAATGAAAAATCCCGGTCACTGAATCAAGTTCCCGATTTTGCGAAATGGATTATTTTAATCCGTAGAATTACATTCAGCAATTAATTTTTTTACCCCTCTTTGCATACGTGACTTTCTTCGAAACTCGAGAGGAGAGAAGGGACAAATTTCAACATTTCACGAAATTTATCCATAAATAAAGCATTTATTGTTAGTTGCTTGCAGATCACAGAAATTGTGTACTTATCTTCAACATGCGAATAGAATTTTCTATTTATAACATAAATGCAACTTTTGTAAAGATTTTTTCCTACCCTATCAAAAGCTTAATACATATTTCGAGAAATATTGAACTGTTACATTGTAAAACATATGAATGCGAAAAACATTACAATTGCTTGAAGTAGGGGAGAAACCCCTACAGTAAGTAATAATCCTACAGTAGATAATCATTAATTATACGCATAAATATAATTAAAATAATCAACTCGAATTCTAAAATATTAACACATATCGTGTCTTAACTATTAATTACATTTAATTAATTATTTTACATACATCAGTGTTTTAAATTAATGATTATCTACTGTAGGGTGGTCTCCCCTTAACAGGAAAGCTCTCAACAGCCTTTTTTATATTAAAAACTTAATTAAATTCCTTTCTAATGAAATCTCTTAAGTTTGTTGAAACCAGGACCCAACCTGAAAATTTAATTTCCTCATTTTACTCCATAAATACTAGAATTACATCTTTTTTATATAATCAAAGCCAGTTACTGTTTTGAATGAAATCTGGATTCGGAGTGAAAAATTGACTAATTACAATAGTTTTTGTGTAAAACTTTTTTTTATCCTAACTCGGGCGCAAAAACACGTTTTACACAAAAACTACTGAAATTCGTCAATTTTTCACTCCAAATACAGATTTTCTTTAAAACAGGAATAGTCCCCGATTATCTGAAAAAGATGTAATTCTAGTATTTATAGAGCAAAGTGAGACAACTCAATTTTTAAGTTAGGTCCTGGTTCCAATGCCCTCAACAGCCTTCTTTACATTACAAATTAAATTAATTTCCTCTTTAATGAAATCTCTTTAACAAAAACAGTCTCTGGTATAAACAAGACAAACATTTCAAGAACAAAAGAACAAAACCATACATACATACTATACACATTTTTTAAGGAGTACATCATAATATGTAATAAAGTATGGCAAAGACAAACGCAAAATTAGAACTTCCTTACTGCAACTTTTTACATCTTTACATTCTCAAACTTCCATTCCAATCAATTCAATCGATGGTTAATTTAAAATCTGTTAAAAGTCTACGTACATTTTTTTATCTCATCAGTCTCCTCCACTCAAAATATATTCTAGAATGTGGAATAAACAGTAATTCCTAGAATAAAAAGATCCTTATCTTTGTCCTTAGAATCACACATTCGTGTGCACTTCCTTCTGCAGAGAAGCCAGGTGAGCTTGCAAAGAATAATGTGCATCTTTTTGCAGTGGCCTTTGAAGTGGATGGGCCACTAATTTCACCATGTGATCATGAAGTCTCGTTGCATTTCTCCCAACTTCGAAAATGTATGCACAACTTTTGACATCAAGTGCATTCAAAGCAGAATAAATTATATCACATTTATTATCTTCACTTGGGTGTTCATGAATATATAAAATGTCCAGGAAAAAACGTTGTTTCTTCATCAGATTGTCGAAAGTACTCTGAGACGATGTGAACTTTGGAATTGCATGAGAACGACAATAAATCATAATAGCACGGGTCACAAAACTTGCTTCCTTTTTTACCACAATTTCCTCGATTTCACTGAATAATTTTCCCAGGTCAAAAACAGCGCAATTATTGTGAGCATCTTCGATGTCGTCGACGTAGGCCAAGAAATCTGTGGTGTTGTTGGTGAACTTTCTAATCCAGCGGACATCATTTCCACACAAAATCATCAATGCATATTCGTGATTGGGATTAATCATAGACTTGGCATTGATGAAAATCTCGACAACTCTCTTGATCATGAATAAGGGTGGAAATTTGTCACCTCTGCCGAGTTCAAACTGCGTGGAATTCGGTTCGATCGTAGCGTCGATAATGAAAATAATCCTCTCGAGGATGTTGACAGGTTTTACGTTGCTTGTCTGCATTTTTGAGCGAGTTTCCAAATTTGTCTTGCCCTCGAAAACAGAGCGTGTATTGCTTACTTTGTTGAGAGGGTCGGAATTACTTGTGGAACACATCTGCAACTTCTCCGAGAGGACATCAACTTCTACACCTATTTCTTCGCTCATCGCTTGACATTCGCTTCTTTTTAATAGGTATTGGTTGAAAGGATTAAAATTAAACTCAATAAAATAAAATAAACTTAGAAATTAGAGGTGCAAAAGACAACAGCACGCTCAGAACAGCTGACTTTAGATGAATTTTGTTGAAAATTGTTGATATTGAAGAGGTTAGGTCGGAAAATTTAACGTTTTTAACAGGGTGGCACTAGTGTCCGTTAGAGCGCCAAAATTAATATTGGTTTTATCAAAGGAGAGCTATACACACATTTCCAACTAAACATATGAAAACTGCTAAAGCATTAAAGATTGAAAATTTTGAATTAATTTACATTACCTTTAAAGTATTTTTTCAAGAAGCGGACTATGGGATTTTTCAAGTTAAGAAGGATTTATAGAATCCAAAGCCCTCGACACGCGGCCATCTTTGATTAACCCATTTGGGTTTGGTTGGGTTAGTCGGTTAGTGTCTGTTGATTTTTTGACACTTGACATGCATATTCGAAAACAATAACGGATAAACTTATGATTAATTATCAACAATACCGAGTGCGTATAACCCTAATTGTCAATATGCTGGCCCTACAGGGCTATGGAAGTAGCGATGAAGAAGGCGGTATAAATGCTGATATTGACACGAATAAAGAAAAAAGTGAGGTTAGGAGTGAAAACAGTTCGACAAATACTCCCTTGATTCCTTTACCACCTCCTGGATCTTCTCTAGTATCTTTAGGACTCCAAATATGTGCTGCTCCCGAAGTTGTGCCCACGGTAATATATTTTTCTTATCAATATTCTAATTCATGACAGATTATTACGCATTTATATTTCCACCATGCCGCAACGTTTACTTTCCTAAAGTCCACGTTGTTTGGGGTTTCAATCAAAATCTATTTATTTAAGCTTATAAATTCATTCCGTATGTTTCATAATATTCGTTTTCAACTAGTTTCATGTCTACAAGTTTATTTCAGCTCAAATTTCAGGATCAAATTTAATTTGGATTTTTCCACATTTTGCGATTGCAGGGTTCAGAATTATGCGTACGACATATAGATTCGACGTCGAAAGAAGTGACACACAACCCAAAATACGAGGAATTATTTGCACCCATGGTAGGGCCAGAAAACCCGTTCCAAACTCAGCAGCAACGTGCACTCAAAAATACTCTTTCTGGATATGTAGAAAAGGCTCATTTTTCGGATTTTCAGTTTGAAAATCAACGTCGAACTTTTACAAGCTATGGTAAGCCTAATTAAATAATGTAAAATATACAAGCAAACTCATTTGCATCAATAACCAATGTCAGGGTGGCCACCTACCGTAGTTTCAAATTCAGGTATTTAAAATTGCAGGACAATTCCGCTATTAAATATTTCAAAATTGCGTATTAAAAGCCGTGATAGTCAGTTTTGAAATGAATAATCTCAGATGTAAAGATGAAGCAATTTTGAATTAAAAAGCCTAAAATTGTTTCTAAATTTCAAAAGTTGTAATCATTACATCAATCTTGTTTTGTATGTTTTTTTTTAACTTATTAATTTTAAATTAATATCTTGAAGTTGTCCCTTTTTTAGTTAAAAATTTCAAGTAATCGTTTCAAATTGAAAAATATTCTATTGGAAAATGTCAAGAATGTGTAATAATTCTAAAGAAAGTGTTATAAATTAAGCGATTTGAAATAAACAAATAATAAACTAAGTTTAAAATTAAAAAAAAGATAAAAATTAAAGTATCTGAAATTGATACATCAATAATTTCGGTAATTTTACATGGTTACAGTGTTTAGAGTTCTGAATATTCATGTTGAACGCTAAATTTTTTATTTTTTCCTCTCATATATTTTAATTTTGCAATTAAAACTGAATTGGCTGAATTTTGAAAAGTATAATTTGCATTTTACAAATTATTTATATCACAAATAAATATCTCAATTTTTGGTGACATTTTTTTTAGTTCTAAATGCAGTTCGCATTAATTTAAGTTTCAGTGTTCCGGAGTAGACATTTTTTTATTTTTAATGTTTCCTATCTAAAATTACTATATATTCTGAAAGTTTTTGTCATGAAATGACAATTTAAAGTTCTAGAATTTCAGAAGCTTTGACTTTGATATATTAAATTTAGTTTTCAATTTCATATTGTCAAATTTTAATTGCTTTGAATTCAAAATTATTCAAATTCAGAAGTTTTTAATTTGCAATTATTCAATTTTGAATACGTTTAATTATAAATAAAAAAATTTAAGTTCCTCCTAATTTTAAATATTCCAATTTCCAATCGTTTATAATTTGGGTTTTGAAGTGTTCAAAAAAATCTGAATTTTTCTGAAATATTTCAAGGGATTTCTAATAATTTCATGCGATTTGGGCAAATTTCGAATAATTTCAAAAGATTTCAGGGGATTTTAGACTAATTTAAGATATGAGAAAGGATTTTATGGGATTTCAAGGAATTTAAAAGTATTTAAAACGATTTCAAATGATTTCTAGGAACTGTAAAGATTTCATATACTTTCAGGGAATATTTACGAATTTTAACCGATTTAAGATTACTTCAAGGGATTTTGAGAGATTTAAAAATATTTAAAGCGTTTTTAATGGGTTTCAAAATATTTAAGTCCATATCAAAAAGCTTTTTAAGGTATTTTAAAGATTTCTTAGGGATTGCAAAGTACTTTAAAAGATTTGAGGGATTGCAAAGTACTTTAAAAGATTTGAGGGATTTTTGAAGTATTTCAAAATATGTAAACAGATTTTACAGCACTTTCAAAAGGATCGCAAGTCAGTTTAAAATATTTCAAGGGATTTCACAGATTTTCCATGAATTTCAAATGATTTACGAATATTTCAAGGGATTTCCAAAAATCTTTTAAAGTTTCATGGCCTATGGAAGGATTTTTGTGGATTTCAAAGGATTCATAGAGATTTTAAGGATTTTTTTTATTTTTCAATGTGCTTCAGAATATTTCATGGGATGTTAGGAAAGTTTCAAATGATTTAAAAAGATTTCAAGAAATTTCTGAAGATTTTGAGGGATTTCACATGATTTCAAGTGATTTCTAAATAATTTAAGGAATTTCAGAGGATTTATTGAAATTAACAAATATTTCAATGAGACTCTTAATGATTCCAAGTAATTTCAATCTGTATAATAAATAATTAGGCATTTCAAATGATTTTAAGGAGTTTTAAACAGATTTATGTGAATTCATAAATATTCGATCGATGATGACGGATTAAAAATAATTTTTAAGTTTCTAAAAGTATTTGAAATTATTTTTAAGGAATTTGGTGGTGTTTCAGAGAAATTTATAAAATTTTATGAGCTCTAAGAAGATTTAAAGGCATTTAAAGAAATTTTGAAAGATTTTAAAAGATTTCCAGAGTTCTCAAACCCGCATTGAATACGTAGGCATACGTCTAATTAATATTATTTTAAGATACATAAATAGTTATTCGTATAGTTTTTGTAGGGATTGTGGCCAGTGACCCGCTAGTAGCTATTTTCTATTATATTGTCATAATTTAAGTATCAGAACTTATTAGTGCTTAATTAATTAAAAATACGGATTTTGTAAAAATAATTTAGCCATTTTTAGTGCAGTGTAACTTAGTAATTAAAATATGAAAATATAATTTAAAAAAATGAAATCATAACTTTCATATTTTCAGCCTCGAGAACTAGATCTAATTGTCATATTTTGTCTTAGTAAATATCGTAAATGGTTTATGTGAAACGATTGTAATTATATTTATAAAATAAGAGCTTTTCTTCATCTTGTAAATCGTTATTTTTACACTTATTGTAATTAATATAAATAGAAAAAAAAACTTTTATTTTTTAGGATATGCATTGGATCCGACAGCTGATGGAAGTGTAGAGGAGGGAAAAGTTCTCATTGGTGCTAAAGAACTTGCCGAGGAGACTGGAATGAAAACTGTGTTTGAAAGCACAGCACTGAGACCAGCAGATAAAAGAAAAAGAAACAAAAATGATAAACCTGAAGATGTTGAAGGATTTTTGGGTCCTTGGGGAGGCTACGTGGACGAGAGAAGAATTATAAAACCGACGGAAGAAGAGGCAGCCGAATTAGAAGAAATTCTTGCTAAGAGAAGCAAGAGAGGAAAGGATACGAGTGAAACGCCTGTCGAGGAACGAACTGTGTTGCACAGTAAGATTCTTTTAGTTTATGTATTTTACTTCAATGAAGACCAAAACGATTATAACGATGGACAGGTGTTTTGGTACTAAGACCGATTTTTTATTTTACAGTCAAAGACTCTACTGATTATCAAGGTCGGTCGTTCTTGCATGCGCCTCAGGATGTTGGGGTGAATTTGAGATCAGACGCTCCACCGGAACGTTGTTTCTTACCTAAATCTCATATTTTCACTTGGGAAGGTAAAACACCTGGAAAGGGTATTTCACAAATTAGATGGTTTCCTCGCACAGCTCATTTATTACTTTCCTGCAGTATGGATGCGAGAGTCAAGGTAATATACATTTTTTGATTAAGTAAAGTTAAGTTTACATAAAATACGATAGTTTTTTCCTATTTCCCTTTAAAAAAACCCTTCTTTATTTTGGCATTTACATGTCCCCTTATTTGCATAAATTCTTCCAAAAGTACTCATTTTTAGATAAAAAGTATCAAATTAGTCGACGGGTTGATCACTCTTGAAATATGGTGTACATTCCTTCCTGAAATCTTTGTTAAATCTCTTTAAGTCTTTTGAAATGTTTGTGATACCTTTTAATTATTATGGTATTTTCATTAATTTTAAATACTTCCAGTATTCACTTTCACAACATTCTTAGTTTATTTTTCAAAGTGTATTTTTATAGCTTCAATCGCTATTTATTATTGAGGAGTTAAAATAATAGTAAAAACGATTTATTCTCAGTGAATTTATTTTTTGTCCGAAAATTATACAAATTAAAAAAAAAATCTATTCAGTAATAATTCAGTGAAAATTTTTAAATAAAGAAGATAACAATTTTTCAATATTTAGCAATATTTGACTGTTCGTTAAAAATCAGTAATTATAAATCAAATATTCAAAAGTAAACAATTTCAGACTGAATTTTTTGAAATAGGATGCCTTGAATCGTTAAAATTTCAGAGTGCTAAATCGAAAATTTGAATGTTACAATTTCAATCTTTCCGTTTAATAACTTTTTAATTTATAAGTAGAGGTGTTGAATTTTAATGTATAAATAACAATTATTAGTTTGAAACGACTTAAAATTAAAATAATTCAACTTAAAAGGATTGATGTATAAAAAAACGTTTGGATTTCACAATTCTAATTTCAAAATAAAGGAAAGAAATTTCATGATTTAATTTTATTCCGAATCGCAAGATAAATTTTTTTTTTTACATTTTTATCGAGCTGAAGGCTCGAAAATTTGGTATTTTTAACACTTATATTGAGTTTATAATGAGGAAGTTTTAGGTTTTTAATATTTTATGAATTCAAAGAAGGATAATTTTCAACATTTTGCTGAGTTTAAGGCAAAAATGTTTTATTCACCATTTTTTCTGAATTGGAAGAGGCCATTTTTCTTTTTATTATTTTTGTTGGGTTGGAAGTGATGACAGTTTGATTTTCAAGTTTATATAAATTGGAAGAGACCAATTTCTTCTTTTCAACATTTTTATTGAGTGGGCGAAGAGAAGTTTGGGATTTTTAACATTCGGATGACAGCTGGACACTTTTTTCAAAATTTTGTACTGAATTGGAAGAGGGACATAATTTATTTTGAAGATTTACATTATATGTTTCAATTTTTCAGTTTAATGGGAATTAGTTTAAATTTTTTCACTTGGAAATTGTTAAACGCTTTCATTTTATATGTGTGAATTATTGAACGTTTGAATAGAAAAACTCCGAATCAAAAGTGTTTTAAGCGTCCATGGCAAAAGTTTAAAATCCAAAAGAGTTCCACTTTGTATCTTTTACTTTGCAGTTGAGTTTTGAATACTTCAAATGAAAAAGTTTCACTTTTATGAGTTTGAATTTTTTCATTCCAATTACCGTAACAATTTTTGTGTACCGGGAAATGACCGGGAATTTTTTTCCTCAGTTAAAACGGCAACCCTAGATGTAGTTTTTTTTCTATGTAAAAATAGAAATGTCTGGGAATGTTCTAAATAATCGCAATAAATGTCATCTCATTCTTCGAAAAAATGTGCTCAAAAGTGTGCTCAGTGTTACCAAAAATCTTGGTGAAAATATCGATTCAAGATTTTTAAGTTAATGTTCCGTTCAAAAGTAAATATTCCTTTTTACTGTGACGATTGATTGATGTATGATTTCACATCGAAAATCGAAAATTTATTTTTTAGATTCTGGATCACAAAACGCAAATATCTTTTAAACTACGCTCGACAAAATAGGCTCTTTTCTTGCAGAACGTCATAGTTTATATTCTGAAATAACATCAGTTGCTTCCTTGCGCAGAATTTTCACTATGGTTTATTAAATTACAGACTAGCTCTTTCTTGTATTACCTTCGTTTTCCCATCATTAAAGAATTCTTTTTTTTTGCTGTTTTCAAACAAATTCCCCTTCTTTCGTATTTCTGCCTAAATAAGAATTAAATCTATAGAACCTAATAAAAAAAACCAACTACTTTCAGTTGAAAGTTAATTATTTTTAATTAAAAAGTCTATTTTTACATTTTTGGTTTAGAATTCATCTCCTTTAATCAAAAATTGTACTGTTTTATTGAACATTCGTCTTTTTGTATAGACAATTGATCCTTTTGGATTGAAAATTCATCTTCATCTATTATATTCTTGATTAAACATTCTGCTATGGGTTGAAAATTTAATTATTTTGTTAAGAAATCAACTAGTTTGTTAAGAAGTCATATTTTTTGGTTCAAAGTTAATTCTTTCTATTTAAAAATTCTACTATTATAGTTTTGTTTCCGAATCCGTCTCTTTCGGTTGAAAATTCTAGTATTTGATCGAAAATATAATTATTTTGTTGAAAGCTCATCTATTTGTTCAAAAGACATATTTTTTGGTTAAAAATTCGACGGTTTTGTTGAAAAAATCATCTGTTTAGGTTCAAAAGGTCAATGATTTCTGAAACACACGACTTTTTAGCTGGAAAACTCAACTCTTTTGTTAAAATTAATCTTTTTGGTTGAAAGTGAATTCTTTTTATTTGAAAAGTCTACTATTATATTTTGGGACCAGAAATTATCTCTTTTGGCTTAAAATTCTACTATTTGGTTGAAAACTGCATTATTTTTTTGAATGTGAATTCTTTTACATGGAAAAGTATATGTACTATTATCTTGTTGGTTCAGAATTCATTTATTTTTGGTTAAAAATTGTACTATTTGATTGAAGTCATCAGTTTTGGTCAAAAATTCAACTTTTATGTTGAAAATTCGTCTCTTTAGCTTGGAAATTCAATTATTTAATTGTTAATTCATCTTTTGCTTGAAGATTCTACTATTTTGTTGAAAATGCAATATATTTCTGCTTGGAATCTCAGGAATATGGTACCTACAATAATGTTATTTTGAAAGATTATATTCCCTTAATAGTCTTCTATTTTCTTGAAAATGCATCCTGTACCCCCCGGGTTTAAAGAATTTTGGGCTGTGAAGTGTGAAAGGACTTTTACAATAATTTACATTATATATTTTACTTTAGAGTTACAAAATTTTGTAATTCTTTTCACAATTTACATATTAAGGCAATTTGTATTGAATAATTATGACAATAAATGTTTAAAAGTCAACCGGAAAAAATGTAATTTTCGACTGGGAAGACCAGGGTCTGTAATTTTTGTTTGAGTGGGTATCCTATATAAAATCAGCAACACATTGTTTTCAGGTTGTTAAAAGTGGTATTAAACTTGACTTTTCTTAAAAATATGTGTACCTCCCCTAAGATACTCTTTAGGATCACTGTGAAGACTGCTAATGTTAAATTTGATTCTAGCTTTGGGAAGTATACAACGAGAGAAGATGTATTCGAACCTACTACGGGCATCGGCAGGCTGTTAGAGACATAAGTTTTGACAATGATGGGAAGCAGTTCCTGTCAGCTGGCTACGATCGTTACGTCAAACTTTGGGACACTGAAACCGGAGCTTGTATAAGTAAATTCACCAGCCGTAAAGTTCCCTATTGTGTCAAATTCAATCCAGATCCGGACAAGCAACACTTATTCGTTGCTGGAACTAGTGATAAAAAGATTATTTGTGTAAGTATTCATAAACAAGAAAATTTC
Organism: Andricus quercusramuli; assembly: GCA_932178445.1. NCBI lineage: Eukaryota > Metazoa > Arthropoda > Insecta > Hymenoptera > Cynipidae > Andricus > Andricus quercusramuli. Next base: position 105,330 of record CAKNXH010001585.1, read on the forward strand.
ACGTATTTCTGCAGACTCTGTTCTGTTCAGGGGCCGCCCATAAACTACGTTCTCAATTGGGGGAGGGGAATTGGGGGAATTCAGATAACATGAGATAACAATTCAAACTTGATAACATGTTTCCTGATGATAAATTTGAACAAAGTCTGCGAATTTTGCAAAAGGTGGTCCTGCAACAGTACAGTTCAATCGTCACTTAATAAGTTTAAAAATCACTTTCATATTTCAAACATTCAATTATTTCTTTGAAAATTTATTTTTTTTGGTAGAAAATAATTCTTCTTGGTTGGAAATTCATCCTTTTCAGTTTAAGATTTAATAATTTTAGTTGAAAATTGAACTGTTTTGTAGAACGTTTGTCTCTTTTGCTTCAAAATTCATCAATTTGGTAGAAAATTAAAATATTTGGTTGAAAATGAACTTTTTTCTTAAACTATATTTTTAGTTGCAAATTCAACTGTTTGGTTAAAAATTGAACTATTTGGTAGCAAATTAACTTTTTTGTTGAAAATTCGTCTTTTTTGGTGAAATATTAAATTTCTTGGTGGAAAAATCAACTTTTTCTTTGAAAATTTAACGATTTGGTTAAAAATTCATCTTTTTTGGTTGAAAATTCAACTACTTGGTCAAAAGTTGAACTGCTAAAACTACTGAACTAGTTAAAAATTAAACTTTTTTGTTCAATTTTGTTGAAAATTTGCCGTTTTGGTTAGAAAATTCATTTTTTCTGTTGAGGATTCAATATTTGGTAACAGAAAATTCGTCTTTTATGGTTCAATAGATTCATCGTTTTATTTGAAAAGACATCCCTTTGGTTAAAAATTGTACTATTTTTATAAAAATGAGTTTTCTTTTCTGTTGAGAATTATCTTTCTTTACTGAAAATGTAACTGTTCCATTTTTGGTTGAAAATTGATATTTTACATTCGAAATTGATCTTTTCTGATTGAAAATTAATGTATTTTTTTGAAAATTCATCCCTTTTGGTAGAAAATTAATCTTCTATTGAATATTCATCCATTTTGGTCAAAAGGGCGACTGCTTGGTTGAAAATTAATCTGTTTTGGTTGAGAAATCAACTATTTTGTTGAAAATTGGTCTTTTTTATGTGAACATTCAACTACTTGGTTTAAAGTTGAACTTATTTGTTAAAAATTCATTTTTTATGCTTGAAAATTCAATTATTTGGTCGTAAATGAACTTTTTTGATGAAAATTCAACTGTTTTGTAGAAAATTCTTCCTTTTGGCCTGAAAATTCATCAATTTAATAGAATGTAAAATTGTTTGGTAGAAAGTTTACTTTTTTGTTAAAAAATCGTATTTTTTTGGTATAGCATTCAACCTCAAGGTGGAAAAATCATCTTTTTCGTTGGAAAGTTAACTATTCGGTTAAAAATTCATCTTTTTTGGTTGAAAATTTAACTACTTGGATGAACACTGAACTACTTTGTTAAAAATTCAACTATTTGGTTTAAAATTCATCTATTTTGTTGAAGATTTCGTCTTCTGGTTGAAAATTCATCTTTTATAGCAGAAATGTCATTTGGTTAAAAGTTCAACTATTTTGTTACAAATTCTTTTTTTTGTTTTGCTTGAAAGTTCAACTGTTTGGTTACTATTGCAAATATCTGGTTCAATATTACATTTTTTTTGTTGAAAATTCGTCTTGTAGGATTGAAAAATTCATCTGGTTTGGTAGGAAATCTTTTTGGTTAAAAATACCACTAATTTGTATCGGGCGCACAGGAGGAGACAAAAGTATGGTTTTCTACTAGGGTGGCGGGGGCAACATTCGCCGAAATTGTTAACTTAGTTTATAGGTGACCCCTTATATGTAGTTATTTTTCGTATTGTACTTAGCTAGTTAAACCAATCATAATATATTTCAGTGGGACATTAGGTCTGGCGAAATAACACAGGAGTATGACAGGCACTTGGGTGCTGTTAACACAATCACTTTCGTTGATGAAAATCGCAGATTTGTAACCACTTCTGATGACAAGAGTCTTCGAGTTTGGGAATGGTATGTAGTTAAACTTCTTTTTTGTTTAAAATTTAAATTATAGACGATATTCCAGTAATTATGTGAACTTTCTTTTTATTATTTTTTATAATGATTAATGTATTTTTTCAGGGACATTCCGGTCGATATGAAGTATATTGCGGATCCGACGATGCATTCAATGCCAGCCGTTACTCTCTCACCAAACCAAAAGTGGCTTGCTTGCCAGAGTATGGATAACAAAATAGTAATTTTCTCTGCTCTGAATCGATTTAAAATGAATCGCAAGAAAACTTTCACGGGCCATATGGTTGCTGGTTATGCTTGCGGGTTGGACTTCTCCCCTGATATGAGGTAAATATTATTTTTGCGTATAATTAGTTTAATACTCTATCAAATATTGATTACAGTTTAATTACAAAAATTTGCAATATCCATAATAATAAAATACGTTGGATTCCTTTTATGCAATTCTGAGTTTTTACGTTTTCAACTTGCATTTAAATGCTTTTGGATTATTTTTGTATATCATAAAGTGATAGTTGATGTTTCAAAATTGATATTTCAATCATTGTTCTTTTTACAATAATTTGACACGAGTGCAATTTTTTGCTAAAAAAGGACATCACGGAAAACTAAGCTCCTAGCTCAAATCTCACAACAAATTTAATTTATTTCTCGGAATGACCGGAAGGAATGCATATTTTCCAGTTTTAAAAATTTTAAGAATCAAGCGCTTGAAATGAACAATTTTAGATTTAAAGTATTCAAGTTTGAATTAAAAAGGAAAAAATTCAAAGTTGAACAATAATTCTAAAAAAATGTGTTTACAATGTAGAATTAAAAAATTTAAACTTGATTAATATTAAATACAATCATGTACATTGAAATAATTCTCAAAAATATAATTTTAATTTCAAGCCCCTTCAAATTGGAAGACATTTTAAAATAAAATAGCCAAAATTTTGTATTTTACGTTTATTACAATTTACAATTTAAATTGAAAGTTCTGAGAATTTAAATTTTGTATCGTGACTTTAAAAATGATATTTTCAATTTTCAGACATTAAAAAGGCACAATAATTGTTAATTGAATGCCCTAATAATTTTAAGAAATTTAATTGAAAATGTCAAAAATTTATTAATGTCGCGTAGAAACTTTTACCTTACTTAACGTTACGAATGGAAGAATTTCGGATTATCTGTACGTAAATAATTTCACATTGTAAAATTATTTCATTTCAAATGGAATGCCTCAATAGTTGAACAATTTTTTATGGAAAACTTTACCAAAAACTAATAGTTAAAAAGTCAAGTATTAAATAATTGCAGCACAATTTCATTTTGAAATCTTTCGAAATTGTAAAATTGCACATTAAATTCATTGATAGATTGTTCTTGGTTTAGATTAAAATACTGGAAATCGTTGGGTTTCAGATTTGAGTATTATAAAATTATGTAATATTTACCAATGTATGATTTAAAATTTAAGTCGTCCAGAATTGTATAATATCAAATTGAAATTAAAAAAATTAATAAAAAAAAAAATTAATAGTTACGTAATTTTCTGTTTCAAGTGTCTAAAAGGTTTCTAATTATACCATTTTGACATAAAACCCTTTTCACTTTGATAATCTGGATATGAGACAAATTTAACATGGTCCACTTTCAAATTAAAACCCCCAAAATTAGAACAATTCTTACTTCCAGTTCATCAAAGTTAAATAATTTCTATATTAAGTATTTAAATCTGAAAAAGAATGGATTTGAATTTCGTAGAGTTGTACAATACCAAGTTTGAGGCATTTAATATTGACTGTGGATACGTGTGTCGAAGTTTCTGTACGAATAGCCGGATTTTTCCAGTATGAATAAACGCTGCCTTTAATATTATGCAATTTGAAATTCAAGGGTTTTAAGTTCAAATTAATATGAAAATCTGCAAAATTGTAAACTGTCAAAAAAAAAGCACTAAAAACTCTGTACATGTGTGTTTAAAATTGTTTTTTTTTCGAATTAAGCAATGAAAAATTGCGGAATTAACGTTTCACATTCACGCCTTAAAAATAGGTATTTAGAATTGAATTATTTTTTATTTGATAATGTATAAAAATTACAATTTCATACTTGATGCCATCCTTTAAACGAATTCTAATTTGAAGGGTAGGTTTCCCAAAAAATGTGTATTTTTGAATTTTGCAAACGCCACCCCATTAATTTCTTCCGTTTGATGAAAAAATACTACGATACTTTTTCTTTTATTTTTAAGAAATAGTTTAGAAGTTCCTTTAGGCCGTTTTAGGTCGGAAAATTAATTTTCTTAGTTTCATTTTTTTTTTAATACAATTTTTAACCAAAAAGATTCTTTCACCCCTAGGGAGTATTTCTTGTGATTTCATTTCAATTAATGGTCTGAAATGATCCCTTAGGAATTTTATTCCTGGGATAATATGTATTATATTTTCGTGTGCAGTATAACAGGAGAATATTCTCCATAAGGAATAAATTACGAATATTCATACCGGGTGATCGAAAATAATCTTGAATCTGAAAGTACATAAAAAATACACATTTTTATACTTAAAAGATTCTCATAGTATTTTAAAATGTAATTTTACCTATCATTTACCTGAAAAGTATGTAAGATAATTAATTTAGGTCGATTTCGGTGCAATTCTGCGTTTTTATCAGTTTTGCTTATCGATTTCACTGAATTTTTAATTGCTGAAAATAACACTTGTATTTATTGGTGTGTTTCAAAATTGAATTTTTTTTGTCACCCGGTAAAAATGTTTGAATTTATCCCTTATAGAGAATATTCTAATATTGTAGAAGAAATCCTGTGAATATTATTCCAGAGAAAAGCTTTAGGCACCATTTCAGATCATTAATTGTAATAAAATTACAAATTTTCTTATTCTAGACCCGATATTATTTGAAAAAGAATTATTTTGTTTCGTACAAATTTAAGATTTATTTCTCAATAAATAAAAAAATACTTACAGGGGGTGAAAGAATTTTTCCGCCTAAAATTTGTATTTAAAAAAATTGAAATCAAAGAACATTCATTTTTAGACCTAAAACTGCCTAATGGAACTTCATAAAAATTGTTTGATGATAAAAAAAAAAATTATGACATTATGTTTTCACTAAAACAAAAACATTCAGTGGCGGCGTTTGCAAAATTCAAAATTATGCTTTCCTATTGGGGGACTCAAAATTTCAAATTGGAATCACAGAAAATCTTCTTTTTATTTTTCATTAATAATTCAGTTACTTTTTAAAGCAATATTAAATGCAGTAAAATAATGCGAGTATAAAAATAATGGTTTTGATTATGTCTTATAGTTATCTCGTATCCGGAGATGGAGATGGAAAATGTTACGTGTGGGACTGGAAGACCACAAAATTGTACAAAAAATGGAAAGCGCACGATGGAGTTTGCATCTCGGCCTTATGGCATCCTCACGAGCCTTCTAGACTCGCCACTGCTGGCTGGGACGGAAAAATCAAGTACTGGGATTAAAAAGATCCTCTTCACGTGTCTATACTGTAAATAATATATAAATATTAATTTTAATTGCAATTTTCTACAAAATAAAAAAAAATAAAAACCGTAGTAACTTTCTTCAACACTTATTTTCAACACGTAAACATTCTCAGATTGAAAAATTTGTACGAAACCGAAGCGCAGAATTAAGATCTTGAATTATTTTGCAAAATAATTTTGTAATGAAGAATAAAGGAGACCGCTTTTCAGACTACTAATGTGGTTCTCAATTTTACTAGATTTCCCGTGAACAGCGCTAGTTTCCTTAGCAGCGGGACCAGCGCGTTGGGAAATGTAAGAAAATCAATAATGTGCGCCACCGAGCCTGATTGCCGTCCGCGCCGTAATTGTGGTGAATTTCACTTTTCATTCGAACATCTTCATTGTTTCTGGCTGATTTGAGTAAAATTGCAAAATACGACTCGCGGGTTGTCATATTAAAATAATTTAAAGACATGTTAATCCCTTCCGATAATCCAGAGAGCAGTTTTAATTGTAAGAAGTAGGTACGGAGTAGACATTGGGAGCTGATGAAAACAGTGCCAAGGCCAATTCAGAAGAGGTAAATTTCAACATATATTTTATCATTCTTTTTCTTTATTTTCTTTATTATTCAAGAATTATGAATTTTTTTTTTCAATTTCGTATTGCAATCTTTCTGGAAAAATCAGATTTTTTTATTAGGCCATACTTTTTTAATAATTATGGATCATTCAGTTATACTTTTTTTTTAGATTTTAATGTGATTAAATTTTCTCAATTTTTTAAAAATAATAATCTATATTATTTAAAAATCGAATAGCTTGATTCGCTTTTCTTTTCATAAGATATGAACTTAGTAATAATCTAATTTTTACCTGACCTGGCACAAGACTGAGCTTGATGAGTTTGAAATTTGATTTTTTTTAACGTCAGTTTTTTAGAAATAAAAAAATCATGTTGTTTAATGATTTAATTTTTTGCTTTGGAGGCATTTGCAATAATGAAAATGAAGATGGGCAGTCCGAATTTAGGATATTCTTACCACCTTCCATCGGCTGGGTGGAATCTCAAGGTTAGAAATGCATTGTCTCAATGCAGCGATATTTTCAGCGAATTCAATAAATACATTGCACCTGCATATCATCACGATCGATGTGAAAGGTAATTTTGTTTTCTAATAATTTGCTTCTTTACATGTGGATTTTTCTAGAATTGTGAAATAATTGGTTATACATAGAGCTTCTATGTATCGCAAAATTTATAATAAACTTTTTCTATACTAGGTCTGTCCAAATGCGATTGTATTCCATGCACAAAAGAGAATTCGTCATGGTCTTCCTTGCCTTTTTTGCGTGCTTTGGATTAGCCGTCTTTATTGGACTTACAGGTGAGTTATCCAAAGCTTTGCAGCTGTTCTCATGTCATCACTTGCATAAAAATATTATTGTTAGAAATTATTGCACTATTGACACTATTTCGCACTTCTTTTTGAGCGATGAGACTATTTTTTCTTAATGACACTGTTTTTTCATTTACCTTTTAATTTTTTTAAATATCTTCGAACTTCTAATATGTGCAAAAATGAATTTTATATACTTTAAATTCATCTATTCTTTATTTCCTAAGCTTTAGATCTTATGACATTTTCAACTTTTTTAAGAAAAATATTCCAAAATTGTGCCATTTTCATTTTGTAAAACTTATTAGTTGAAAATTTAAAAATCAAAAACGCCCTAAATCGTTCAAAAATTATATTTATGAAGTTGAAAAGGTTTCAATATCATCACTTTGATTTAAGCACATTCAAGAGTATAACATTTAAAATTAGAAGCATTTAAAAATCGTGGAATATTGAAGAATTTTTAAATAAATAAGTTCCAAAATTTCAAATATTCAAATGTGGATTGCTGCAAGAATAAACAATGCTGAATAAAATCATTAATCTTTTATTAATATCAAAAATTTCCAAGTTTTCTGTTTTGGCACAAGTTAAAATTAGAAATCCTCTCCAATTATCTATTAGACTTCAAATGAACAAGATTCCAGTTTGGAAAATAATGAGATTAAAATTAAATGGAACAGACAAATTTAAATTTTCCTACTTTGCCAAATTTTTAACTTACAATAACAAACTAGAATCTAAAAATTATTTCAGAATTTAAAAAACTGTATGTTAACAAAATTTTTAAATTAAAATCTCTGTTCTTTGGAATGGAAGTATCAGCGAAAGGTGTACAATTTATTAAAAATCACCCTAGAAAAAGCATGCAAAACACCTGGAATTTGGAAATCAAAAGTGTATAGCAAAACTAGTGCGATAAAAAATATCCAAATAGGATTTATAGAAGTTGAGTTTAGAATTTACAAAAAAATACTTTAGAAATTTAAATAATTTTCTTCGTTAAAAAACAAACATCTTACAAAATGGAGCTCTTTGTCTGAAACTTTTATATGTACAAAATTTCATCGAATCAGAATAAAATATTAAAATAGCATTTATATAAGTTGAGTTTATTCAGATTTTACATCAAAAAATTGTTAAAGAAATTTAAATAATTTTCTTCATTAAAAACCAAAAATATTACAAAATGGAGTTCTTTGTCTGAAATTTTCACTCGGTATTCCCAAAGAAATAAATTTTTCGAAATTTCATGCGTATTACATCACTAAAACGCGGCTTTCTTAAAAGGATTCTAGTCAATCCTAGGTCTGCGTGATTGATATATAAATATTTAAGAAGTTGCATGCCGCTGTGTAATTTGCTACTATTTTTCCAAATTTATGCCACCATTGACATTATTTTTGACCTCTGAAGTATGACCTGTGAAGTGTGGACAAATATTTTAGTTTCTGAAAACTATGTAAACTTAAGAGAGTAACAAGACAATGCCTAGTCTCTATTTATTATTTATTCGTTATTATTATTAAAAATATATGTTTGCTGACTCTTATTAATATTACTACTTGAGAGACCGCATTTTAATTACGTAAATATTTGTTACGGAAGGGGGGGGGGGTCAGTCATTAATCTACGTAATCTTTGGAAATTTGCAAATGAAACAGATAACTCGCAATAATTGTACAAAAATTTAATATGAATTTAACTTTACGCGCCAAAGAAATCTGGTGAGTCAAAAACGAACCTAGCCAACAACACTTTATAAAAAAGTCTGGAAATGATATTGCTGAGGGAAAGGTCAGGGAATTAAAAAAAAGATCTTGTGAAAGTCAGGGAATTTCTATAACTTCAAATAGCTGACAAAAACAATAAATTTGAAAACTTTCATATTGAATTTGAAATTGTTGAATTCCGTTTAATTAAGATTCTAGGCTAAACATTTTACAAGTTTATTATTATGGTATTTGAATATTATTGCTGAGGAAAAATGAAAAATTGGTCAGAGAAAATTTAAGGAATTTTTAAAATGAAGTTTTGTGGTAATCCTGATATAATTTTCTCGTTAGTAACTTATTTACCTTGTATTTACATTTATATTTCATTTTTTTGCAGTTGCTTCCTCCTGAAGAATATCTCTTTTTTTAAATTTGTTTTGTGATTAAAAAGTTCATCTATCTTAGCAAAAATTGCATCTTTCTTGGATAAAAATGCAACTGTTTGGTTGCAAATTCAAGGATTTTGTTTAAAAAAGTCATCCTTTTTAGTTGAAAATTCATCTGTTTTTATGAAAATTCAACTATTTCGTACAAAATTGACTTTTTGTTTGAAATTCATATTTGGCTATTAAAAAGTCATTTGAAATCTTTTTTGGATGAAAATTCAACTATTTTTTTTTAATTTGTCTTTTTAATTTGAAAATTCATCTATTTTAGTAGAAATTGCATATTTCGTGGATAGAAGTGCAACTAATTGGTTGATAATTCAACAATTGTGTTACAAAGTCATCATTTTTGGGTGGAAATTCAAATATGTCATAGACAATTTATTTTTTGTTTCAAATTCATATTTTTGCGTTGAAATATCAACTGAAATTCTTTTTTTTTTTGATGAAAATTGAACTATTTTTCTTGTTGAAAATTTGTCTTTTCATTTAAAAATTATTTTCTTTAATAGAAATTTCATCTTTCTTGGATAAAAATGCAACTGTTTGGTTGAAAAATTCATGTTCTGGGCTTGATTAAATTGTTGAAATTGTATTATTTTTGTAATGAAGGCTTATCTCTTTGGTTAAAAATTTAACTATTGTGTTGAAAATTGATTTTTTTGTTAAAAATGCATATTTTCCCGTTGAAAATTCAATTTTGTACAGGAAATTCTTCTTTTGGCTTGAAGGTTCGACAATTTAGATAAGCTTTATTTTCTTTCATGACTGAGAAATATTTATTTGTTGAAAATTCGTCTTTATGGGTTTAAAATTCGTTTTTTTACGAAATTTCATCTTGTTCTGGTTAAAATATCAACTATTTTACTTTTTTGTTGAAAATTCATATTTTTAGGTTCAATATTCAACTAATTTATAAAAAATTAATTTTTTTGTTGAAAAGTCATCTTTTATTGTAGAAAAGACATTTGTTTAATTAATAAATTCGAAAATTTTTAATCATTATCTGAAATAGTGTTTCATTCTGTTTATGAAAGATCCTATCTAAAAATATTACAAGATTGAAATGCTGATATTCGAATAATAATGGTCAGGGAAAATAAAAAATTGTTGAAGGAAAAATTAGGGAATTTTGAAAATTAAGTTTTCGACCACCCTGCCTAATTGTACCAGCAATATCTAGCAAAATGCATGTACGGCCACTCACATAAATTTGAAATATTTTTTATTGCAACAGGTCCACCTATAACTTCAACCAGTGAGCAAAAAGCCCATCCAAATGGCAGTGAAATGGCCACTGGGCCTTTCATCATGAAGACACCTTCCCTTTCAACCTACAGTCAACAACTTTGGGTCATTGCAAAATTGTCTACTCTGAATAGTGATGGTAAATTATAATCTGAAAATAATCATTCAAATATTTAGTACATTTTTGTTAGAAATATTAGAAAAATTCTTTTAATATTTTCTAATTTTTATTCCAGATGAAAGGTATGATAAAAGTTTTCAAGTGAGCGTTTCGATAGACGGTATCACACCTGATCGTAAATTGGAACCAGTTTTGACTGCAGAGTCTGGACATAATAGGTAAGTATTTTTTAACATGATAGTACTATCTTTTCCTTTCTTTAAAAAATTAAGTTTCTTTATTAAAAATTTGAAATAAATATAAATTTCAGAACGCGGCACCTCAAATGCGAAAGACAAAATTGTGAAGATTTCGTAGTAGCCCATCTGGGATTTCTCCACTTTAATCATTACATAATTACTGTTCGATTCCATGGCTTGGAGAGATTCCATCAACGCTACACGATCCGAGACCTCACATTCTACGTCAGTAAGCACTGAGTGAAAAAAAGAAACCGCATAAAAATAAAAAAAGATTCCTATATCACGATTAATAATACAATTTTTCTTGTTTTTTTACAGTTCAAGAACTACAATCCAGCCTTCACGCAAATAGAAATTTGGTTCAGACTTATATTCCTTCTAGCCACGTTTATAGTGACGGTATAAAAATTTTTAGTATTTAAAATAATGTAAAGAATTTGAATTTCTGTAGTAAGATTTTGAGACGACCCAATTATTTTCAGTGCTGGTTTGGCAATTCTCTTCGAAAGTATCATGTTCACGATTGGTCCATAGAACAAAAATGGATTTCCCTCTTACTGCCACTACTTATACTCTACAACAGTAAGTTCATTCTTTTCTGAAGTTTAGCTTGTATTTTGTAATGAACTTCTTCGTCATATTTTAATTTAAACTCACGCATGTTTTTTAGATCCACTATTCCCGATGATATTTTTGATAAATTCTTGGATTCCTGGGATGCTAGATGCAGTACTTCAGACGACGTTCCTCTGTGCGATTCTAATGTTTTGGCTTTGTGTCTACCATGGCTTACGCCAGGTAATTCTTTTTTTTGTTTACAAAAATAAGGCAGTTCAATTTTAAATATAAATGGTTTCGAACCAATCCATTAAATTACTATTTCAAATTTCTGTGAGTAAATTAAGGCATTAAACTTATTTATTTAATATAACCAGAAATATTGAATTCCTCACTTATATGAAATGAAATTTTCCAAGTACCAGAGCTTATTCTATACAATTACGAAAAATTAATTAACCAGAGTGTCTACTTGCCTGGAAACCTGGAATCAAAAGGGAATTTGTAACCTGGAAATGTCAGGGAATTTTTTCGAGCTTGATACGATATTTTTTAATTATAATATAAAATTAATAATTAACATTGCTTTTTTTAGTTTATAAAGTAACTTGTATAGTACTAGATTTATACTAATTTAAATCAAAATTAACAAAGTATTTTAACTTTCAACCAAGTAGTTGTATGAAAAAAAAATGAATTCTCAACAAAAAATGTAATAGTTGTTATTTTAACCAAAAAAGACTTAAACCAAAAACACCTGAATTTAACCAAAAAGATTATTTTTCAAACAAACAGTTGGATTTTTAACAAAGAAAAAGACTAAATATCTGACAAAAAAGATGAATTTTCAAACAAAAAAGTCAAACTTTCAACCCAAAAATATTAATTTTCGAAAAAACAATTAAATTTTCACCAAGAAAGATTAATTTTCAACTTGAATAATGAATATTTAATCAAAAAAATGAATTCTTATCAAGTATTTGCACATTCAACCAAGCAGTTGAATTTTTAACCAAAAAAGATTCAAATTTACAATCAAAAACTGATTAATTTTCAACCAAACAGTTCCATTTTTACACAACAAATTTTATTGTCTACCAGAAAGACGAGTTTTCAACAAAATACATTAATTTTCAACCAAATAGTTGAATTACATTTTAATAAAAACATGGAAAACTTAAATTTTTAGTTTAAAAATTAATTTAAAAAACTAATTTAAAAAATAGTTGAATTTTTTAACAAAAAGATGAATTTTTAACTTAAGTGATGAGTAATTGCATTTTCAACTGAAAATGATGCATTGACAACAAAAAATTTAATATTCGATATTTTAGCCCAAAAAATGTAGTTTGAATAAAAAAAAAATAATTCAACCAAAAAAAGATGAAATTTCTACCAAAATTATTGATCTCCAACGAAACAGTTGAATTTTCTATGAAGTTGTTAAAATTTAAGGCGAAAATACGATTTTTTAACAGTGGTGTTGAATTTTCAACTATGAAACATTATTCTGCTAAGAAAGAAAATGTAAATTTTCAAGAAAAAGCTCATTTTCAATCAAACAGTTCATTTTCAACCAAATAGTTGAATTCTCAGCCAAAACAGATTATGTTTTGACGAAAAGTTGCATTTTTAACCAAAATAAGATCACGTTTCTACGAAACAGTTAAATTCATATCCAGAAAATATGGATTTTCAACAAAAAATTAATTTGCAACAAAGTAGTTGAATTTTATACGAAATTGTTGATCAATTCGTATTCTATACGAAACTGTTGAATTTTTAAGCTGAAAGGCGAAATTTCTAGGATGAAGTTGAATTTTCAATTCGATAATATGAATTTTCAGCCAAGGAGTTTAATTTTCAACCAAAGCAAATTAATTTTCTACAAAAAAGTTACATTTTAACAAAAAAAGTGCTACAAAAAGAGGTTAATTTTTAAACCAAAAAGACGAATTTCCAACAAAAGCGTTTAATTTTCAACTGAGAAAGATGAAGTATTGTATAATAATATACATATGTGACTACCATGTCATACGAATAGTATGTAGTATCTACTTAATACTTGAATGGTTTTTTATCAAGAAAAATTATACCTGGAAGGAAATCGATAAATACCTGGAAAAAAACCTGGAATTGTTAGGGAATTTTTTCCCAGGGTTTGAGGAGACACTGTAACAACTGGTATTATTATACGCGCGCTATAGCGCGCAGGAAACATTGCGTTGCCAATTGATATATACGAGTAAAAAACAAAATTGATATGATTCTAATGTGCATTTGTACAATTTCTAGAGTTTCATTTAAAATATATAAAGTGCTAGTTACCCCAAATATCAAATTGGTAATTTCGAAACCAAAAATTAAAATGTTTAATTTTCAAGTTCTGAAAGCCTTGAATCTAAATTATGGAATAAATGATGAAATGCATTAATTTTCAGTTTAAAATGCTTAGTATTTAAATTATTTAAGGTTTATCATTAAGGTTTTGTTCAAAAATTCTTTACTTACAAACGCTTGAAACTGAAAATCACGCTACCATTGAGGCTTTCAATTTTATATTCTACGAGTGTTAATGATTTGAATTTGAAACTACAATTGATGACGTTTTCAATGTATAATTGTATTTTTCTGTTTATTTTTAAGTTATACTGCACAATTTAAAAAAATGTAACATTGAAACCTAAAATTTTAGAATATTTCAATCTAAAAGTTATCAATTTTAAACGATTTCAATTTGAAAATATTTAATTTCAAGCATCAAGCATTATTAATTATTTAATCAATTATACTCCAATCTGAAATTTATAATTTTGAAACCTTTTGTTTATAAACTATACAATAATATTTTAGAATACTCTATTTAAAAAATATATTAATGTCAAAAAATGATCGACACAGTGAATGCATAAGTTTTCCTTATTTTTATGAGTGAAATGACGCTTGGTTCAGATCAAAGAGTGAATTCTGTAAAAGTATGTTTATAACATATCATTACTATTAGAATTTATATCATTCTTCTTTTTACATTGATCAGGCACTTGTGATAATAAACCAATGTAAAAAGAAAAGAATACTAAAAGAGTAAAAAACCAAATAAGCATTACTGCGAACGAAAAATAATTTTGATTATTATCAATTATTGCTTATAATAATTAATTATGACCACTATTTTAATGTTTGATTGCAGAATGAAAGACGAATCGCTACGTTTTACTTGCCGAAAGTGCTAATTGTTGGATTATTATGGGGTGCTGGTCTCACTTTGGCTACTTGGCTGAGATGCACAGAGCTCGAAGATCCTACGTATAATTACATTCTGGATACTTCCAATTACTACGTAAGAATACAAAATAAATCAACTTTTAGACAAATATTTTATAACGTCAGATTTATTTAAAATTTTGTTACAGGGATTCAAGGTGTTTTTCCTTACGATGGGAGGAATCTATGGTGCTTACCTTATTTTACTGATTCTGCGAGCTTACAGTGAACTTCGATCAATGCCATTTTTTGGTAATTAAATATACAATATATATTTTACACTTTTTTATACAAATTTTCTTCCGTTTCTTCATTGACGACATTATTTGAATAGAACAATCCGAACAGTACCTAATAACTTTTGTGATAACGATGTGGTCATCTTGAAACAAATCCCGCATTAAAAAAATATGACAGGAAAGTAATATTACAGGGAGCGTATAATTTTTTCGCAAAAATGGCAGAAAATTCCAGGCCTATTTTCACTGGTATTTCCAGGATGTCTAGCGTCCCGGGAAATCCGGGAAGTTTTTACGCCTTGATAGATGCTGAAAAATGCTGGGAATTCGTGAGCAGATCCAAGAAATATATGGACATGAATTTTCAAAAAATTTTATTTTCCTCGTACAATTATTATTATTATTATTAAATTATACGGTTCAATAGTAAAAGTGATAAAGCGCAGGCAATAAATTTGCCTACTAATTCCACCATAAAAGTCAAACTCAGAGAAATTTCTGGTGTTGTTTTTTGCCTTGTTTCTATTTTTTCTAGTAAATTTCTGATCTTATTATGGTCGTGAGTTTTGAATTTGAATCTTTTGAATTGTAAACTTCTCAAATTGAAGCTTAACCATTATTTACTTCAAATTTCAATACATTTACACGTATAAAATGGAAGCTCTAAACATCATTCAATTGAAAAATTGTAAACTATATGCCGTTAAAACTAAATTCTACATTTATAACGCTTATATATTGAATAATTGGAATATTTCTGGTTAATAAATATAAATCCACGTTATTATTTTCAATGCTCTAAATTAAAAAATGAATCAATACATTCTTAAATTTATTGTTTAAAATTAAACACTCTTTAAATTAGAAGTTGAATTATTTTTATTTAAAGTGGTTTGAAATCAATAATTTTTCAATTGTTATTTATACAACAAAATTTGAAACTTCGGCTTGCAAATTGCAAATTAAACAAAATAAAATAGTTGAAATTCTAAGCTACAAAGTTTAAATTGACCGCTCTGAAATTGTAAAGATTCAAGACTTTGTATTTAAAACAATTCAGTTCAACATTTTTTAGTTTTCAATATTTAATTTAAAATTGCTTGTTTTAAATAAACAGTCAAATGTTAATAAATATTGAAAAAAATTTCAACATCGAATGGGTTAAAAATGGAATGTATTAATTTGAAATTATTAAAAAAATTTTAATGTTTTATAAAGTTTCCATCGGACGTTTACATCTGTTTAAATAATACTAAGGCTTTCGAACTGAGACAGTTCAATTTGTAACGTTCAAATGGGTAATTTGCTTCATTTTGAACAGACTCAAAAGACCTAAAATGGACAATTTTTAAACTTAATCATTTTAGAATTACGCATTGTAAACTGAATGATTTCATAGTTGAAAAAGTTAACAATGGAACTAAACACTTTAAAAAGTTGAATCGGAGTTATTTAAATTGCGTTTATATCACGTGATATGAAATTGCCGACATTCCAAATGATTAAATAGCTTTTTATTCTAAAAATCTGTCAAATATCCGGTCAAAAAGTAAATTCATTGTCATTTCCCGGTAATTTTTTAAATTATTAGTTTCAGGGTAAAAATTCAAAATTCAAAATAGGCGAAATAATGAATTTTTCCAATAAATTATTTTCATGTTTTTGTAAAAATCAACGTATTTATTTGTTCTGACAAATTCTTAATAAGAAGTTTTTTTTTTAAATTTCGCTTTTTATTCATGTCAGTATTTATTTTTATAATTGTTTCAGTATTTTTAATCAACGCATATATGATGGAAGTTTGTCCAATTAATTGTTTTAAATTTTGTTATATGTGTTGTTTTCAATGATTAATAATTTGAAAAGTGAATATTTTATATATAACATTTTTCCACAAATTCAAGAATGAATAACTAAGTTTGATTATAAAGCAAATTACATTTTTGTGCTTAAAGTAGGGTAAAATATATATAATATTTCTTCATATATATATTTCGAAAAAAGTGTAAATAATAAAATTTGCCTTGCTTATATTCCATCGAATTTAATCGATGTTTTGACAAAACTGTGCTGATTTTTTTTTTAGATTCTGCCAAGATCTGAACTTAAAACAAATAAGTCGTAATAATTTTAAATTGTGAAACCGTTTATAAATCCATTGTACAAGTATAAGAAATTTTTGGATGCTTGAAACTTATTTATTCTAAGTTCAGGTAGAATTTGAATTTGAGAGAATTTGAGGAAAAATCAGCACAATTTTGATATCTTACATGCCCTCAAACGTTTGTTTTGACTTTTAATTTAAATTGTTGGTTTAGAACTAATAAATATCTTATTTTTTGGATACACATAATGTTTTTACTTTTCATTTCAATGTATTTTTTTAACTCATCCTCAACCGATCCTTCGGTTAAAATAATACCGATCCTGATAAAAGAATATTAATTTTGTAAACCTTTCTAGTATCTTTTATCATTTTTTCAAACTAACAATGAGGTGCGATCTTGAAACACATAATCACAAGAAAAAACCGGAAAAAATATTAATTTCAATCCGGGAATTTGAAAACAAAATTTTGTTAGACACCCTGTCAGTTCTTCTCCTAGCATTTTCTGTCAGTCTCTCTGTGCTTTGGATAAGGGATTTTAATCATATAATTTATTTTTCAGACCTTCGACTGAGATTTCTGACGCTTCTGGCTGCAGTAGTCATAGGAGTCTGTGCTTTGGTTACAGCTCGTAAATTTGGAGCTGGTGTATTCGAAGATAGTTTTGCCTCTCGCCTTTCCACTTACTATCACACATCAGCCCAATTCATGGCCCTTTACGGTCTCTTAAATTTTTATCTTTACACCATGGCTTATGTGTACGCTCCTGCTGTTCAGCAAGTCTATGGCCAACGTAAGTTTAGATTTATGTAATGGAGATAAACAACAACAAAGAAAAGTTCATGAACTCCTATCATTTGCTTTGGTCTACTGTCGCATTCTACATTTTTTACCTTTTCTTTAAAAGCTGTAGTAATGTGATCCCACATACATTGTTCTCGAAAACCTGATTGGTTGCGACACAGCGTGAATATGACTTTTAGTGACTCTTTTCAGTTTGTTTATCTATTAATAAAGATTGAAAATTTGTGTACTGGTATCAAAAAAATTACTGGTACCGACTATCAGATTTTTGGGAAAACTTGAGATGATTTAGTTTCTATTTTAAAAGATTAACTTCAAGTTTGGAAGATTTCATAATATGTCGAAAAATAATGTGGAGAATTTTAAGACAATTTTTTTTTATTTTGCAAGTTTTTAATCAATATCAGGAAGACTTTGAATTATTTCAAAAGATATTTAGAAGTTTTGAAAAGATTCGAAAATAATTTAAATCCTGAGATTTCAACAAATTTGAAACAAAATGTAGATTTTTGAAGATTTCGAAATAAAAGATTTTTATGAATTTTGAAAAGTTTCGAGAGAATCAGAAAACTTTCTTAGGATTCCTAGGAAAATTTCAAATGATTTCATATTTTGAAAAATGAATTTGAAGAGAAAATTTACAAGGCTTTTGAAACATTTCAAATGATTTCCTACAATTTTGTAAAAAAATGTGAACGATTTTAAAACAACATTTTTAAATTTTACAAGATTACAATTTTTCAGAAAAAATTCGACTAAGCTTAAGGGATTTTGAAAGTATTAAACAGATTCAAGAATAATTTAAAACTTGCAAAGATTACACATTTTTTTAACGAAATGCAGATTTTTTAAGATTTTTAAATACATTTTTTAAGCTCTTTAACGATTACGAAAGGTTTCAAGACAATACAAAATTTATCTCAATATTCGTGGGAAAATTTTAAATGATTTTTTTATTTTGAAAAATTAATATGAAGAGAATATTTTAAAAAATTTCCAACATTTTCAAAAAATAATCTGGAAGATTTTAAGTCAATTCTTCAGAATTAAAGAAATATTTTAGGAAAGACTTGAATGATTTTGAAGGACAATTAAAAAGTGTAGAACTTTTGAACAGATTAGAAAATAATTTGAAAAAATTGTTAATAAAATCTGCATTGTGGAAGATTTTGAAAAAAAGTTTTAAGAATTTTGAAAAGTTTCAAGAGAATCAAAACATTTTTTTAAGATTCCTGTAAATATTTCAAATGAGTTTTCATTTTGAAAATTTAATTTTAAGAGAAAATTATCAAGGATTTTAAAACATTTCAAATGATTTCCTGAAATTTCGAAATAGAATGTAAACGGGTTTAAAATAAGAATTTTCAATTTTACAAGATAAAAAATTTTTAGAACAAATTCGAATAAGTTTCAGAGATATTTCGAAGTATTGAACAGATTCAAAAATAATTAAAAACTTGAAAAGATTTCAAAATTTTTCAACGAAATTTACATTTTTGAAGATTTTGAATTAAAATTTGGATTTTTTCAACGATTTTGAAAGGTTTTAGGACAAAACAAAAAATTTCTTGAGATTCCTACAAAAATCTTAACTCATTTTTATATTTTGAAAAATTAATTTCAAGAGAATGTTTAAAAAGTTTTCAAAACATTTCAAAAGATTTCCAAAATTTGCAAAAGAATGATTTTTAACTACATGTGAAAGTCTAAGAACTTTTGGATAGATTAGAAAGTAATTTAAAAAAAAAAGTTAGCAAAATGTAAATTTTGGAAGATTTTGAAAAAATCGAAGCTTTTTAAGAATTTTAAAAGGTTTCAAGAGAATCAAACAATTTTCTTAAAATTCCTGGATAAATTTCAAATGATTTTATATTTAAAAAAATTAATTTCGAAAGAAAATATACAGCGGTTTTGAAACATTTCAAATGCTTTCCTAAAATTTCGAAATAAAGTCTGAATGATTTCAAAACAAAATTTTTAAATTTTGTTTTGATAAGATAAGAAAAAAATTCTTAAGATTCCTGGAAAAATTTTAACTGATTTTTTATTTTGAAAAATTAATTTCAAGAGGATAGTAAAAAATATTTCAAAACGTTTCAAACCATTTCTAAAAAATAATCTGGAAGATTTTAAAACAATTTTGAGGAATTTAAAAAATATTTTAAGAAAAATTGGAATGATTTTAAAAAACATTCAGAAGGTATAGAAGTCCTAAACAGATTAGAAAGTATTTTTAAAGAAAAATTTTAAAAACTATCAACTCATTTCAAAATAACTCTAAAAATGCAAAAAAACTACAAGATTTTAAGATAATTGTTTTAATTTTGAAAAGATGTTCAAAATTTTAGAAATGTTTCTATTCCGTTCAAAAGATATTTAAGAAACCTTGAAGAGATAAAAAATATTTTAAAGTTTTGAGAGGTTTATGAAAATGTATGAAATATTTGTTAGTTTCTTCCAATTCACCTATTTTGTTGAAAATTCATTTTTTTCGCTTGAAAATTCATCCATATTTTTTTTTAATGCAGCTGTTCGGTTGAAACTTAATCTGTTTTTGGTTGATAATTCATATATTTTGGTCAAAAAGTCAACTCTTATTATTATTATTATTATTATACTTCGCTATTTGGCTCAAAATTGAACTACTCTGTTAAAAAAGTTTTTTGGCTGAAGGTTCGTGATTTTAGTTGTAAATTTATCTCTTCCGTTGAAAATGTAACTATTTCGTTGAAAATTCGTTTTTTTTGTGTAGAAAATGAATCTGGTTGGAAATTTATGTTTTCGGGTTACAAAATTGAACTATTTTGTACGAAATTCGTCTATTTTGGAAAACATTGAATCCTTTTTGGTTAAAAATGTAAATGGTTAAAAATCGATCTATTTTGATTGAGGATTCAACTATTCAGTTGAAAATTGTTCTTTTTGTATATATTCAGTTGTTTTTTATTTAAAATTAAAATCTTTTTTCTGTGAAGTATTAATTATATATAACAATTTTCGTTGAGAATTCATCTTTTGTGGTTGAAGATTCAAGTATTTGGTTGAAAATTAACTTTTTTTTTGAAATTTTGGTTTGACATATCTATAGTCTTCAAAAATCTTGTTGCATTTTCTCAAGAATCTTAGGAAAGTTATATTTTTTACTCGTATTTATTAACCATAAAAACAAATATACTTAAAAAATGAATAGTTATTCGAAATTTTTATTTTCTTTTAAAAATTATTTTTTCGTTCAAATCGAAAAACTGCACGCATACGTAACGCGCGATTGATGATGTTATTTATTTATACACTTGCTTGGAAAGGAAGAAACTTTGGAATTTAAGTAAAGAAAAAATATGAATGCGAATGTAAATTATGTTGTTCTAATTTTAAATTGTTTTTATTTACAGATTCGTCCATAACGAAAGATAACCCATCGTTTTCGATGATAAATGATTCCGACGAAGAAGTGATTTACGGATCCGATGAGGACAGTCGGCGTCCTTTGACTCGAGCGCCGAGAAATACAGACGACAGTGATTAAAGAAATAAAATTTCTTTGTCTTGTGGAAAGCTCGAGAAGAAAAAGAACGCGGATGCATCGACTTTTACAATGTCTTCAATTGAACCATTACAAATAGATTCCTGTTATGCACTTTTTGTGCAGTTGCAAAAGACTATACAAAATTTATCTTTAATATAAGTAGCTATAATGTAATAATAATTATAGCCTTTGGTATGTAATATTTTTTACCTATAGTAATTTTTAAGATGAATAAGTGTACATATAATTATTATGCAATTATTATTCGTGCCATGCAGTTTCATATACTGCCAGAAAATATATTATAAAATAACCAAATTTGCATTCTTCATTACAATAAAACACCTTCAGTAATTAGTAGGCTTACCATTTTTTTCTACAAATAAATATTAATGTTTAAATGGTTGTAGATCCATAATGTCTACTCAAATCGTGGAAAAAAAATTCCACTATCAACTATTCATGATCAAGAATTAAAATAAATTGATAAAACTGGACACATACTTACATCTTCAATTGGCATCCTCCTAATTATCTTCATTCCCCCTTTTTAAAGTTTCTCTTTTTTCCTGTTCTCGAAAAACTTCCCATTTTCCCCCTTTTTATTTTTTACATTTAATTTATATTTTATTTTTATATTTAAATATCTTTAATTTATAATTTATATTTAAAATCTTTTTTCAATTAATAATTAGATTTTTATTTATATTTAAATTTATATTTACAATCTTTAAAGTGATAATACAATTGTTGATTTTACACCTTCAAAATTATTCTATTCAAAACTAGAATATGATACCTCATGTAGTGAAAATTACATTTTTTTAACTTCTAGAATTATCTCTAATACATGTGTCATAAAAAGAGTTTTTAAAAATTTCAATTCAAAATTTTATTAACTAATTTATTATTATTAACTTTTACAATGATTTTCAACTATAATCGTAATTTTAAGTATTTTCTAATTACATTGATTTGATAATTACATAATATATTCTACAAAATAAAAAATAAAAATTTTAACTATTTCATTTCACGATCCTAATTCAAAATTTTTCAAATTCGAGGAAAATTAAGAATGATAAAACTTTCGAAATTTTCTTAAAGTAGGTAAAACCATGTTTTCCAACGGAATAAGAAGTCTCAGTAGAAATGTTCGAAATACAATTGAACAGTTTTCCGATTGAACACAAGTTAAATAAGTTCCTAGAATCATTTTTTTCAAAGTACAAATAGCTATAGACAGTTCAATAAATTCAAGCGCAATTTCTAGTAGTTTTAGATATTTTTTCCATAAATATACTTTTTATACAATATTTAATAAGGCAGTGTCTGTCCCTTTTCTAGGTCCCGCTATTCATACCGAAAAAGCCAGTACAGTTGTTGATATAAAATTGTTTTATACCTCAGGATTTAATTTCAAAATGCTCATAGTTAAGACTTTCATTTTTACTTCGTAAATTTAAACAAATTTTAATAGATACTGTTTTTAGTGTTTAGACAATGACAAATCAATAGAGTTTGAAATTAAACAAGTTTCATTTCGCAATATTAGACAATTTCTAGACGTTGTGAATTCGACAATTTCTGAATTATTAATTATATATGTAACGCATATAATTCTTCAATTATGAACAATTTTTAGTGGAAGATTAAAAAAATATTACTATTTAAAATATAAATATATGTCTGACTAACAATATTTATGAAAACAGTTAAGATCTCCAGATACGTAACAAAATTTGCGTCCATGAAAATATTAAAATTAAAATTATAATTTCTATTTAATAAATAAAACATGTAAAACTTTTTCAATCATGTCTTACCAAATAGAATTAATTATTTATAAAATTATTTAACTCGCTTCAAAAACGTTCAGAACTCTTGAAATTAAAAATTTGTCATTATGGATTTTCAAAAAGTTTCTGTTTTCAATATTAGAAAATGGAGATCCAGGTGTGTGAGCGGTTATATAAACGGGATTTCATAGATGAATTTAATGATTAATTCGCTATCCCGGGATAGCAAATTATTTTGACTTACATTTATAGATTTTTACAATTTCCAAATTTGGAATCTTAAGATTTCAATGGATTCCAACGAATTTCTATAGAGAAATTTAGAGAAAAAATTGAATTTTATTTCAAGGGATTTCTAGGGATGTCAACAGTTTTAAGAGATATGTTGAAATAAAACCAATTTTAAAGGGTTTTAAATATTTTAGGTTATTTTAAATTATTATCGACGGTTAGAATTTTCAGATACGTAAAAAAAGTTGGCATCTATGTAAATATTAAAATTACGAAAGTAAGGATTTTTTTAAAACATATCTTACTTATTAGAACTAATTACTTCTTAAATTATTCAACTAGTTTCAATTATTTTTGAAACTCTCAATATTTAATACTTGGTTATTATGAATTTTTAACTACTTTATGTTTTTAATATCAGAGAACAGAAATCCAGGGCAGCAGGGATGATGTAAAGCGCGAATGCATTTTATTTAAACGGTTGCGCGTTCGAAGAATATAATAAATAATATAAAATTAATTTACATTCAAGAAACTTCGGATGATTTTAACGAATTTCTATAGAGAAAAATTTTAATATGAAATATTTAATTATACATAATATAAGTTTCACGATTTAATTATCAATGAAGGAATTTTAAAGTATGAAATATTCCTGATTATAAGAGCTATTTGTAACATATAAAATTTGTTTACTTAACCGATTTTCTTTTTCTTTTGACTTTTTTATATCGCCGAAAATGGATTTCCAAATACCTATAAAAATAATTAAAAAATTCGTTTATAACAGAAATTTTACTTTCATGCTTGAAATTCAGTGCATATTTAACACATTAACATTTTCGATAAAAGATATTTTTCTAAGAATGCTGAAAATGATAAATAGAAATTTTATTTAAATAAGAATCTTAATACAGTTTTAAAGTTACTTTTACAAATGAAAAAGCATTGTTATGTATAATTTTATATCACATCTAAAAAAATGCTCGAAGAAATTCCCTGATAATTCCAGATTTTCCAGGTGAGTATATCCTGCATCGCATCTAATTATTTATATCATCTCTCTGATATTATTTTATTTTATTTTATTATTTTTACTTGCTGCATCGGTTTCAATCAAATGACCCAGTGCAGCATGGGAAAACGATTTCCGTTGATAGTCTCTTCTGATTGGCTGACAGTCATGAGCGTCACGAAGCCTTCCGATTCTGCCCGAAAGGAAAAGCAGGAGCCAGGAACGCGCGCGTTTCCCGGTGTGAACATCACAAATATAGGTTAGGCATTGTTGAGAAGTAAAACATCTTTTTTCTTTTTAAGTTTATTCCTCATTTTATATAGATTTTCTCGTTAATTCAACGAATATGAAGTGCTCTATTCCTGAAATTTCGTGGCACAATCGAGATCCAGTGTTAAGTGTCGACGTGCAGATTGGAAACTTTAAAAACTCTGCACAAGATTCTTATTGGAGAATTGTCACTGCAGGAGCAGATTCTCACGTCTTGGTAATGAATTACTTTATTTTAATACCTGTTTTAATTATTCTGGATACTTTAATGAAGCGAAAATCATTTTTTATATCAATGAATTTTTCGAGCAGTTTCACAATTATATATTTTTTCCAAAAGAACTTTCATTCTTTAATCAAAATATATTCAACAAGTAGCTAATTTAAATTTTTGTTTACTCTTCATTATTGTGTTTTTTTTTTGGTTTGACAGACGAAAAGAATTATTTTGAGTTTTTAAGCTTTAACTTTATTTTCAGAATTAATGTATAGCTAATAATTCGCTTGAGAGTACATATAATCTTTTTTTAATTTAATTATTTAGTATAAATAAATTGATTGGAAATTATTATTTCTTTTAAATTTGGAGAATCAGCTTTCAATTTAAATTTTGACAAGAAACGTCTTCATTATATGAATTTTTATATGAAATTATATGATTTTTAGGAAATTGGAAATAAATTTTAAGGAAATTCGAAGCGCATTGTCTATGTGTACCGAAAAAATCCGGCTATCCGTACCGAAATTTCGGTAAACGTAGCCCAAATTCAATTTTAAAAAAACCTATACGGGTCTATATTAAGGTCACTTTTGATAGGAGAATTTTTGCTTGCAAAAGTATTTTGAAATATGTGTTTTTTATCCAGACAATTTATTGGTGCTAGAATAAAAAATTTTGAAAAAATTTGAGCTTCATAATATTACTTTCATATTTTTGAAACAATTTTTTGTCGCTGTAACCGCATTTGATAATAGGATTTCAATATTAAATTTGGCTAATCCAATGAAGCATTTGAAAATGTTCTCAATTTTATGAAAATGGTTATCCTACGATTTTTGGGGTTGCTCAACTCAAATATAGTAATCGAATTTCTAAACTCAAATTGGTTGATTCATTACGTGAATTAAGAATATAAAAATATGTTTTGAAGATTTGAAATTGAAATTCATTCATTTTTAAAACTGTATAAATAGAAATTCCTCAATTTAGTCATGAGTTTTCAATTCTAAATCTTCCAGGATTGAAGAAATATCAAATGTGAATCATCAAAATTTTAGAATTGAAAGTTCTAAAATTTTGAAGTTACATTTAAAAATTCTTCAATTGGGAAAATATACGAACGAAAATTATTCAATTTTGAAGTTTTATACTTTAAAAATATGCAATTTTCAATCTTTTTTTTGGAATTGTTCAATATTGAATATTTTCCATTGAAAATTCTTTATTTTTCAAGATTTTCAATTAAAATTCTTCAGTTTTTAAGAGTTAAAAAGGAAAATTCTTCAATTTTGAATGTTTGAATTTGAAGACTCTTCAATATTTAATATGTATACTAGAAAAGTATGCAATTTTGAATAGGTTTTTTTGGGACAGTTCCATTTCAAAGATTAAAAATTTAAAAATATATGCAATTGGAAAGATTTAAAATTCAAATTTATTGAATTTTTAAGATGCATTTAAGTAAAAATTTGTCCATTTTGTGGAGAAATTTCAAATTTAATTCATCAAAGTGACAGAATTTTTAATTATAAAGCTTGAAACCTGCTTAATTTTTAATTGTAATTGAAAATTCGTGAATTTCGAAAATATATGTAGAATCGCAAATTTTCAAGATTTATATTACACATTTTTAAAGGTATGCAATTTTGATCGTTTTTTTAATAAATGAAGGGTAGAAATGCAAAAGGAGTCAAGCGCCATTTTTCACTTTTTTCAGGAGAGACTAAAAACATGTAAATTCAGCGGGGCCATTTAAGAAAAAAATAAGAAGGTACTTACGAGATACTTTCATGCTCTATCGAACTAAAAAAAGTTTGCTCACGAAAAGCTATCCGGTTTCGAGAAATTGAACGAAACAGGTCACGTTTCGAGGTTAGATTTTGGGTCCGTATCGACTTTTAACATCCTTCCATTCTTTCAAAATTAATTGTGGAGTCAATTTGCAGTTTAAGAAAAAAATAAAAATTTGAATTCTAGCTATTGAATGGACGAATTGATTTCCAAAAAGTTTGTTTTAAAAAAAGCATGCAGTTTCGCGAAATTTGAAAATCTAATTATGACTTCGAAATGGTGTAAAACTGACATTTCAACTTCAAAATAATGACGATAGCAGTAATAATTTTGCATATTTCCAAAAAATGAGGAATGAGGCTATTCAGTGCTGAACGGAAGGGACCCAATAGTAATTAAAAATAATTAGCCAGTGTAGAGAAAAATGAAATTTGATTTTTTTACTTTGTGGTTAGAAAAGCTTCTCGGACTGTGAACACAAGAACCCAAATTTTGAAAAATGATGCCCCAAAAAAATCCTTTGGCAGGCATGTGTAATAGAATTTATCTGATTTTTTGAGCTAATAAACCCGATTTCGAAAATTTGGCGCTTGACTCCTTTTGCATGTCTACCCTTCAAATATAGTTCTATTTTGAAGATTTTCGATTCCGAATTCTTCAAGTTTGAATATTTTCAGTATAGAAAATGATAAAATTTTGAATGTTTTTATTAATAGTTCAATTTTGAAGATTTAAAATTCAAAAAGGTTATATCTTGAAGATTTGACTTTGAAATTTATTCACTTTCATACATTTGAAATTGAACTTTTTTTGTGCAAAGAGACTTTTTTACAATTTTTTAAATGTTTGTTTTGGAATAAAAAAACGTTCTAAACATAAACTATTGAAATTAGCCAACTTTTCACTCAAAATACATGTTTGATTCAAAACAAGAATAGGGCCTAATTATCTAAAGAAAAAGATGTAATTCCAGTATTTATTAGAGTAAAATAAAGCAATTCAATTTGGAGTTTAAGTCCTGGTTTCAACGCCCTTAAAATTTGAGCCCTATTTTTCAAAACCAAAAAAAAGGTTGTCTTTATGATTACAAAATTTAATTTCTAAAATACAAAAAAGAAACTACATTTTGTCTTTCACGGTACCGAAAGACAGAATCCTAGGCTTTACTTTAAGACCCCCAAAAAGAGAGGAAAATGTGTCGAATTTGGTAAAAAAATATGGTTACAATATCCAGGTCGAATTTTTTTTTATTCCATACGAAAGCAGTTAGTGTATCCGAAAAAGTGCCTGTTCGCAAAAAATCTATAAATATTGGCCCCTCCCCTTCCTTAAATATTTGTCCAAATTACAAAAGATTTTCCCTAAAACCTACCATGCAATAGGACTACACTTTGCCCAAGTTTTAGCCCCATGCAAGAAAGTACGCTTTTTGGGGTGGGTGCACTTGAAATCAAATGCTTACTTAAGAGATGCATGTGTAGTACGAGTTTTGATATACATATATATATAATATTTATTATTATGATCACACTTTAGAAAAGATATGATGAGTACAAAAGCTTGGTAATAGATTTATCTTTAAGAAGAGTGTTCTCGACTGAGGTCCCAATCGAACTGCCAATCTTCAGGAGGCTTCTGGTGACCACGATTCAGCCAAGTCTAAGCCAAGCTTCAGCCTAGATTAGTCATAGCTTATATCTCCACTTCGGCGACTGTGTTTTAGCGGATGTTTATAAAACGTGATGTTTTGGGCATATGATAAGCTCGCAGAGGCTCTCCTGAATAGCTTCTTTGTTCGTAACTGTAACTCTGCTCTACATTCGGCCTACCTGACCGTTAGGTCGTCCTCGACCTTTTACCCCAGTGAATTAATCCTAGAATGCAGAAAAGATCAACTTTATTTGTTCCCACATGATTAGATTAAGGAAGGGTAATAGCTGTGCGTTAATTAGACATCCCCTCACAGGAGTGATCAGTTCCGTCGAAAGTATCCATCAACATCACAGTTAACACCGAAAAAATTTGCATTAGGTAGTAAATAAATGGTAAAATGTTATGAACTAATTTACGCTTCGTAAGGGTAATTCTGAGGAGACTCAGACGCTCCCAAACTTAGCTTTACTGGTATTAAAACTCTGGTCCTGACCTCCGCCTAGCATTCCACCCAGTATGAGTTTAACCACTTCTCAACCTAGGAATACCAGACTTGGC
The DNA here is from genome assembly GCA_932178445.1 of Andricus quercusramuli. Lineage (NCBI taxonomy): Eukaryota > Metazoa > Arthropoda > Insecta > Hymenoptera > Cynipidae > Andricus > Andricus quercusramuli. Next base: position 134,071 of record CAKNXH010001585.1, read on the forward strand.
CTGGTCTTGTCCTGACCTCCGCCTAGTACTCCACCCAGTATAAGGTTGACAACTCCTTAACCTAGGAATACTAGACTCGGCCCAATCTTATCCTCGCCAACGTCCGTTCGGTCACAATCCTGACCAAGAATTGCACCTCAGGATCGTCGACTCCGACTAATACTTCCATCATATGGAACACAGCTCTCGAGACATCTGGGTTGATTTAATGCAGATCCCACTGCATTCATTCACGTGACCCATCTCTTCCTGCTGTCTACCGCAACAGTACTGCGCTGGTTCGGCGATTTCTTCAAATCTCGAAGATCTTGAACCTCGTACTGTCCATTGGGCAGAACTGTTGTCACCTTGAGTGGCCCTTTCGCCTTGGCTACCAGCTTCCTACTCTCACCAGTAGCAACGGGATGTGCATCCATCAAAGCGACGTCTCCAAGGGATGTATGCCTCGCAAATTTTGGTTCCAACTGAAACAATATCACCAGTCAACTTCATGGCAATAAAAAATGACTCACGGATTTAGCTGGTTTACTGCCGCCACCGTTACTGTCTCGGAGTCTTTTCCATATCCCCAAGATCCTTGATCTCGAAGATCCTCTGAGAGTACAACTCTAACCTTGAACGGACCCTTGGTAGATACAATACCACATCGGCCATCTGCTCCCTACAGAAGCTTCGCTGGGACATTCCGCGTGCTCCGGTTCGTAGTGCGCGTTGTTTCTAGCACTCTGAACCGTATTCACATTCGTGTCTCAAGTCCAAAGTGTCTTCCGTCCGAACAAGAATCACCGAAAATCTTCCCAGGAAGATGGACTCAAAACCTCGGTTTTCACCAGCACAGGTTGTCATGTGAAGTGCATGAAAAGGAAAACGAGATATTACCAATTACATAAAGAAATTCTGGTTTTCATTCCAACATTAGTCAGTAGACACAGTACTGTACACAAGTATTGACATGCATATAAACAAACTGTCTCATCCTTTCATATTAATATTTTTTTTAGCTCTTTTCGAGACAAGATCAGGACACATATCTTAACAATGTTCCATCCAAATATACAAGTTTGACATATTCAACAATGCCCCCTCGTAACCATACTTCACGGAATACTGCTTTACTCAATAGTTTTTTTTTTTATTTCTCCAAACTAATTTTAACTTTCCTATGATGGCTCAGTCAAAATGTAATCTTCTAATCTAACTATTACATACAGGATCTGTTTCTACCCTATTTACACGAGCATTCGTACAATGAACAATCTATCTTCTTTTTTTTTAAATAACATCCTTCTTCATAAATTTTACAACAATTGACTTAGCTATTAGGACACGTTATTAATCACTGTAAAAACTAGAAATCTCTTTTTTTTTTGTTCCTGTTTTCTGCCTGTCCTGTTTTTGAGTAGCATAACTACATGCTGATATTCTTAATGTGAAATAAATGAATCTGGGTTCCCACCAGTGGTTTCATATCAGTATCACTCGAGACTGTTTTTCTGAGTCTTATTTCAATACCTGAAATTAGCCCTGAATTAACACTTTCTTTTTTCATTGATTTTTAGCAAATTTTTTAATAAACTATTGTCTGGCAGATGTCGTCAAAAATAAATAAGGTCTTCCTCATAATATTCCTGAACCCCACCATTTCATGGTACCCAAACGTTAAACAACGAAGATAATTCCATCTTTGACAATTTGACACTTGACCACAATAGAATCTTCATTTTCTGAACATAAAAACCTTTCTACCAATTTTTTCTAAAAATTTAAAATGAATGTTTCATGCTCAATAAATTTAAAGAAATCACTACTATTTGGCTTTTTCTAATCACAATAAATTAATTTTGAATTATTAATATATTTGACAATGAAAAACAATTCAAAAATGCACCTTAAATTGCAACACGTCAATTGACTGCAATAGATCACTCCATTGACTTATCAAAAAATTCACTGCAATGAAGCGCATAACAATTCTATTGCATGTCTGCAATTCACTGCATTTGCAGACATTCAACTCAATTCTCTGACAAATTTTTTTAAAATTGCATTTTAACCATTGGACATTGAATACAATTCACCAAGTTGGAATTAAAATGCCTTTCACCAAAATTGTCGAATTTCTTTTCGCAATTATAGTGAATCAATTTTAATTTTATCTTTTTTTTGCGGCTCATTCATAACAAATTTAATTATGTTTTTAATGATACAATATTTTCAATTTTAGAAACTTCTATACCGAATTACCATCACCTTTAAAATTACGAACGTGACTTATTTTTCAGGTACTATTAAATGAAAGTGATTTTCATGCACTTTTAACTCAAAATTCATTTATGAAAATCCATCTATCATTTTTCAGTTGCTAAACTAGTATTTATTTTCACTTACTTTCATAAATAAAGTGTATAGTTTTTATCGCATTATAATCTATAGATATTAAAACTATAACAGCTGCAGATTAATGCAGATGTGTAAAATCTCGAACTAATCTATAGGTTACTTCACATGTATATAGTTTTAGGATTCCGACTTTATTTAAGGATAAATAAATAATTCATCTATCAAGTCAAAAACTTAAGCAAAGTAAAATCCAAAATGAATTAGACCATTCTTTAAACTGAAATTGATTATCAGAGTAGAAGCTAAAACTGGCATACTCTAGACTGTAATGAATTGACAATTTCTTGTGGGTTGTACTTAATTCTTACAACCTATTTAAATTCAAGAGATTAGATTGCAAATTTTTCCTCATACGTTAGTTTTGCTTGAAACATGACGTATAGGTGAACTTGTTCCCAAAAGCATCAACTAACAAATAAAAATTCCACGCTTGAAATAGAACTTCGAGTTCGTTATGTAGTTCTCTAATTTAATCGAGATTTCTGCTACTAGTAATGAATTCATTGCCAATTATCGGTAAGAAAATAACATATAGTAGTCACATTATAAATGCTCCTTGATTCATTCATTAAATAAAATTTGTAAATTGAATTGTAAAAAATGGTTACCAAAACATTTTACCATACAATGTTCTAAATAGAGAATTCTATTCTAATTTGAAATTTCACTACTTCTAGAACAGAATACGTCTCTGTTTCACCGACGGTTATTCATTCGGAACTCTCTTTCTTTTTCCTATTTCTCTTACAGCACTGATTATGCCAAATCGTTCATAATATTAGGCTCAATACAAATTTATTAATTTTTCTTCTGGAATTTCAAATTTCAATTTATTATTTTTTTATAAATTTAGTAAAGCAGTATGCCCGAAGATTTCCACTAGGTGACTTCTTATAGGCCTCTTACTTTGTAACATAGACTTGTTACCTGAAAGAACATTTGCCAGCAATTTCCCAGAAACTTTTTTCTTTCGGCAATTGTCTGATTATTATTACGAAAACTCAAAAACCTCCTAAGGTAACAATTTGACAATTACTTACACCAAAGATTAGTATGTCCTCTTAATTTACAAATAAAGCATAACGGTTTTACCTTATATCATTCCAATCATACTTAAATGGACAAACATTGATTTTTTTCTATCCAGAGTATCCAGTCTGACGGTGATAAATTCTTCATCCCTCGATCGAACTCTGGTAGAAATTTCTTATCCAAGAAATGACGACTATTTGACCACTTTGAACTCGAACTGACGATTCTGGTCAAAACCTCAGCAAGGCGTGTACTATAAGTGTCGCTGCTCTTAGCGCTCCTTCGTCTAGAGATACGCCGATCCCAGCCGATCCATGCCCAAAAACTGGATCTGTTCCATGATAGACTAATAGACCTACACCGTCCTCTTCTTCGAGAGCTATGGCCCCTTCGTCTGCATCTGTACGACTCACTATGTGAATCCCTTTTGCGAACGTGATCGGCTAGATCGTGATCCTTGTCCAGATTGATCACCTCTCTCCACTGTCACTTTTTTTCAACGTTCACACACTACACAAAATTAGTGTATTTCAATTAATTTTAATTCTCACTATACACTGATCACCGTCGCGGTATAAAACGCGTGTGGGGCTATCCCACTTCTGAACTGTAGTACGAGTTTTGATATACATATATATATATATATATATATAATATTTATTATTATGATCACACTTTAGAAAAGATATGATGAGTACAAAAGCTTGGTAATAGATTTATCTTTAAGAAGAGTGTTCTCGACTGAGGTCCCAATCGAACTGCCAATCTTCAGGAGGCTTCTGGTGACCACGATTCAGCCAAGTCTAAGCCAAGCTTCAGCCTAGATTAGTCATAGCTTATATCTCCACTTCGGCGACTGTGTTTTAGCGGATGTTTATAAAACGTGATGTTTTGGGCATATGATAAGCTCGCAGAGGCTCTCCTGAATAGCTTCTTTGTTCGTAACTGTAACTCTGCTCTACACATGATGCATGTTGTGAATAACTTCCCAAAGCGAATTATTTTATATACAATAATTTTTAAAGATCTGGGCCTGGTTCGTGAAAGCGAGCAAATAAAACGCTACAAATTTTGTGTAATTCTAAAATCTATTATATGGTCTCCTATTGCCATCTTTGCAATAGTTTGGATATATAAAAATAAATAATGTGATTTAATTCAAAAAAAAGGATTGATCATGTTTTGTTTAAATATAATTTTGTAAAAGAATTCTTGAACCTCCTAGCTTGGATTTATACAGTTTTGTTACCATATTGAACATTTTTTACAAATAAGTCGCAAGTATGCACATACCATATGCGTATTTAAAAGCCCACATTATTTCATATATACTTAAATGATTAATTTGTATGACTCATTCCAATACGCGTGTTAGGTGGAAGAAACAGAAACAGTTTACACTATCAATTGACGGGGCTATGTGGCTGACATTGTACAGTATTTTTTTCCAAATGAGATTGATCCTTCAAGTAATCATGCCTTGCTGAAGTAATACGTAATTTTTGGTTTTAAATAAAGTTCCCGTTCTGGGAAAATGGCAGAAATGAAACATGAACATAAACCTAATTTATTTTATTCAATTTAATTTAGATCTCTTGACCTTTTAGATTTGGCATTTATTGGTAAATGACACTGGCGGAGCGACAGTTTCATGTGTAGCAGATTTGGAACGCCATCAAAAAGCGGTAAACGTTGTACGCTTTTCACCTTCTGCTGAAATTCTAGCCTCTGGAGACGATGGTTAGTAAAATTCAAGGGGTTGATCATTCTCAAAATCTGATGTACAATCCTACGTGAAATTAAAAAAATCTTTAAATGAGATGCACACTCAAAAGTCGAGTGGTCAAACCCTCGGTAAAATTATACTAATTGTAAAATAACAAGTTATTAAGCTCAAAAAACGAACAATTATTTACTATTCTAGAATCTGTAATTATATTATGGAAACAACGAGAAGAGTCTGATCTCCCTATGTTCCTTGGAGAGGAAAATACTAATAAAGAACAATGGACATCGTGGAAAGTTTTGAAAGGTCACCTCGAAGACATATACGACATATGTTGGTCTCCGGATTCAAATTCCCTTGTATCCGGTTCCGTCGATAATACTGCTATTTTGTGGGACGTGCAGAAGGGACGAAGTACTAGCATTTTAACTGACTATAAAGGATTTGTTCAAGGTGTTGCATGGGATCCTTGCAATCAATATGTTTGCACGTTGAGTACCGATAGGTAATATATGTATTTGATTTAATTTTGGTTTAAAAAAAGATTTATATATACCCAGGATGGCCATCCACCCGGGAGAAAACGGGAGATTTCCCGTATTTCACAATTCGCGCGTTTTGTAAGTTTTGAAGGTTTTCCAGTAGAAAGCATATAATTTTTAATGTGCTCAGAATAATTAAACTTTAAAGTTTCACAATATTTCTCGCAATATTTAAAATTCTGAAATTTTGAATGGTGAAAATGACAGTAATTTTTTTATAGAACTCACATTTTTTAGTAAAAAAATCTATCCAGTCGTTTTCAATGTCACTTGTTACTACATGATATTATACTTATTAATAATATATTTGTCATCTTTAAATTTTCTATAATTTTAATTTAAAATTATAGTTTCAAATGCGCAATTCTAAATCTGTTTAATCTTTGAGGCCTTGAAACTAAAGTTTTTTCTGAAAATTAATCATATTACAGAAATCTTGTTTTGTATTCTTTTTCTAATTTTTAATTTTTAGTGTGGTAACTTAAATTTGTCCCATTTTTAATTATAGATTTAAACAAATAAATCATTTCAAATTGAAAAATATTTGATTGGAAAATTTCAAGAATGAACAATAATTCTAATGAAAGTGTTACAAATTAAACGATTTGAAATAAAAAAATCGAGAATTGAGTTTAAAATAAATGTTAAAATGTTAAATAGTTACAATTTTAGAGTTCTGAATTTCCATGTTGAACACTATATTTTTAATTTTTCCTTTTCATAGGTTTTAATTTCGCAATTAAAATTTTATTGTTTAAATTTTTGAACATATAATCAGCAATTTAAAAATTATTCATTTTTAAAGGATTTAAGTTTACTTAAAATAATTGAAATTTTTTAATAGTTTGGGTAAAAAAAGTTTCAATATCACAATTTTTTGTGACTAACATTTTTTTCAGTTTTAAATTAAGTTCGCATTCATTTAAGTTTCAACGTTCCGGAGTAGTTTTATTTTTAATGTTTCTCATTATACTGAATTTAGTTTTAAATTTCAAATTGTCAAATTTTAATCGCATGGAATTTAAAATTATTCCAATTTAAAAGTTTTTAATGTTTAATTATTTAATTTTGGATGCTTTTAGCTATATACTGGGTTTTTTTTTAAACTTTAGACATTGAAATATCTCAAAAAATAAGCATCCTATGAAAAAAATATCCGTAATAAAAACTTTTTATTTTCGAGGGGGAAAAGCGACTTTGAAAAAATTCACCCCACCCCCCAGGAGGCAGCAATTTGGGTAACTTTGTAATTTCAAATGGGACCCCAATTTTTTATCACAAATTCAGATTCTCCTTTATGAAATACGGAAGTTTTATTCGAAAAATCTTTTTCGATTCGCGAAAAAAACCCACCCCCTGCCTCCTGGGGGTGTGGGGTGGGGTAAATTTGTGCAATGTCGCTTTTCCCCCTCGAAAATAAAAAGGTTTTATTACGAATATTTTTTCATAAGATCCGTGTTTTTTGAGATATTTCGATGTCTCAAGTTAAAAAAACACCCAGATAATACAATTTTAATTTCTTTTAATTTTAAATTATCCAATTTCTAAAATTCGAATCTTAAAATATTCCATTTGTAGCATTTCGGCGTTGTCCAATTTTTGAAATTTTATTTTAAAGTCATTCAATTTCGTGATTCTTTAGTTAAAAATAGAATTGTTCCATATTTAGCTCTTCGACTTAGAAATTATAGAATTTAACTACTTTTTCTAATTAATTTGTCCAAAATCATTCAATATATTTAAAAAAATGTCAGATGCTTTCAATTCGAAATTATTATTATATTGTTTAAGAAAAGTTTCAAACGTAATATTTAAAAATTGGTTTAATAATGGATTTTTAAATTGTTGATAATTTCATGTTAGCAAATAAAAATCCAGAGACGTGAACGCGCGTTTAGCGCGCGTGCATTTACTGCTACTTAGTGTGTACTAAAACAAATCTGTATTTTCCTTTATTAGACAAAAAATGTTTATTATTCTACTTATTATATGATTCAAAGTCAATATATTTCTTGCAAAAAGGTTTACTGATGCTTATCGATTTGCGCAATTGATCACACATGTGAAAAAACTGTGGGTTTCGCAAAGAGAGTATGTTTTTTTCTAAACCGGGAGAAATCACGAATATTTACCGCGAGAACCGGGAGAAAGCCGGAAAACGAAAAGTTTAAAAATAGTGGTCACCCTGATACTATTTTTGTTACACTTATATGTTTTTGTAGTTAATACTTAAAATTGATGTTACAGACAGTGTCGATTAGTCGATCTGAGTACGAAGAAAACCGTTCAGCGCGTAACTAAGGCAAAAATACCGACACCTCCTGGACATCCTCTCGAAGGAAAAATGGTTCGTTTATTTTATGACGACACATTCAAGTCATTTTTCCGCCGACTAACTTTTACACCGGATGGATCGCTCATTATTGCTCCCTCTGGAATTATCGAGCCACAAGAATCCGCGGACAGAATCTCCAATGCGACAATCGTATTTTCTAGGCACAATTTAAAAGAGTAAGTTTACGTAGATTATTAATTCGATTATGAGGTTTATTGCCAATTTTATCAGCATTTATAATATTAATGAAATTAGGAAAAATCCTTAAATTAATGAGCCTCTTTTCTTTCAGACCAATTATGGTTTTGCCATCTTTGGATGAATCAACAATCGCCGTTCGCTGCTGTCCTTTGTATTTCGAATTACGAGAGATTGGACCCACTTCTGTGATTCCGCTGGCATACAGAATGGTATTTGCTGTGGCCACTCAACGATCTGTTTACCTTTACGACACACAACAAATTTCTCCCATAGCAGTAATTTCCAACATCCATTACACGAGACTTACAGACGTCGCTTGGTAAGTCACTCACTGACTAAGATTAAGAATTATTCTCAGATGTATTTCTTTTTATATTTTAAAGAGATCTCTCCGCCACTGCCGCTTTTTCAGGAATCGAGACTTGAGTCTGGGACACCCTGTATATATATATGTATATATATATGTATATATATATATATATATATGTATATATATATATAGTTAAAAGTTTGTCATAAGGACAACCGCAGGATTTCGCCGGGAGCGGGTGCTAATCTGAAAAATTGCACCCGCTCCCAGCGAAATCGCGGTAAAATTTCAGCTGTAACCACGTCTCACGACCGTGAGATGGGTGGTTACAGTCTGCGCGAATTCAATACGATGATCCGGCGAAAGTCTCGTGCACCCTGAGGACACGGAGCGACCCAAGGACGACCGCCTTCTGCATTCTCCCTGCAAGTGCCTCAGCATTTTGTTGACACGCAGGGATGCTTTTCAGGCTATTAACAAGTGAAACCTTGGTACCTCCAAGAGCGCCAATGATCAGGACGATTAGCTTAAAAGAATATTCCGGGTATAACCGTCGCAACTCCCTCATAAGGTCTTTATACCTTTCTTTCTTTTTTTTCTCCTTCGCTGTGACGTTTTTGTCCGCTGGTGCCGAAAATTCGATAACGAACATGGTTCGTTTCTCGAAGTCAAGAAGAACCATGTCAGGCCTCGAGTGCGCAACAGAAAAAATTGTCGAGAATATGAAGTTCCAATATATGCGGCACTTCTCATTTTCGACAATTGACTCTATTTCTCTAGGGGCGTTCAGCGGAGAGGTATTTGGGCTAATGCCGTAAGAGTGACAGAGATGGTAATAAAGCACTCTCAGTGCCGCATTGTGCCTTTGGATGTAGGTTGTTCCCGCATGAGCTGGACAACTAGATAGTATGTGTCCTAGATGCTCGGGGTGTTCATGACACGCTCTGCAGCTATCATCGGGAATATCTTGGCTCAAAATGTGGCGACGGTATGCTAGAGTGGAAATGACACCATCTTGACATGCCAAAATGAAGCCCTCTGTGCCCGACTTCAATCCGGGTGATCTAAGGAAAGCAAACGTCAGCTCATACGACATCGACTGATCTTCCACATTTCTGTGGAAGATGCCGTGCATCTTCTTGTCGAGGAGCTCTTCGCGGAAGTTTTTCTCCTGTGCTTTCTTAATCCGGGCCTACAGGAGTGAGTATTTAAGATGGATAAGATTTGATGCATTTCGCTCACCCCTGATATTGAAGTCAAGGCCGAGTGTTTCAGCAGCCTCTTCTGCTGCTTTGTAAAGAAACGCCCCTTTGCCTACTTCTTCGTGTTTTCTGACCATTTTAAGAAGAGGATCTTGTCCATTTGCGACAATATGTGCTGTACCCAGAATAATCCTGTTGTGAAGACATTCAAGATTCAGTATTCCACGGCCACCTTGACGGCGTGAGATGTAAAGTCGTGGAACAGAAGACTTAAGGTGCATGCTTTTGTTCATGTGCATAACCTTTCGGGACCCGATTGTCGAGGGATCTGAGCTCGTCCTTCGTCCATGGAACTACTCCAAATGAATAGAGTACTACTGGGACGGCAAGCATTTTCGTTGCAGATACTTTGTTCCTCGCCGACAGTTCGGAAGACCATATCTGTCGGAGGAGACGTTTGTATCTGCATCGGAGAGTATCCTTTATAGATGTTACGTCCTGAATGCGGCTTTGTGGCACGCCCAGGTATGTATAGGTCTCTCCAGCGCAAAGGTGTCGTATAGCGCTTCTGTCAACGAGTTCAGGATCTTCGAGTATGCCTTTAAGTTTTCCTTTCTTCAAATTAACCTTGGCGCATTTCTCTAACCCGAACTCCATTCCAATCTCTTGAGTGTACTCTGTGACAATTTTTAGAGCTAGATGTAGTTTCTCTTGATTTCTAGCATAGAGCTTAAGATCATCCATGTAAAATACATGAGTTACCTTATGCTTTCGATTTCCAGGTTTGCCACAGAGGTACCCTTCGGAATGGCGAAGTGCGAGAGATAGTGGCAATAATGTGAGGCAAAAGAGGAGAGGGCTCATGGTGTCGCCCTGAAATACACCTCTCTGAAAGGTGATACTGTTAGTGATCACACGATATTTTCCAGATAAGATGGTAAATCTGGTTTTCCAAAGCGGCATTAATCTCTCTATGCATCTCACGATGTGTGGATGAACCTTCAAGCTTTCCAACAGACAGATGATAAGTCTATGGGAGGTTGAATCAAAAGCTTTTCGGTAATCTATCCAGGCCATCGATAGAGATCGTTGATAGGATGCTGCATCTTTACAGACACATCTATCGATGAGCAGGTTCTCCCGACATCCTGCTACGCCTTTCTTCGAGCCACGTTCTTCATACATCTCTCGCCACACAGGTTCAATTGTCCGAAGAATCCTATCATTTAGGATGGCTGTTGAAGATCTTATACAGTGTGTTCAGACAAGTTATTGGCCTGTAATTCTTAGGGTCAGCTAAGTTGCCCGTCTTAGGCAGGAGCACTGTGCGCCCTTCCACCAACCACTCCGGAATAGGCTCTTCCGACTTTAGATATGAGGTGAAAATTCGGGCCAGATGCTGGTGGGTTGAAGGAAACTTCTTCCACCAGAAGGTCTTGATACCATCTGGTACCGGAGCGGGAAAGTTCTTCATGTCTTTTAATACGTTTTTCACCTCCTCGGTAGAGATAGGTGGGCATTCTTCCTCAGGTGTTATGAGGGCATTGCACAGCTCCTTGAAGCTATTTATGTTCTTTGAGTCTTCTTGAAGTGGATGCTGGACCTCGTAGACTTCTCTCCAAAATGCTTCGACCTCCTCTGGTTTGGGCGGATGGACGACAGTAATTGGAGGGTCTTGGAAGAGTTTAGATGGATCAGATGAAAATTGTTGATTTTCTCTGACCCACCTCTCTCCGCTTTAGACTTCTCCTAGCGTTAGATAGTATTCGTATTCTGTCAACAATATGCTGTCTGATGGTCATTAGCTTTGATTTGTTGATTGTGTGATGACGGATCCGCAGTTCGCGGATATATATATATATATATATATATATTCATCACCTTGCTATCGTAAGTGCGATTTTAGGTACTGCGAAGGATACTTTTTTGCATAGGCCGTATAATTTTTACTCAGGGTATTTAGGGTATTTATTTAGGGTACTTAGGGTATTTTAGTATCGACTTATTACCCCACGCACATTACCGGACTCCCGTCTCTGGACCCTCTCGGGTTTTTAGATCAGGACCCTATGCAACCTATTGACACTTATGATTGGCTGGTGTGATAAAAAATAGTAAGTGGCACTTTGCATAGTCTTGTCTCGTCTCGACTACGCCTCGACTCCGAAACGTACTGCAACTTTCACATTCAGCCGAAAAAAGGCAACTTAGGGTCGTTGTGTCACAAATAACTAATATGTATCTATATATTAGGCTGGTTCAAAAAAATTGACTATTTTTTTTCGAAACCCCCACATAAAAACTTCCGGAAAGGTGTAAAAAGACGCCTGTGGAAAGCAGAGCTCTTATTTAGAGGTCGCTCTTCGCGAATTTCTATTTCCCATTTAAATAGCATGTGAAATTTTTTATTTTTTCTATTTGGAGTTTTGTAACTCTAACGGCTTAATGAATTGCTAAGACCATAACATGTTCTTGTAGGGAATTCGACGCTCTCCAAAAAAGAAGGTCTCATATGATTTTTTCATAAATTTACTCCTTCAAAAGGTTAAGTTGAACACATAATAAATTTATCGTTTTTTTTCTTAATTTTCGGCAAAAATGTGTAATTTACCACTAGTTATCTTAATAGTCTTTTCGGAAATTTTATAGTTAAAAATTTTCTCTAAAAAAAAACAATAATCTAACTCAAATCATCACATCATCAAGTTTAGTTGTTTGAAAATTTGTCTTTTATTGTTCTACTTTTAAATCATTAAAATTGATCATGTGATGGTTTGAGTTAGATTATTGTTTTTCAGAGAAAATTTTCAACTATAAAATTTTCGAAAAAACTATTACGATAATTAGTGATAAATTTCAAATTTTTAACAAAAATTAAGAAAAAAAAGATAAATTTATTATGTGTTCAACTTTGACCTTAAATAACTTTTAAAGGAGTAAATTTATGAAAAAATCATAAGAGACTGTAGAGCTTCGAATTCCCTATAAGAATATGTTATGGACTTAGAAATTCATTAAGCCGTTCAAGAGTTACAAAACTCAAAATTAAAAAAAATTCACATGCTATTTAAATGGGAAATAGAATCGCGATGAACGGCCTCTTAATATTAATATTAAGAGCTTTACTTTTCACAGGCGTCTTTTGACAACTTTCCGAAAGTTTTTATGTGGGGGTTTCGAAAAAAAAAATATGACGTATAAAAAGGTACAAAAAATAAATGTATACTGGAACTTGGATTGAATGAGTCCGGATTTACTGCTCCCGAGAATTGTTGCCGCGGCGGTTTCGGGCTGCAAGGCCGGTACTCACTCCCGAATATTGCGTAATACATATTACAGGAAATGGTTCACAATGCCCTGACTGTTTACGTTTAAACAGTCTGGGTTTACCACTGAAGGCCACTGAAGCCATCCCCGAAACCGGTGGTGAATCCAAGTTCTAGTGTATCCCTTATATCTTCCCTAACTGCCCATTCGGTTCCCCACTTTATTATTTAATTATTAATTAACCTAACCATTTCGTGTTTCATTCCAGGTCTTCAGATGGAAAGATTCTAATCGTATCATCGACAGACGGTTATTGTTCCATAATCCAGTTTCAGGACGGCGAACTAGGAGAAATTTACAAAGCGCAGACACCTCTAGCCTCGAAAAATGAAGAAAAACAAGTCAAAGAATCTTCAAATCACACAACCCCTACGAAACCTGTAACTCCAGCTCCCTTTATTGAACCAGATAATGATGCAATGGACGTTGACATCAGCAAATGTGATAAGCTTCCAGCCCCGCTTGCCGTTAGAAAAAAATCTGATGTGTCTGTAGATTCTAAATTGAGCAAGAAGGTAGAAAATGACGATAAAAAAATTGAAAATGTAAATGGCCAGGATAAAACTAGCGGGTCAAAAGTTAATGGGAACGATATATGTGAGGATACTGAAGACATAAAATTAGTATACGAAGAAAGTAATGCCGAAAGTGCAAAGACAAGCAGTAAACATACACCGAAAAAAATCGAATTACCTACCGTTAAAACGCCCCGCAGGGTGCAATTAATTACTCTTTCGAGTCCTAAGCATTCTAATAAGAAAGAGTAATTATTCCAGGTCTCAGAATAATTTTCATAACGCTTCATTCAATTAAAAAATTATGAAAAACTTGGACTTTTTGGCATTTATGCCTTTTCAAGCTGCCTTTTTTATTAATCACACTTGAAACATTTCAATTCTATCACAAGCAATGATTTAACAATCATTTAATTGTAAAAAGTAGTTTTAGACAATATTAGTGTATTGTAGCTTTATATTTTTTGTATTCTGGATTCGTTGATAGATAGTTTAATAAGTCCCAAGTGCCTACAATGATAGATTTGAGATTTCTAATTTTCAAAATGTATACAATTATCCGTTAAAACCTTTTTTGTGAACAAAAATATGACCTTATACAATGGCCTTGGCATTAAGTTATTACATGTACATAAAACTCAAGACACTTTTTCAAAAATGTAAATATCAGAAAAGGAAATAAAATTGATTTGCAAAGCTACCTACATCATTTAAGTATGTATATCTCTTTTTCCTGTACGATTGAATAGTATTTTTCAAAAACGTCTTATATCCAAGAAATACCGTTTTCCACAAATAACGATTTTTGGTTTTAACAGGATGGCCGCTGGACCAGGAAACCAGAATAACTGGGAATTTTGTTTAGACCGTGAGGAACCGAGAAATGACAGTGACTTTATTTTCTTAGCGGGAATTTTACAAATTTTCAGAAGATGTATCTATCAAATCCAATTAAATTAAATTTTTAAGTTTTTTAATTATGAAATCATTCAGTTTACAAAGCGATATTCTAAGAAATGTAAATTTAAAATGTTTTCATTTTAGTCATAAAATCTATTAAAATCTTCAATAATCTATTGAAATTAATGCGAATAACCTTTGATATTCTAATATTCTAGCTAAAAAATCTATTAAAAGAACGGTCTTCATTTTTAAGCGTACATTTTCAATTTAGCGAGTTTTAAAATGCAGTTTTGAAGACTTCAACAATAAAAAAATAAAAGCGTTTTACATTGACAATTTTTGATAAAAAACGTTTTGAGTTGATTAAATATAAATTAATTATTTTTAAAATTTAACTTTAGATCGACTATTAAAAATTAAACAATAATTTATTTCACAAGATGATTCTGAATCTTTTCAAAATTAAACAAAAATCACAGATTTTAACGCTAAAAATTAAACTGTATCAATTTCAAAGCCTCCAATTGAAACTTTATAAACCATTTTAAATTTCAGAATATTTTAAATCAATATAATCATAATTAACTCTTTTTATTAAATTTCAGATCCTATTCAAACATTGTTTAAGTCTAAAATATTCCATTCATGACCCATTCAATTAAAAATTGTTGAATTAAAAAAAAAAGAATTTTGACATTTTTAGCAATATTTGACGGTTCACTTGAAAAGAACAATTATAAATAAAATATTAAAAACTAAACAATTTGAAACTGAGTTGTTTGAAATAGAAATCCGACAAACGTTAAAATTTTAGAGTGCTACATTAAAAATTTGAAGGTTACTATTCCAATTGTTCTATTAAAAAAATTTTAATTTGCGAGAAAGTGTTGAATTTCAATTTATAAATAACAATTGAAGAATATTAAATTTAAACCGACTTAAAACTTAAATAATTTAACTTATAGCTTAAAAAGCGTTCCGATAAAAAAAAAGTTTATCGTGGAATTTTTAATGTTTATAAGGTAGGTGCCAAAAATTAGATATCTGAAAACAATAGTTTTTCTATAATTTTAAGAATTATAGAAAAATCAATGAAGATGATGTAATTTTTATGAAAAAAAAACATTTATTTCAGTAAAGAAATGTTCAAACTTACAAGAAACATTTATTCTAACCATATTTTTTCGTGTAAAACATTTTCTACAACTATATTGTTTCCGTTTTTAAAATTGATTTTTCCGAAGACTAAAATCGTTAAAATAATTGTTCTGAACTGAAAACGTTTTTTAAAGAAATAAGTATATTTTAAGATTTTTTTCCAAATTAGAAACAGAATTGTTGGGAATGTTTTCCTGGAAAAAAGCCATATTAAAATTACACATTTTTTAAGAATCGGTAAGAAACGAAAGTAAGAAAAAATGTAATTAAAAACCTATTATTAAAATTATTATTTTTCGTAAGTTTTAAACTTTTTTATAAGAAAAAAGTTTGTTCTTTCATAAGACGTGACGAATAATATCATTTTAATTACTACATTTATAGAAAACTTTTTTTCCAGAAACTTGTAATTTGTCAAGAGAACACTGATAAATTGATTGATTGATTCTTCAATTTCTTTTAATATTAATTATGTAATTTATTTTTTATCACAAGTTTTATAGAGCTGTTCAATTTACAAAAGTTAAAAAAAATGTTGCTGTTTAACTAATATTCTAATAATTAATTTTAAAGGTACTTTTTCGAAAAGTTGGTCGCGTATACTGTTTAAAACAATTTTTTTTTCAAGCAAAGACACTCAACTCCTGATTTAAGAACCCCTGGTTCACGTTATTCCTAGGAAGTAGTTTCATGATGAGCGGAGCCGCGGGACCGCGAGAGGCGGTGCTCAGTCAAGCGTGACAAGCAGCATGAGGGCCGCACTTTCAGCGCATAAGTTGCATCAGGCTGCGTCAAGCGTCCAAATCCAACAGAAATGGTTTATGCGGCCCTGGCTGTTTACGTTTGGATTTCCGATCACATTATTTTTGTAAACAAAAGTCTGAAAAGTAATTTGCTGGCAGTTTGGTCCAAGTCAAAACATTTTTTTCTTTACACATTTTTTGTACGATTAATTTTTTCTTTTACCTATAACGTTATAAACAATTAAAATTGCACTAAAATGGACCCTATTCAAAAATCGACATTTCAGAAAATATGCTTATTGTATGTAAAATATTAATAAAATAAATTATGAATATCGCAAAGAGTAAATTTTGCTGAAAAAATATATAAGACGAAAATTGGTCTTTAATTTTTCGTCACGAATACCTCTTTAAAAAGCCAATAATTATAAAAAAATGGTTAACGATACTTAAAAGATTCATTACAATTTTCCCGCGTACTAATTGTGCTGCCCCCAAGCTCCGCGGGAATGTACCGAAACCGCCAAAATTCAACATTTCGTCGCCATTTTCCGGTATTTCCGAAAATAGAACGCACAACGGCTTTTGACGGTTTCTACGCTTCGTATCTTTTTTCAACAAATGTAAGTATAAATGCTTTAATAATTACAATTAATCATATTTATGACTCTGTCCGAAAGAATTGCATTGATTCATATATTAATCAATGAGGAAAATAATAGTGTTATTCCTTTTGTTGTGTTGAGCTGAATGAATTCGTCTTTATTGTTGCTTGTAAATAGTTTGTTTAGAAAGGATTTCACATTCTACCATTGCATATTCTTTTTATATGAATCATATTTATCTATTACATTGTTGTCTATGTTTTTGCGGCCTTTGATCCTTTTTTTGTACATAACCTCTACAGTTTACTTCTACCGAACGTTAGAAACATTGCATTGCTTTTCTCGACTTTCTGAGGCGATGTTAAAGTTACGCGATGCATGAGAACTATTTTGTAACGTAATTAGGGGATTGGTAAGGGTAGTGAATGAAAATTTCACCAATCAAGTAATTTCACGTGTCGCGTCGCGTAAGTTTTAGATACTTTGTTTCATTTTCTCGGAATGATGCAGGCGTTTCAAGGAATTCCCGTATGAAAAAATATTAGAGGAAACTGAAAAAATCAATCTAGGCCTTTCATGGTATATATAGGAATAAGTATTAAAAAATTTAAAGAATTATTGCAAAATATACAGAAAATATAAGTAAATGATTTATTTTAGTCCACTCATGTGAAAGTACATACAACTTTCATATTTTAGGCCTCACACTCTTTCCCCTCTTCCTCCTGTTTTGAAACAATTCTTTTCTCTCGGTTTTCAAGCAACTTCCCCTTTTTCTCTTTTTTCATTAAAGTGCGAACTGAGTCCATAGACTTCATCCCGTTTAGTTTCAACAAAAAGAGAAAAGCAGAATTTTTTAATTCTGTTATTTTGTTGAAAATTTAATTATTTTGTAGAAATTTTATCATTTTTGTTTTGAACAATTTGGTAGAAAATGTAAGTGTTTAAAAAAATTAACTCTTTTCTTGAAAATTCATATTTTTGGGTGAAGAATCAACTATTTGGTTAAAAATTTAACTATTTTTGTGAAAATTTAGTTGAAAGAACTACTTTTTTAACAATTAATTTTTTAAGATTCTCTTTAGCTGAAAATTTAAATGTTCCATATTTTGTGGTAAATTTATCCTTTGTAGGTTAAAAATTCAACTATTTGGTAAAAAAATTCAATTATTTGGTTCAAAATTGTTTTTTTTTTCTTTTTTGTAAAAAGAAAATTATATTTTTAGTTGAAAATTCTTCTTCTAGTAAAAATTAATCTTTTATGGTAAAAAAAGTATCCTTCTTGGTTGAGAATGAACTTTTTTCTTGAAAATTCAACTGTCTTCGAACAAAATTCGTTTCTTTGCTTTGAAAATTTAACTGTTTGGTTAAAAGTTGAACTCTTTTAATTGAAAATTCATCTCTCTTAGTAAAAAATGCATTTTTTGTTTGTTTTAAAAGGACCGCGTACACTTTACATTGAAATTCGGCCCCTGTCACATTGGCTGAAATTGTAATATAATATAGTTCAAAGCCTCCTATCAAAAAATCCTAATGGGTACCAGTCAAAAAAATCAAAAGTGTTCGAGATAGGTGGGGTTGAACGCGAAAAATATGACAAGCGAATCTAATGTCCCCCTTGAAACTTGAAGATAAGGTGCAGATTTTGCAATAAAATATGATCAGCACAATCATAGGGTGTCTAGCGGACCGGGAAACCCGGGAAAAACCCAGGAATTTTATTAGACCGTGAAGAAACCAGGAAAATCCCGGGAATTTTGTTTAGGACCGGGAATTTTTTGTAGTTGATCGAAAAATCTACTTTTTCCTACTTTATTTTCTTTTTATTCCATTTCCACTTTATCTACAGTCGCAAGGTTCCTTCTAATGCTCATCCTAAGTACCGATTTATGTAATTTTTGACATTCTCATCCTAATGAGAAGGTATTGTTTTTCTGTAAAATTTGTCTTAGTCGGTTTTCATCAAATCTCCACGATTTTAGACCCACTAAGTCAGAAAAAAACTATTTTTACGAAGGTAAAATCTGTCTGTAAATCTGTATGTAATCTATCTGTAGTCTGTCTACAGTCTGTACACACTTCTTTAAGACCTAAAAGAAAAAGACAAGTTCGTTAGCCAGCTTTTTTGGATCAAAATTCAAAAAGTTAGAGCATTTTCAAACTTTTTGATACCATTTTTTTAAGAGTTGAAAATTCTATGTACCTACAAGATTATCATAACAACTTTTTGAGTTTTCTTCAAAAAATCGAACATTCAAATTTTGACCACACAAAAATATTATGAAAAATCAACATTAATCGTTTTTTATAGGACGCGTGGTTTTGGTTAAAATCGTGAAAAATGACATTACCAAATAAATAAAAAAGCAAATTTTTTACATTCTCATTCTTATGAGAAGGTAATGGTTTTATGTGAAATTTACCTTAGCCGTTTTTCATTAAATCTCCACGTTTTGAAACCCTCTGAGTCAGAAAAAACGATATCTGGGTAATTGTAAAATTGTAGGCAAATTTCAGCACCTACAGTGGCAATCATATTATTATTAGGAATTAAATATTTCATAACAGAAATTGATCTTATCACATGTAACTATTTTAAATCCAAAAGGGGCAGTTATGAAAATAAGAAATAATGATGAATTCATGGGCACGCGCATATAATCAGTCGTACGCTGTTCTATTGTACCGTACGGTGATGATGCGAGAAAAATGTTAAAGTTTAACCTTTTTTATTGTTTATAAAAAAATAACAAATTTTAATTATCAAAAGTCACCTAGTTATGAAAGAAAACACCACCAAGCAAGTAACGGAATTGTTTTCATAAATTTTTTTCACTCCGAAAATGGTTTTTAACGCACGTACGGTAATGACGTTTTTGTTGTCAAGATGCACTTTTCAGATTTAATATCGGATTCACAGAAAAGAGAGTTAATATTTTAAGCTGAATTTTATGAAAACTTTTATTAAACAATACGCCTAATATTTTTGTATTTATTACTCAACTGTAACTACAATATTTTACTAGAAAAACAGACGTACGGTAATGACTTCTGAAATGGAAAAAATTGAGGGACAGACATCAAGGCTTTTAAAATATTATTTATTTGAATTAAAAAAATGTGCATACATTAAATTTATATTCATGTGAAGTTTACAAACTTGGTACGTTAAGCGTTTTTCAGGTTACTGTCTAAAAAAACGGAGAAAATCAGCTTATCCTTGTGCAATGTGAGGTTGGGACGCCGTACGGTAATGACGTTTCGGGTGTTCTTATATTAAATTAAAGTAAATAGGAACAGAAATGAAAAAAAAGGAACTGCCCATTCTGTAGAGGATGATAATAAGTGTTTATTAAAATTAAAAAAAAATCGGCACGAGCTTCTAAGTTAATGTTATATTATTGGGACTTCAAGTTTGCCTTCAATTTGACAATTACCTATCTAAGAAGCTGCCTGTCTATAGGCACGATAACTTTCGAAAAAATGATCAATTTTGGATTGAGCTTCGGCACACTTTTTTAAGACCTGAAAGAAAAGGACAAGTTATTTAGCCAGCTATTTTGGATAAAAATTCAAAAAGTTATAGCATTTTCAAAATTTTTGAGACCATTTTTTTCAAGATTTGAAAATTCTATACGGCTATTCGTAGTACTCGGAAATTCGAACAATTTATCTGCACGAAAAACGACACAAACTAAGAAGAAAATAAATAGACATAAGTTGTTCACCCAAAAAGAACTACAAATTTGTTAATACTCAGTTTTTGATAAGACGCGTAGTTTTCGTTCAACCGTGAAAAATAAAATTACCAATAAACAAATTTATGTTTTTTGACAAAAGACACAAGGTACGCGGAGATTTGATGAAAACCAACTAAGACAAATTTTACATAAAAACAATACCTTCTCATTAGGATGAGAATGTCAAAAATTACATAAATCGGTACTTAGGGTAAGCATAAGAAGGAACCTTGCGACTGTAGATAAAGTGGAAATGGAATAAAAAGAAAATAAAGTAGAAAAAAGTCAATTTTTCGATCAAATACAAAAAATTCCCGGTCCTAAACAAAATTACCGTTTTTCCCCCGGTTTTTTAACGGTCTAATAAAATTCCTGGGTTTTCCCGGTTACCCGGTCCGCTAGACACCCTATGATTGTGCTGATCATATTTTATTGCAAAATCTGCACCTTATCTTCAAGTTTCAAGGGGGACATTAGATTCGCTTGTGGTCATATTTTTCGCGTTCAACCCCACCCATCTCGAAAACTTTTGATTTTTTGGACTGGTACCCATTAGGATTTTTTGATCAGGCTTTGCGCTATATCATATTGCAATTTCAGCCAATTTGACCGGGGCCAGATTTTAATGTAAAATTGTTGTACATTCTTTTGGGGCTTCTAAACTGATTATTTTGATCAAATAAAGACTCTTTAAGTGCAATTAAATTTTTACATTTTGAACTATATTCAATAGTCTTCAATTTTTAAACAAATTAAATGTGGAAATTAACCTATTAAGAGATAAAATTAATGGAAAAATGTTGTGTTACCGAATGACATGAAAACTCGTGCACATTTAAAAAGTGATTATAACTCTTAAGCTATAATTGAAAACGAGAGAAGAAAACTTTATTTTATAATCCTGAAACATACGTGTTACGTGTATTTAGCAATATTATTAGATCTTAAGCTTTCTTTTAAAAGATCTAACGCTATACATTTGAAAAAAGGTAGTCCGGAACACGTAACCGAATGACATTTACTTATATATACTCGAATTTATTTTGATAGCGAGTAAACTAAACATAATTGGCACATAGGGTGGTAAATTTCATTTTCACTTACTATACATTTTATTTTCATAAATTTATTTTTAGACGAATCTGAAGCAAAAAATGAATTAATAAAATACAAAAAATCAATTTCTGTTCCTTTTGTCGGTCTTTCTATTGCTTTCTGTTCATTCCCTATTTTAAGTTGCTTACTTTTTCTTTTTTCGTACTGGAGGAAATTTCTGATTTTTTTCCATGTTTATTACAGATTATAAAAACTTACGATGCCAAAGTCAAAGGAATTTGTTGAAAGCGACGATAGCAGTGCCAGTGGTAGCTCCTCGGAGGTGATACATTTATTTAATAAGTTGTACAGTTTCTCCTTTCTATGAAATTTGACAAAACTGATGCATTTTTCAGTGATCACTCTGGTTGTTAAAGATCTTTTAAATTTGTTTATAAATGCTTTTAGAAACTTAGTAATAAATTTTCATTAAATTTAAAAGTTCTTTCCAATTGTAATATTTTCAGTCCGAAAAGAAAGGAAAGAAACGGCAGAAGAAAGAGATCAAAGAGAAGGAGACTAAAGGCGCATCATCAAGCAAAAAATCGAAGAACGAAAATGATGAACCAATGTGGGAAATAGGCCAGAATCGCCGGGTCACTATTCGAAAATGGAAAGGAAAAACATTCATCGACATTCGTCAGATGTACATAGATAGTAACGGAGATTTGAAACATGGCAAACAGGGTATGAAATTAGTATTTACTGTTTTGAATCAATTCTATCTTTTCCAGGTTCAGTTTTGAAAAAATTCCAGTTTTTTTTATCCAGTCTATTCTATTTAATTTCAACACATTCGTCTGGTCGAAGACTAATTTACCAATAGTTTCTTGTACAGTTATTGATCAATGTTACAAATGAAAAAGGCTTTTTAACAATTATTTAATTTTAAACAATTTTCATTACTATTATCGGGTGGTTTTAAAAGTTTCCAATTTGAAAGGATATAGTAATTTCCAAATTGTGTAGAATAATTGAACTTTAAAGGTTCACAATATTTCTCGCAATACTTAAAACTTTTCAATTTTGAAGGGTGAAAATGACAGTGATTTTTTGTTGTTGATAGAAGTCACATTTTTTAGTAAAAAAATGTCTCCAATCGTTTTGAATTTCACTTGATACTACATGATGTGATACTTATTAATAATATATTAATTGTCTTTAAAATTTCTATAACATTGATTTAAAATTATAGTTTTTAATGTGCACATCTAAAACAGTTTAATTTAAGACTAAAGTTTTTTCTTGAATTAATTTGTCGATTAATTTTTTGAGGTTTTGAATTTTAAATTTAAGAATATTGTAGTTTCAAATTTAAATATTCAAAATATCAGGACAATTCCGCTATTAAATATTTTTAAATTTCACATTAAAAATCTTGATGGTCAGTTTGAATTTAAAAATTGCACCTTTCCAGAAATTTGGAATAAAATAAATCATTTCAAACTGAAAAATATGTTATTGGAAAGTTTCAAGAATGAATAATAATTCTAAAAGATTTAAAATTAAAAAAATTAAACTATCTGAAATTGATACATCAGTATTTGAATAATTTCGCTAATTTTAACTGGTTACAATTTTAGAGTTCTAAAGACATGCACAACTAGCGATCTATAATTGATATTTTCTGGAGGGTTTTTAGTGCTGTGATGGTGCATTTATACCTCTGCCCGTTCAACCGGTGCAGACAGAAAAGTTCGTAAAAGTAAAAGAGATAGAAAGTACTTTTTGTGCAATTTTCCGCTCTCTATCTCTCTTATGAACTTTCCAGTGGGCAATAAGACATTGTCATCCTGACGACGTCGTAGACATCCCTTAGATGTCCATGCCAGTCCAATTGATGTCCCAAAGACGCCTCATGTCTTAATGACGTCTTTTGGACATGAAACGCCCGTAGGAAATCAATTGGACTGACATGCACGCCCTAAGGATGTCTTTAGGACGTCCTCAGGATGACAATGTCTTTTTATCCACTGGGTCTCTGCCTGCACCGCACCAGTCGAACGGATAGAGGTATAAGCATCATGATGGGTAGCTAATCTCGCACATGTAGAAAATAATTTTTAGAATAATTCGAATTGAAATAATTAAAGAAATTATGAGTATCTTGAAGAAACTACGATCTAAAAAAAAAACAATAAATTGTCGGTGATTCGCGCACAAAAATAGAGAAATGAAAATCTAACATGATTGAATCAACAGTGTCGCAAAAGAAAGAAAAAATTATATCATTTGAATGAAAAAAATCACATTTTTCGACGAAAAAATTCCCTATTTTCCCTACAATTGAACCGCTGTTACCCCTGTTCAATTTCGTGATTCAATTCATAATACATTTTTTTTTTTTTTAGCTTTTTTTAAATTTTTAATCCTTCTGTCTATATATATATATGTTTTAATTCAAGGCGCTTTCAATTCGAAATTATTGTTTCAAAAATGTTTAAAACATTTAAAAATTGGTATGATAATGGATTTTTAAATTGTTTATATGATTCAAAATCATATAAATTGATCATATATGTGAAAAAACTGTGGGTTTCGCAAAGAGAGTATATTTTTCGTTAAATCGGGAGAATTCATGAATATATACCCAGAGAACCGGAAGGCGAAAATTAAAAAAAAAAATCGTGGTCACCCTTATTATACAAAAATGTAAAAATTCTGGAATTGTAATTGTATTTTTATTAGTAAAAAATAAATCAGTATTCTTTGCAATTTACTAAAATAATTATTAAGAGTTTGGAAGTAGGCAGGGTGGCCACAGGATGAGGGATTTTAATTTCCCAGTTTTCCCGGGTACATTTCGGAAATTTTCCCGGTTTTTTTAGTAACATTTCTGACGTGTTTTCGGGATTTTCCTGCAAAATTCTTCATAATTTTTAGCAAATAAACTAATTTGGAAAAATTTAATCGTTTTAAACAAGGACAAAATGAAGATTTTTCGAAGAATCCGTGCAACAAAATTCGAATGTGTTTCGTAAAATTCTATTCTTTCAATGTGTTGTGGCTTTTAGTACGTGAGTACACATACACGTAATTACTGTGTATAACTGCACTGAAAAAGGCAAATTATCATAACAAAACAGTTTAACTTATTTATTCATTCTCAACGTAGAAAATGAAAAAGTACATGTTTGTACTCAGAATAATATCTTTCGCCACTACTGTTGCATAGAAGCCAATAACTACGCAATGATCACAAAGAAATCACAAATAAAACATAGAAAGTAAAAAAGTACATAGTAATATTGTATCTCAAAATAAAAGTTTCTCTCCTAGCAGTGCAAGCAGCTCTGCCCGCTTCGCTCCCCTTCCTCTCCCCCGATGGCTCGCTGCCTGCTCGAATTATCCCTATAATAGAGTCTTCATTTTTTTCCCTGAGTTCGAACGAAATTCCCGGTTTTTCCCCGGTTCCGAATTCCCGGCTTTTTCCCGGTTCTGTGGCCACCCTGAGTAGGTACGACTAAAAAAATTAATCATCATTTTTTCAAAATGCCCTGACTTTCCAGGACAATTTCTAAAACATATTTATGAATTTTCAGGAATATCATTGTCCCCAGAACTTTGGAAAGGATTCATGGAAGTAGTGGATGAGGTTAACAAGACTGTCCAAGAAAAATGTTAAAAGGCTTGTCACTTCAAAATATTTAAGGTTTAAAATTCTTCGGACTCCAGTATGTATATATTTTTTGAAGTAGAATCTGAAGCCTTTAGCGATAAATATTTTTGAAAGTGTATTTTGTCATCAAATTCGACAAGTTTGAATTATTAAAAAATCCCAGTTTAGTTTGCGTTGAACGCATTTGTTCTTAAGAAGTGAAAGCACTTGAATATAATTCATTAGTTCATTACCATGTTAAGATGCTAGTGTATACATTTTTCTAGAGGGGATCTACAATAATATACGGTTCAATGTTTTATGTAATTTAATGAAAATTATTCAACGTTTGTCATGGTATAAAAAAGAGTACAAATAAATCATCCTTATAACCTTATGCAACTTTACAATTATTAACATATTTATATTCATTCACGTTATTCACACACATTTCTGAAATTTTCGGGTTTAAAACCAGAAGTCCTAGAAATGACAATGATAAATAGAGACAAAACTTCAAATATAAGGGTCAATATGAGCCACTAAAAAATCTATCCAAGGTATAAGTTCTCTTAAACAAAAATTCTGATGAGAATTAGCGAAATGAAAACTTCAAGGTTTATTATTTCATAATTTTTTATGAATTAATTTTCATTAAAGGATAGCTACCTTTCTAGTTAATAAAATAATTGGGAGGCGCAGTCATGAATATTTATGCAATTTTTCAAGATTTCCTCTTAAATTCCAGCAAACGGTACGACCTAGCAAATCCTTGAATAGCTAAAAAATTATGTACAAAAAGATTGAATAATATTAGCGAAATATTAACCAATTGAGTTGATAATTCGTCGTTGCCTCCTTTCAATTATATAAATTAACATTTTTTTAAAAGTTGTTAAATAATCGAATAAGACTGAACAATTAAAAGTAATACGTTTAATTAGAAACATATTATGGCAACTATTCAGTAAATTAAAAAATATAGTTTTGAAAGTATTCTTGTCGACGTTTAAAACTTCTCTATAATCCATCGAACCCAATACAGCAGGACCTCTCGGATCGGACCTCGAATTTTCCATATAAGTTTAAAAATCGACATGTAATTATTATAACTTTTATAACAATTTTTTATTGTATACAAATTACAAACTGAAATTATTAATCATACTAAACTTTAAATACGAAACTAAAAAAATTAAGGTCAGATGCGAGAGATCCTACTATTCACTCTATCAAACTATAAACTAAGTGTGAGCCTTCCAAAATGTCCAATGAGATCAATGGGGACCGTGAAGTTTAGCCAAAAATTCATCCACGTTTAATTTATCAAGTACTACTGGAATTGTAGCGTTCAGCGTCGATTTATCCTGAAACACAATTCTTATAAGTATTTTTTATCCAAATCAAAAGATTTTTTGAATATCGAATTTACGAGGGACTGATCACTCTTGAAATCTAGTCTTCGTTTAATCACAGTGATCTTTGAAAACTTAGTAAGATGATTAAAATCTTTGTGAAAACATCGAAATCTTTTGAAATCATATAAATATTTGCGAAATTATTTAAATCTGTGAAATCATTAATATTTGCGAAATTATTTAAATCTGTGAAATCATTAACTATTGTGAAATCTTCTGTAATCTTTAGAAATCTTTGTAAAATGTTTAAAATATCTGTGAAATGATTGTAATCGTAGAAAGCTATCTTAGAAAGCTTTGAGATCTGCATAAAATCTTTTAAAATATTGAAATCTTTGTGAATGCTTTGAAATCTTTCTAAGTCCATTGAAATCTTTGTAGAAGATTTGGAATCATTTAAATATTTGTGAAATCATTGAAGCTTTCTGTAATATTTAGAAATCTTGGAAATCTTTTGAAATCTGAAATCTTTGTAAGTCTTCAACCTTTTGTAAAAACTTTTGAAATATTTGTGGTTTCTTAAGGGGGGGGGGCGGGGCCGGGTCGGAGCCTAAGACACGTGGACACTTAGGTGTTGAAAAAAATAAAACGCATGGCCAGAAAACAGAAAAACAATAATAAGTCCAAAAATAAATACATTTTAACCCAAATAGTTGATTTTTAAACCAGGAAGATTCATTCTTTACCCCCAAAAAAGACAACGAATTTTCAACAAAATACATGAATTTTCAATTAGGGGCCTTCCATGAACCACGTAGCACCCGGGGTGGGGGGGGGGGGGGGGGTAAAAAAAACGAGCCTCGTTTATGGAAGCCCCTATCTTTTTAAAATCATGGAAATCTGCGAAATCTTCTGTTATATTTTGAAATATTTCTGAATTTTTTTAAATGTTTGTAACGGTTGAAATGTATGAAGTCAATGAAATCTTCTTAAATTGTTAAAGTACTTCTGAAATCATTAAAATCTTTGTGAAATCATCTGCAATCCTTTGAAATATTTGTGAAATATTTCAAATCTTTGAAATCTTGTATACAACCAAAAGTCGAGTGATGAACCCCTCGAGAATTTATGTTGAGTAGCAACAAGTAAAAGAATTTAAAAAAGTAATTCACCTGTTCTTGTTCCTGTGTAGTCAATGTCTTTATTTTGCGACACTTTCCTTTCTGCTTCTCTGAAATCATTAAAAGCATAGCAACAATTATTGAGTTAATATTCATGAGTTTTGGAAACGTGTGACCGTCAAATTTAACTACTTTTCGAAAGCTCTGATTTTGAATTTAAATGGTTGTCTTTATCTTTACCGAGCGATTAATTTTTTTGTTTATTTGAACAAAGAATCAATCAAAATACGAGATACATTTATAATTAAATTTATAAAAGTTTTGAGTCAAGAATTTACAAAAAATATGTTAATCTAAAAATAAAAATAATTTTTTACCCTTGAATGAGCGAATTTAGTTAAATTTGCATTACACTTTAAGCGTTAAGTTAGTATAGTAGTGAAGGAAATGTTTATAAAAATGTTGAAATTAAAAAAGAACACTTCAAGATCAAAATGATTTTTTTAATGCTTTGTAAGAGTAGGTTTGTGTATGTGTATGGTAAAAAATTTGATGAATAACGCAAGGCCAATATTTTTACCTCTTTTTAGTTAAAAGAATATTTCTTATTGAAAAAGATATCAAAACATCTCATGATGTCCAATTTTTTTCTAGCATAATATTAATTTGGTACACGAAATAATACTCAGTGGTGAAAAATAATGTTCAAGTCTTTCCCTCAATTTTCTATAAATTGTAAAAAATTAACGTCTTCAAAGGATAAAAATAAAGAAGAATTATAAAATTCTTACAATGCTGAAAATTTGTTATTTAAACTCTTTAGAAAACCTAGATAGTTTTAAAAACTATATTAACGAGTCAAAATCCAAAATCTCAAATAATTTTATATACCTATTTCTCTATCTCAGTAATATTGTTTTGTATATAGAATAATTCTGAAAAATATGAATTTCAAACTCTTGGTGAAATTAAACTTTGAACGCCACATTTTTGTGTTCATAACGGCAAAATGATATTACTTTAAAAAAAATAATCGCTTAGCACTTCGTGGAAGAAATAATAACTAAACTCAGATTTAAATTATAAATTATATTTTTATTCTCTCAGGTAGCGATTTATTTTACATATTTTTCAGCCCTTCTAAATTATCCAAAATTTATTTTCATCCGGTTTCAGAAGAACATTTTCTATTAAAATGGTTAAAAACGTGGTTTGTGGTATCGTTTGTAAATATTTCCATAAAACTTAATCTTAATATAACAGCTTATATGTCCAAAACTAGACTTTAAAAAAATTTGTCATTTTATTACGTTTGACTATGAAAATTATTGGATTCGCGTCCAACGAAAGACATGAAATTGGCAAATATTCTAGAAAAACGAATTAAGATTAACTTTTCAAAATAAATATTTCAATAAAAAATACATATCTGTAAAACTACGATGAAGACTAAATTTGTTTGAAATGCTGCAAATTTACCGTCTCATTTAAATTTACTAGCCTTTCTAAATTTACATCGCTGATCGTGAACTGAATAATTTTGAACTTTACACGCGGTGATTTCACAATGAGTTGCATATATACCAACAGTCATGTTTCTGTACATTTTTTCGCAAAGTGCATGTACTCTACATTGAAAAGTAATAAGTTATATCGTAAGCGAAATCATTTTAATTTAATAATAAGAGAATGCTAGTAAAATAACAACTCAGTGTAAATATCACCCAAACTTTCTTTACACTGTACGTGATATAAAATGTAAATGTTTTTCGAAATGACACAGCAAAACGTTGTCCTTAATATTTACACATATTTATCATAATTAGAAATTGATGTCGTCCATTTGCATAAGTTTGTCAACTTACCTTTCTCAACAACAGCTTTTCCTTTGTCATTTTTAGCATTATCTCCCTCTCCAGCCTCGTCTTTCTTCTTTCCTGCTACATTTTTCCCACTCGCTTGTGATATCGTTGCTTTAAAAATAGGAGACGATGCAGCCAATGGTTTTTCGTAACTGATAAGTTCCACAGCATCTTTGATGCTGCTAACAGGATTTTTTCTGACTCTTTTCTTCGGTTTCGGCAACATATTAAATAATTCCTCATAAGGAGTATTCGTCAAGAACTTTCCGTCATCTTCACCATCTTCACCTTCAATATAAACTTGCAAATCAGACTGACTGAATTTTCGTTTCCTCCTTTTAATAACTGCAGTTTTTTCATCAAAAACAAAATGATATACTCGTTGATTCGAGTCTGAGGCATTTTGAAGTCCAGAACTTTCATCATGAATTTCACTTTTATTTGCAGGTACTAACTGTAAACACTCGAGAATTTCTTGTGAGTTCAGGGTCGAATTTTTTACTTGATCTGCATTCTGATCACTTGTATCGCTTTTTTGAGCATCTTCTATTTGACGAGTTTTCGAGCGAGTCGTTCTCTGATCACAAATTTCTTCATCACTGAATAAATCGCGCTTTACCTGATCTACTTTAGCCTTCATAGCACATTTTTGTTCCTCGAGGCTTAAAACAATTTCTTTCACTTTGCTCTCAACTTGTTCACTTTTATCTTTTATTTTATTTTTTGAACCTAATTTATTGTCAGTTTCGCTTGAAGGTTCTTTACTTTCCGAGATACTTTCTGAGATACTTTCTTTCTTTACCGTTACTTTAGCAGGTTTCGTTTTTTTCACAGTTTTTCCTTTCTTAGCATTCGATGTTAGAGGTTGCTTACTTTCTTCAACGGTTAGAAGATCTTTATCTTCAGCAGCAGTTTCACTCTTAATTTCCTCTTCAGCAACTTTTTCCTCTTTCTTTCCTACTTCTAATTCAAACCTATTTTCAATTGGCTTATCTTCTACAGTGGGAGGCTCAAGCTTCGCGTTTTTCAAGTTTACAATTCGTACTGCTTTCCGCCCAACTGAATATCGACCTCGTCTTCCTGCAGCACCTCTGCCTCTTACATTTCCCCTGGATTGCCCACCAAGGAACGATTTCAATCTTTCTCGTTTCATTTCGAGTTCCAATCTAAGTGCATCGTCTACGGGATTAGCTGTTCGTCCTTGAAGACTCGGGCCGGGTATGTTATCCACAGGGTTGGCCAAAATTTGTGCGACTTTTAATGCGTTGCAATCTATCGGTTCTTCTATTCGCTGTATAGAAACTATTTTAGGTTTTGTGGACACGTTTTTCTCCATATTCTTCAATTTATTTTCATTAGAAATCATGATAGCTGAGATCTTGGTATTCAAATTGGTTGGAGTATCAGTACCTACTTTTGAACTACTTGGAGTTTCCGAAATATCAGCCTCGAGTAGCAACTCATTCTTAGCTGGAGTTTCCGTCTCTTCGTTGTCTTCAGTATTTGTTACCGAAAACATTTTCTGGGGAGAAACTTCTTCAATTTGAAGAACTTTAATTTCTGGAATTTTAATCTCAAAATCCTTAATCTCTGGCTTCTGAATCTCGTGATCTTGCGTCTCGGGATTTTCAAAATGTTCCTCTTCCTCTTCTTCAACTGGAACTTGATCTTCCTGAGTAACTCCAGGAGACGTCATCAGTGCAGAATCATCAGCACTTGTATCCGTGCAGGTTTTATCCGACTTATTAGGATTCTTTTTTGCAGAAGAAAGAGGCGTTTGAGTGGCTGATGTGTTTGAACTACCAGAAGAGGAAGAAGATGATGTTGAAGATAAACTGGAAGAAGAGTTGCTTCCGCTATCAGAGGATTCGTCATCGCTTGCCTGCGAACTTTTATCGATTGACTCTGCTGATACATCAGGATCTTGATTCACAGAAGAAACTTCTTCTCTGATTGTGACAGACTCTGAAACTTCTATGGAACTGGAGGAAATTATGAGTTCTTCCTTGGCAGCTTCCTCTTTCCGTAGATTACCTTTTATGACCTGAAATTCGGTAACCTTCGTATCACAAGTGCTGATAACTGTGCGAATTTCCGTAGTCTTCTTTAAATCATCCTTCAACTGTTTCTCTGGATCTTCAGCTAATTCGGAACTAGGTTGATAATACGGCGAGCAAGAACTGTGTCCTCCTTTATTTATTACATCTTTCGTATTTTCGCTAGCATGGTTTGGTGTAAATACAATGCTGGGTGTTGGTGGGAGGCAATCAGGCGTAGGATATATTCCTGGTAGCTTGCTTGAGTCTTCAGCACGAGTGATTTTTGTAAAAGGTGTGACGGAACTACTGGTTGGACTCAGAAATCTTGGCGTCGGTGGAATACCGCTAGAAGTTTCCAGTTTCTGTGGAGTCTCCAAGTCTTTCAGGTTCGGCATTTTCACAAATTTGGAAGTATTTTTTGGCGAGAACTTCAAAAACTCGGAGTTGAGTTTCACTTGTGTTCTTGGTACAGATGTCAACTGAGCGTATTTCTTAATTTTCTCACCATACGTCTTTTCGATTATTTTTACCATATTCTTTGAAATGGTTGCAGGAGAAATTTTTGAGGTAGAAGGTTTCAAGGTTGGAGGAATTTCTATGGGTTTTAGAACTGCATCAGAAGTTTCGTGAAGTTTGGAAGCGGATTGGCGTACTTGAGGTTTAGCTGGAGTGGAAGGAGTATCATTAATTGAAGAAAATTTTGTTGAATCTGTGGGATCACTTACGTTTTCACTTGAAGTTACTTCCAGTTCAAGTGAAATCTCATCTTTAGCAGGAGTTTTCGAATTTTTCTTCTTAATCTCCTTGGAATCTAGCGATTTTCTTTTTTTACCTTTCGCTGGAGTTTTACTTTTCCTGACCCTTCGCACAATTTTTCGAACTTCTTTCTTAGCAGGCTCCTCTGCACTTGCTGCTAAAGCGAGACGTAAATCAGTATCCCAACTTCTTAATGTTGCTGGTGTAGCAGGTGGAGGTTGCGACTCTGGTTTATCTACAAAAGGTGGGTTCGAGTTACTATTAGGAGAAGTCCCACCTAAAATCATGTCCACTCCCGTGTATTTTTCCCATCCACCTTTTAATTTAGGAGCCGGACTTCTTGTAGCTATTGGCACTTTGTAAGGATGAGAATCTTTTACTGGACTTTTAACTTTTGGCGAAACGGGTGAAGAATTGCTAAAAGGTGGTGATTTGAACAAAGATGTTCTGCAGGCTGATTTCGAGCGATTGTGTGCACTCGGTGAACTATTGCTACCAGATTTCCTTACAGAACTTGAGGATTTAGCAGGAGTTCCAAAATCTAAAGCCCTAACGTGACTGTTACGTCTTCGAGGAGTCGATAAGCTCAGTCTATGATTTTTAGACCTACTTTTAATAAGAGATTTTGGAGTTCTTTTGGTAATCATGTCGCTTATCTTCAGGATTGAAGATGCAGATGAAGTATCTGCAACGTTCTGGGTTGAAATAGTATTTTCTTTACAAGACGGTACATCCTTTGTCGTTGATTCTTTATTTGACTTCGGCTTCAGATAAGGGGAAAGGCCTGATAGCGAGAAGGACAAAGAATCATCTATGCTAAAAGACGGTAATCCCGCAGTCTCTAATAGTGAGGGTTTACTATTTTCATTCGCGTAGAGTGTTATCGAGTCAGTAGCACCTTTTTTATTTTCAGAGATGGAGGCAGAGCTAGATGCTTCGATAGCTGATTCTTTAGGACTAGGTTCTTGTAAAATTATTTCTGAAGTATTCGGTTCTTTAGCATTCAAAACTCCAACAATAGGTTCTTTCTGATTCGGATCTTTAAAAGACTCCGTTTGGGTATTGATTGGTTTAGTGAAATTGTCACAACTGTCCATTTCGATACTCGGAAGCGACTTTGGTAACTGATGTTTTACGTGAGCTGATGGAACTATCGGTTCGGCAAATACCACTGGAGAGGCTACTGATAATTCGGCTGATGCTACTGTTTTTGCAATCGGAAAAGTTATTGTTGCTCCTGTCGGTAAAGTTTGTGTTGTCAGCGTTACACCTACGGACTTCTTTTGCGATACAGCTACTGGTTTCGGGCTCGGCATAGCTACTGGTACTAGTTTCGGAAAATTTACTGGCATCAGTTTCGAAAAAGTTACTGGCGCATGTTTTTGTAAAATTTGTGGAAGTTTTTTCGGCACAACTACTGATTCTGGATGCACTTTGGGAACGATTGGCTTTGGCTTTTCTGGGTTAACTCTGTGAGGCACATTTACGGTTTTACAGTAAATGGGTGCATGAACACCACCTGAAAAAAATAAGTATTGTTATTTAAATGAAATTTTCAAGATTCAAGGTGGCTACTCAAATCTCAGAAAAAATTGCCTCTTATTTCTTAAATTAATCCTGATTGTAGTAGGGTGGTCAAAAAGATACTTTTTTTTTATAGAATGCCTACTGTTAATGGATAATTTAAAAAATTTTAATCTTTTAAAATCTGGCTGATGTATTTCACTAAAAATAAAACAATGGATGTATTCCAAAGTAAAATGCTCCATCAGCAACGCCAATTAAAATAAAAGAGCAATATTTTTCAAAAATAGTTTCGAGAGACTTTTATGTGAATATATATTTTTTATTCCTGCCAAAACTCAGGGAACATTTTGACATCAAAAGGAACAATTTGTACGCGAGCCATTTTAGAATAAAGTATTTTTTAGACTACCCTAGCAAAAAGTAAGAGCAAATGGCTTAAAATAAATTGAACTATTTTAATTTTGAAGCCTTAAAACTTAATCTATTTGAATAGTGGGAAATTTCAAACAAAGTTTTCAAAATTGAGTAATTTTAATTTTTAATTATTTAAAAGTGTGTTATTTCAATAATTACAAAATTTTTAAGAATTTCAGAACAAACCCGTTCAAACTCGAATAATTTAATGTGATGAAAAGGAGTGAGAACAAAAAAGGAGGAGCAAGCGACTTAAAATAAGTTAAACCATAATAATTTTAAGGCCTTCAAAATTTAGTAATTATATTTTTTAAATATTGAAAAGTGTGCCATTCGAATAATTTCGCAATGTTAAAGAATTTAAGAAGAAACTCGTTCAATCTCGTATAATTTCATGTGATCATTTTGCAAGATAGTGTACGGCCGGCCGTACGAATATTCTCAGCCATTCTATAATCAACATTTATATCTTTATTTAAAAAAAAAACTTTTGATCGTCAAGATTTATTATTCATAAATGTTTT
Organism: Andricus quercusramuli; assembly: GCA_932178445.1. Taxonomy (NCBI): domain Eukaryota; kingdom Metazoa; phylum Arthropoda; class Insecta; order Hymenoptera; family Cynipidae; genus Andricus; species Andricus quercusramuli. The sequence continues at coordinate 169,104 of CAKNXH010001585.1, forward strand.
TTTTTTATAATAGCCTAAAATATTTAAATTAGTCTTCGAATTTTCAATAGAATAAATGTTTATTAAGCAAAGAATAAAAAAATAATTGAAATTCAAGGTTCTCGTAAAAAATTAAGGAGATTTCCAGGTTTTGAAGGTTAAAAAAAAGCAAAGTCCGGGCCGGGTTTCAGATTTGCAACCCGACTCGAAAACCTGAAAGTTCAATTAAGAAATTCTCAAAAATACCTGGTTTTCGGTAATTTATCGTAAGTTACCATAAATGTCAGCTAAATATACCGACTATTTTAGAAATTTTTTATTGAACTTACGAGTTTACGAGTCGAGTTGCAAAGCACACCCTGATTTGAATTCACAAAATTATTTTTATGAAGCCTTATTTTGAATCTCTTTCCCTATTGTCTGTATTATTTTCCTTCTTACTTTCTTACCGTTCACACATTTGATACACCGATAAAATAAGATACTCGGATTACTAGGTGAATGTGGTTAAATTATATAGAAAACTAGTAAAAGTAACTGAACTTCTAGTACCTTTTCGTAAAACTTTTAGTAGAACAATTTAACTTAATAAAATTTGCCTAGTAATCCCAATATCCTAGTAGTTCTTTTTTTATTTAAAGTGTGCACCATTGTGTTTTCAGATCAATTAATTTCACTCACATGAAGGCACGACTGCTAAAAAGCTTCCAGCATCATTCCTTCCGCATGGAATCAAAGTTGGCATTACCATCATATTTTCCTCCGACTCCGGTTCTTGAATTTCAGGAGGCACTTTTTTCACCGGCTTTGTTTCTTTTCTTTTTGATATTTTCTGATCCTTAATTTTAGTGACAGAAGTTTCAACCAGAGTTTTTTGTGTCTTAAGTTTCTGAACTTTATGCGAACTTTCAATAATTTGAATACTGTCGTTACTTTCCGAGTTGGAAAGATTCACATCTACTGTTTTGCTCTGAGGTTCTGCATCTGCAGGCTTAGTTTCAGGTTCCTTGGTGACTTCTTCTACGCTGATGACATTATTTTCAATTTCTGGTGATTCATTGGGTGACGGCTCGATGTTAGGTGGTGCGGTATATGCGAAATTAGCATTTATAATACTCTGAATAGCAGCGGCATTTTGATCTTCCAATGACTTAACAACTTCTTTCCCTTGGTCGACTTGCTTATTACCTTCACTTTCGGGACGGAAATTTTGCTGTCTAGAAGAACTACGCAGTCTTTCTTTTAATGGCACTTCCGCTGAACCGCCCATTTGTTCTATTCTATTATCATTTCCTTCGGGTATTGTGAGGTCCATATCATTTAAAATATTTTCATCGAGTTCTTGCTGCTTTTCCCTGAAATGATAAATGAAATCTTTTTAATATAAAAAAGTGGAAATTAAGGAATGATATTAAAAGTTATGCACCGGCCATCAATGACTGAAACGCAAAAGGAATAAGAAAAAGTTGAGGGAAGAGATAAACGGAGCTACGAACAAAAAACAAGCAGTCATAAACAGGGCGTCTACTCAAATCATCAACAAAAATTCCATGACAATTCCAGGTTTTTTCAGGTATTAGAAGACTTTTCCGGATATAATTTTTCATAGTACAGAGCCATTCAAGTATTGCGCTTTTTTTTAAACAATTGACTCCGCATATGTATTAGGCAGTTTCACTTAATAGTCAGCTAACTTCACTTAATTAACTGCTGAGCGGAAAACAATGAACAATGTATCAAATGTATGGGATTCAGTCCATTTTTCCCCTATTTTGCTAATATCATCGTAAAAACTAATTTGTTCAATATAAGTGTATGGAAAAATAGTTTTTCCTTTATAAGAACTATTTAATGAAATATTAAAATCATAAAAATTATTATTCATTACGAAGATATTACAAAAATAAAGCTTTTTCCCATGCATTTGGTCCATTGTTTTCCTCTCAGAACTCAATTAAGTGAAGTTAGCTGGTGATTAAAGTGAAAATACCTAATACAATTTCGCGAGTTCATTATAAATATTTGTCACTTTAATTCCTTCTAAACATCTAAATATGACAAGTGTGGACAAGTTTCGAATAATGAAATAACATTGAAAATATAATTAAATTAATTTCTTTAACTTGTTCCAAAAGTCCATGAAATTGTAATATAATTTTAAAAAATTTTATTTTATATTTTCAACCAAATAGTTGAATTAAAAAAGAAGATGAATTTCCTACCAAAAAGACGATTTTTCAACAAAATATATGAATTTTTAACCAAATAGTTAAATTTAATAGTAAAAAAATCAAAGGTTATGGTTGGTATCTAAACAAAAAGGGATTGTAATTTTAAATGAAAAACAGCGGAATTCAACCAAAAAAAGTTCAACTCAGAAAGATTTGTCAGTCAAGGAAGAAAAAAATTGCAACCAAAGTTGCATTTTGAAGCGATAAGATGAATTTTCAACTGAAAACAAAAATTTCAAGTAAAAATAGAAGCATTAAATTTTCAGTTGAAAAAATATCTTCCACAAAAAAAAACAACTTTCAATAAAATAGTTAAATCCATTAATATATATCTACTTTTACGAATCTTGAAACCTTGTTATTTAATTCTATACTGCAACCTAAAATAATTTTAAGTACGCTGTCGAAAAAATTTTCCGACTTTAAAAAAGTCCCTGACATTTCTAGCTTTTGCTAGGAACATAAATATCCCCTGAACAACTCCTGGGTTTCCCACGTAAGTAAACACCCTGATACATTTTTATTAAAATTGTCTGTATTAAAAACTATTTAAGTATTAATGAAATTCAAGAATACCTTTTTTTTGTGAATTTGAGGGCTTCAAACCTTATTTATTTTTAAAAATTAAAGACTTTTCGAGGATTTAATCTTATCACATTATAAAAGCTTTTATATTTTGATTATTATATATAATATAATCTTCCTATTTTGAAAGTCAAATACTTTTAAATTTTAATTGTAATAATTTAAAAATCAAATACAGTTTTTAATTTCCAATTCAAAGTTCAACTATTCTCAAATGTTCCCTGACTGCGGGGAATGGTGGTAGACCATTTCGCCATCTTATGCCGAAAATCAAAACTAGGAAGAGAAGGTAGAATTTTTAACATGTTTTTTTAGTTTTTGACATAAGTGTTGTAACGATTGTTTTGGGGAGTTTAAAGCAATGATTGAATAGTAAAAATAAATCTTTATCAAAAACAAAGCGTTTCAGATGGAATTTTAATCTTGTACAGTAAAAAAAAAACACATTTCTATCAAAAATGTAAAAAAAAACTATTTTACTATGTCATGTAAGTTTTAATGCATTATAAGCTTAAATAAACTTTAAGTAATATGTATATTAAAGAAATTAATCCAGATAATGCAAATAATATGATTAATGAACGATTGGAATTGAAATACGAATTCTAATCTAACTTTTAGGTCAGATTTTTCGAAAAGTAAATATTTTATATACAAATTAAAGAGCTTACTTCTAGTTCATATTTGCTTTAAAATAAATGCATTTAGGCTTATAATGTGTTGAAATTTACAATAAATAGTACGATAAATTTTTTTCTTTAGAAAATCATTTTCGTCAAAAAATGTGTGTTTTCATTGTAAAAAATGTACATTCCACCTGAAACGCTTTATTTTCGATAAGGATTTATTTTTAGTATGAATAAATACTTTAAACTCCACAAAGAGATTGTAATAACATTTTTATGCAGAAATATGCATCTTCAAAATTATACCTACTCGTTTGAGTTCTGATACTTGCCACCAGATGGCGTATCGCAGTTTAGCCATTCCAAATACTTTACATTCTACTCATTTTTTCTATTAAAAAATTTCAAAATTTAAGCAATTCCAATAAGAAACACTAATTACTTCCTTCAAAACTCATTTATTATTATTGTTTATTACTTTATTACTTCCTTCAAAACCACTGTTAGATATTAAAATATTTTCCATGCGAGATAAATGTAAAGGGACGAATGAGCAACGTTTATCTACTATGAAAAATCCATTTACATCATGAATAGTTTATAAATGAGCTTAAATTAATTTCTGTTGCTTAATAAGAGCTTTAGCAAGCATTGAAAAAGAGATATAAGAATTGGAGATTGATATAGGTGATCTGAAAGTAAAATTACTTATTATAATAATAATTATTAGCATAATATACACACCTCTCAGTGAATTCGGGTTTATTTATAGAGTCTAAATCTTCGTCTGGGCTCGTGTCCGTATCCGCAATTGGCTTGATGAAATCGTGAACAAACTGCTGAAATGCAGGATCGTTATCAGTCGCATGAACAATTGACTTAACAATGTCAGAATTGTTCAAATTTAAAAAGGAAGTGCTAGCGCCATATGCATCTTCTTTGAAAGGTGATGAGTCGGAAGGCAGAAAACTCTTGTTGATATTATCAGCTATTCGCTCGTGCAGTTCTTTACGGTTTAATAACTCTTTGGTGAGTAACTGAAATTATCAATTAAGTATTTTACTTTCTGTTACCTTATTTTCGATTCTAAAGCTACATATAACTTATTTATATATTTCATAACTTACGCTCAAGTTTTGAAGAGGTTCGTTGCTCGTCGTTCGTCCTAAATCTGGAATATCCCATGGTGCTGTTTGTACTCCAGTACTGGGATAACTTTTAATTAATTCTTCCGTACTAGTAGCCATTGTACATTTGCTTGGCGTTTGAACATTATTGCACCTAACATTATTTCCGCTATTATTTTTGGGAGGACTATGATTGAAAGGTAGAGCACTCTCTGATGGCCCTGCGAAAGGAAGAATTTACATCATGTTAGAGTTTTTTCGAGCGCTTGACCACTCGACTTTTGAGTATACACCAGATTTCAAATATTTCCAACATAACATTTTTAATATAAAATATTTTTAAATGTAATAAAAGAATTTTACATAAAATTTTTTAAATTTTAAGTTGATTATTCTCAGGGCTGCCAGTCTGATTTACTTGAAAACGTGAAAAAGTGACCTATTTAAATCGAAAAAGTGACCAAAAGAGACTAATTTCTAACGTAAAAAGTAACAAGTGATTAATGTTCTTTTGAATTTGAATCTTTTTTACAAATTCAAGATAAATTCACATGAATTAAGACAAATTCAAATAATGAGAGTAAATGTAGGGGAATTTAAGGGAAATGAGAATAATTTGATGAAATTTAAGTGAATTTAAAAGAATTAAAAAATATGATTAGAGTCTAGAAAATTTGATAAAATGCTTATGAATGCAAGGTGAGTTAGAAACACTTCAGAATTAATTAAACAAAAAGTTTTAAAAATAAAAAAATAAAACAATTGAATTGAGTAGAACCTAAAATATTTTAAACCCTTTTAAATCCATTAAAAATTTCTTGGAATCTTTTGAAATTTTTAAAAATATTTAAAATCATTTGCAATGTTTTGAAATCCCTTGAAACTTTTTAGAACTCTTAAAAATGACTTGGAATCTTATAAAACAACGTAAAGTTTGTCAAATCCTCTCAAATACCATTTAATTACTAAAATCAATTGAAAATTCCTTGCAATCTTTTAAAATATTCTAAAATATTTCAAATCCTTTAAAATCTTTTGAAACCCCTTGAAACTTTCTAAAGCTCTCGAAAATTCGTTGGAGTTTCTAAGAATACCCAAAGATATTTCAAATCCTTCAGAATCTTTTAAAATCCCATAACATTTTTGAAATCAATTGAAAATTCCTTGGAACTTTTCAACATATTCTAAAATTAAAAATCTTTCGAAATCGATTAAAACTTTTTAAAGCTCTTGAAAATTCATTAGAATGCGTACAAATACCCTGAACTCTTTAAAATCCTTTGAAATCACGTTTAATGATTGAAATTAATTGAAAATACCCTAAGATATTTCGAATCCTTTAAAATCTTTTGCAATTTTTGAAATCAATTGAAAATTCCATGGAATTTTTTAAAATGACTTAAAATTTAAATTCGTATAAAAAATCTTTGAAATCCTACTTAATCCATTAAAATATTATAAAATCTCTTGAAATTGCATCAAATCTGATATTTCCTGAAATCTCAGAAAAATGATTAACACACCTTGAGAACTTTTAAAATCCTTTAAAATCATTGAAATCCTCAGATATTTTCTAAACCCCCTTGGAATCTTTTAAAATAGCCTAAAGCCTTATAGGTTCTATAAAATCGTTCCATACCTTCCGAAATTCTTTAAAAACGTATGACATTTTTTGACACATATTACACATATTAATCATTTAAATCCTTGGGAAATTGTAAATCTCTTGAAAATACCTTGAAATTAGTTAAAATACCCTAAAATCTTTTAAATCTATCAAAAATTATTACTTGGAATATTTTCAAATAACATACAATATTTGAAATCCTTTAAAATCTTTCAAATTCTATGAAATCCCTTCAAATTATCAAAATCTGTTAAAAATTGCTTGGAATCAAGTGATATTTTCAATTTAAAAAGTGACTATAGTGTCTTTATCTTAGAAAAGTGACTAAAAAGTGATTTGAGAAAACAGTGACCAAAAGTGACTGTGTAGCAGCTTCTTACAGAATTTTTCTGAATTCTATCTTTCTTAAAAATCCCTGACTTTTCCTGGCCAACAAAATTCCCTGCCTTTTCCCTGATTTCCAGGTTATCCCTGACCTGCGGCCAACCTGGAATTATGAAATCCGTTGTCGAGCCTTATCGAGACTTATACGAAAAAGTGAAGTTTACCTGTAGATGCTTCAGGAAGATAGGGTATTGTTCCGTATTCATTGCATCCACTTTGGCTAAGATTAAGACTTTCTTTACTCTTTTGCTTAAGAGATGAAGACTTCCCTTCTGAATTAGACTTTACTGACTCAATGTGACCTGGTAAACTTTCTACTGGAGTTGCTTCTACTGTATCGCAATATACTGAAAAAGAAATTTAATTAGAAATTGCAGAATTCTTGTAGCCAAGAATATTTTTTGAGATATACGAACAATTTTATCATGAAATCAGTTTTGAAACATAACTTACGCTGAATGTTCTCTGAATTATTAAGCTTCTCTGTTACTTCAGGATTCGATTTTGCAAAACGTTTACAGCGATCACGCTCCCGATCACTTCCACTTCGCTGCCTTTTTCTTATACTACTAGCTATGATCGGAGATCCACCAGTAGTTGGAACGGCATTCTGCAGAGCAAATTTTTGGTATTTTATTGATTTTAATGAAAAATATAAATAGAAACAATGTTAAAAGTTTCGCAATTTTAAGCTTCCATCCAAATTGATAAATGTTTTTGTTTTAACAGAAATTAATGTAATATGAACTTAGTATTTTTTTTATTTAAATGAGTGTTATCTTTAAAAAGATGATATAAGCTTGGTAACTTGACCAAATTTTCTACAAGCAGATTTAAACAAATATTTGTGAGGCACAGTTTGCATGCGAAAACATTGATAAGAAATGTTAGGATGAGATGCTATATACCTGCGTGGGTACATTAATATTTACAACAAATCGCTGACTTCGGGATGCATCTATCAGAAATCTCAGATGCTCAAGAAAATCTCCGGATTGTTTTAATTGTTCGCAATCAGGAACTTTACTCAGCTTTTCTTGCACTGTAAACAAAATCATGCATATCACTTTAATTAGTAAGAAAAAAAATGCTAAAAGCATTTATAAGCTTTGCTCTTAAAATTGTGAAAAAAATGTTTAACATGACATCTTCGCGCTTCAAAAAAACGATTAGAAAACTACTAATTAAAATTTTGTCAGAACAAAGAAATACTTTGATGTTCATAAAAGCATGAAAACAATTTATTGGAAACATGATTTTTGCGAACTTGAATTTTTCACCCTAAAACTAATATTATTAAAACAGTTTGGCTGCTGAGCTGGGAAATGGCCGCGAATTTTTGAGACCGGTTAATGACCGTGGATTTTTTATTGACCGGGAATTTCATAACATTTTCGAAGAAAAATCTATTCAATCATTTGAAATATAATAAATTGCATAGTATATGATATATAGACAATTTTTAAAAAGTTCAATTTTACACTTTTTTATGTCAAGTTCAACTCTTTACTTTTTCAATTCTAAGATCATTCGGTTTACATTGCGCAATTCTACAATCTTTTAGTTTAAAAATCTTCCACTTTATGTCTTCGTCTTAAAGCGTATATTTTGAATTAAAAGAGTTTTAAAATGTAAGTTTGAAGACTTGAGCAATTACAATAAAATTAAAATCATTTTAAATATAAAATTGCTAATAAAAAACGTTTGAGGTTGATCAACTGCAAAAATAAATTAATTATTTTTTTAAATTGAACTGTAGTTAAATTATTAAAAAAAGCAATAATAAATTTTACAAGACGGTTCTGAATCTGTTTAAAACTAAACAATTTATAGATTTGAACGTTAAAAATTGAATTAAAATTAAAAATCAATTCGATAGCCTTAGTAGTTGAACAAATGTAAACGCCCGAATGAAACTTCATAAACTATTTTCAACGTTAGAATAATTCAAAGTAAATAATTAAAAAATTGTATTCCATTTCAAATCCTATGTTCAAATATATCTTCTGTCTAAAATATTATATTTTTAAGCTACGCAATTTGATTTTTTTTTATTAAAAAAAAGTACATTTTTTCAATATTTAGCAATATTTGATTGTATATTTAAAACGAGCAATTACAAATCAAATATGCAAAAATAAACAATTTGAAACTGAACGGTTTCAAATAGAAAGGCTTGAATCGTTCAAATTTCAGAGTGTTAAATTTAAGCTTTGAACGTTAGAATTTTAATTCTTTCATATTTTTGAATTTACAACTTGTAAGTGCAATTTTTTAATTTTAATTTATGAATAAAAACTTAACATTTATTTATTTCAAACGAATAAAAGTTAAAGTAGTTCAAATTCTAATTTAAAAAGTGTTTAGTTTTAAACGAAATTTAACATCGTTGAATTTTTAATGTTTTTAACTTGAAATTGCATTAAAATTATATAATTTTCAGCATTTATAAATTTATTAATTCATTCTTTAATTTAGAGCATTGAAAATGATAAGGCGGATTTCTATTTTTTTACCAGAAATTTTTAAATTAATCAATTTTTTTAAATTTAAAAATTTTGTAATTTAACGGCATTTAATTTCAAATTGTTCATAATTTTGAGAGCTTCCATTTTATGCACTTAAATTATTGAGCATTTAAAATAAAAACATTTTTAAGCTTGGATCTTAAAAGCTTAGTTTGATGTGATTACTTCAAATGTAAAACTCAGGACCGCGATACGATCGGAAACTTACAAGAAAAAAATTAAAATTTCACTTTTACAAATGCCGCGTTTATAAATAACAAACTTATGGAAAAATAGCAGAAATAAGGCAGCAAAAAAACAGCACAAAAAATTCCCCTCAGTTTGAATTTCATGCTGACATTAGTAGAAAAATGTATTGCCTGCGCCATGTTTTGGTCAGTAAATTTAAAGGATTTCTCAACTTCTGATTGTTTGTTAATAAATTTATGACGTTCAATTCGTCACATGCTTTTACCATTGCATCCTATAATTTTATAATAATGATAACTTTACGCAAAAAATAAAAAATTCTAATTTAAATTTATGACCACAGATTTTCCGAATCTGCTCACAAATTCCCGGCATTTTTCAAAGTGCACGAAATTCCTGGATTTACAGGGTCGCTAGACACCCTGAAACTTGAAAAAATCTCCAAAGTTACTGATCCAACTATTTTAAGGTCTACTTGAAGTACATTACAACAAAAATGCTCACCAAGGGCGTGTATTGAGGAATATTTATCCAAAATATCCGTTAGGGTCATGTCGCTAACTGTTCTTGTAAATCTTTTGCCTCTGGCGAGGACCATACGGCATTCCTCCAAATGAGGAGATGTTTCTAAAAAAGTTTTGGCGGCTTCATCACACTTTTGATCCTCGAGGTATCCTGAAAATATTTTTAAAGGTTACTTGAACTTTTTAATTTTACAAGTTTGAGCTTTTGAAAATCCCAATGCTAAATTTTTGGATGTTTTATTTATAAATATTTATCATAAGACTCTTGAACTTGAAACATAAAAATATGAAATTATGTGTATTTTAGAAAATAAGTGTCCAAAAATGGAAAAAGTGCCTTGCTGGTGGTAGTACGTTTTCCGAAGGCCTGTCGGTGCCAGGCCGTTTCCTTGTCACACGAAAAATTCTTCTACGCACCATTAAGAATTTGATTTTAAGACAGTGTGGAACCTACTTTATGTATCTAATACGTTATGCAATAGAATATTCATGGCAATGAATCATAGACACAAATAGGTTGTTTTTCAACGGGAAAAGCCGACACGTGCCTTATCGATTTGCCGAAAAAAAATCTCCAACAAACTTATGAGCATTTGAACTAAAATAATTGAAAACACGGATTATCAAATTATATAATGATTGTATAATATATATTATAGTTATAAATGGTCCAAATTTTTGCTAAAAGTATGATATTTTAAATATGATATAGGTATTTATCTTTTTTCTTTCTGATCCTAAAATAATTTCTCGATCTCTTTAGCAGTTCGTTTGAAAATTTAAAAAAAGGTCAAAAGTGACAAAATGACTGCATTTTTCTGAAAATATTAAGTTTTTTAATATGCAAAATACCACCGTTTTTTTCTCTTTATTTTTTTCTAGGTTCGACCTAAAATGAAGATTATATTTCATGATATTCTGCTCTGTGCCCGCACCTTAGAGGGAAGAGAATTTTTGTTCTGTCTGAAAAACGAAAATGTACGTTTTTTGCCAAAACGACACAAGATACCAAAAGGGTCCAGGGAATGAAATTGTTTTTCAAGAAAAATTCTAAAGAAAGTTCTCTTGACACTTTTTTTCTAACTAGCGTTATTTTCGAGCTTTTTGCGAAAATATTTATTAAATCCATTAAGACTTATTGTTTCTCAACAATACATTTTTACGGTGTCATAAAGAGCCAATAAGAACCTAATTTAACAGTTTCAACAACTTTCACATCAAACTTTTTCCTTTAAGTCGGCATTTTTGAAATAATCGCTACTCTTTATTTTTTCTAAAGCACTTCATTATTTTTCCACCAAATGTTGTTAAAACTTGAATTGAGGCCTTTTTAAGTTTTTCATAAAAATATAAAATTTTATTGCCGAGAAAAAAAAATAAATCTTGAAGGATTTTAAACATATTTTCACAAAAATGTCGAAAATAACGCGAGATAGGAAAAAGAGTCAAGAGACATTTTTCTGGAACTGTTTTAAAGAATAGTATATTGTGCTACAAGTGCGGAAAGTAGACAGTTCCACACGAGTGTGAAGTTTGCTGTATGAGCCAGAGGCGACCCGAAGATGAGCCGATGGCAAGTACTGTAAACTTCACAAGAGTTGCGACTGTCTACATTCAGCACCTGTTCCACACGATATTTTTTGTAACAAATGCAGGAAATTTTCGATTTGAGAAACAATAAGAATAATTTTTTTGGAAATTTATGGTAATTTTTGGAAAATTGTGATAAAATTACCAAAAATTTCCAGAAATTCAAGGTATCCAAAGCTTTTTGAGAAAAAAAATTCAAAAATTTCCGGTAAATACTAAATTTCCAAAATTTCCGGAAATTTATGAAAAGTTGCTAAATTATCGGAAATTTCAGGTCTCTAAAGCTTTTTGGAAAGATTCAAAAAATTTCCAGAAATTTATGGAAAATTGCTAATTTCCGGTAATTTATGGAAAATTGCTA